>OX451737.1:329739797-330339797 GCA_948472305.1 Vicia faba
AGTAGTGGATATCTATTTGACTAGAAATAATATATTTGTTGTCTTTTATGCTTATTATTAAATATTAGGTTATTTTATTTGTTAAAAAAAAGCTCATAGACTACCTATCAAACTCTTGTGAAGTTCAGACATACTTATTTTGTTCTTTCACTCGCAAAAGAAACTCATAGATTTTATGTCAAACTCGTCAAAGTGAAGTTTAGGGTAATTTTTTAGAAAAATAATGAAGAAGGTAATATAAAAGTTGATTTTTCAAAGAATCTTACGAATGATAGTGATGAAATTGAGTTAGCCAAGTCATTGTTATGGAAGTGTTTCTATTTGATTTGATACTAAGGGATTTAAAGACAATTATCTGATTCCTTGAAAAATTATGTAGTTTCATACTAGATATATGTTATTTTAAATTGATAGTAGTAATTTGTTTGAAAAGGATTTAAGAAATTAATTTGGTAGTGAATAATCGAATGTTTTTCTGTATTTTGTTAACCAATGGCTGTATTTTGAACTCTAACTCTACTTATAGTTACCTATTAATTATTTATTGTATATTAAATAATTTAGTTTTTTAAAATAATTGTATAAAACTTATTATTTTTTTTATAAATTATATTAATTTTCAACATTTACCTCTTTGAAATAAAACCTAAATACATCATACAGTTCTTTAAGGTAGTCGTTATAACAGGCTATTTCTTAAATAAATAAAAAAGTAGATAATAACAAATTAACCCTTTTGGTTATGAAAATACATATCTTTATCTTTTAAAATAAATTGTAGTATAGAAAATTTGGATAAATCGTTTACTTATACAATATAAGTAAACAATAATTATAATCGTTCTACATGTACGTTCATCAAACTCTGACTTTTCTACGTAAAGTATAATATATATAATATCAAATTTTGCGTAAAATAAAATTTTTTGAACAATTTAAAAAGAGTATAAAGATTTATACATTAACCATAGTGCTTAATGTTTAACCACATTGGAGAAGTAAAACACATTATTTCTACCGCATATAATACATATAAAAAATATGTTAGTTTTTAATAGCAAATGTTTAAAAAATTTAGATATATAAATGTTTATAGAATAAAAGGGCTAAATTATTTTTAAAAAATTATATGGTAAATTTGTTAAAAAAAAACATCTAATTTAAAAGATTACAATATATATTTTTCCAATATTAAACAATTTGAATATGAATAAAAAATATTTATTGTTTTCTCAAACTTTCCTTTTTATTCTAATCAATCTCAAATAATATTTTCAATATTCACTATTATATTTAGTCACTTTGGTAATGTTCATAGTTAAGACTTTTTCAATCTCATACAGTATTATCAATCTCATAGGTTTTCATTAAATAAAGTATAACGATATAAAGATTACGACAACTCTATTAGACTTCATAATTTAAAATACCCTGTCCTTTCTCCTTCATTAAGTTTTCTTATTTAAAGAAGCAGAACTAAATTTTTTCTCTTCAAATTTGTTGTCACTTCTTTTATGTGATGGTTTTTCTACTTGAATGGTATTATTGGCTGGGTAGCTAAGTAGTGGATATCTATTTGACTAGAAATAATATATTTGTTGTCTTTTATGCTTATTATTAAATATTAGGTTATTTTATTCGTTAAAAAAAAGCTCATAGACTACCTATCAAACTCTTGTGAAGTTCAGACATACTTATTTTGTTCTTTCACTCGCAAAAGAAACTCATAGATTTTATGTCAAACTCGTCAAAGTGAAGTTTAGGGTAATTTTTTAGAAAAATAATGAAGAAGGTAATATAAAAGTTGATTTTTCAAAGAATCTTACGAATGATAGTGATGAAATTGAGTTAGCCAAGTCATTGTTATGGAAGTGTTTCTATTTGATTTGATACTAAGGGATTTAAAGACAATTATCTGATTCCTTGAAAAATTATGTAGTTTCATACTAGATATATGTTATTTTAAATTGATAGTAGTAATTTGTTTGAAAAGGATTTAAGAAATTAATTTGGTAGTGAATAATCGAATGTTTTTCTGTATTTTGTTAACCAATGGCTGTATTTTGAACTCTAACTCTACTTATAGTTACCTATTAATTATTTATTGTATATTAAATAATTTAGTTTTTTAAAATAATTGTATAAAACTTATTATTTTTTTTATAAATTATATTAATTTTCAACATTTACCTCTTGAAATAAAACCTAAATACATCATACAGTTCTTTAAGGTAGTCGTTATAACAGGCTATTTCTTAAATAAATAAAAAAGTAGATAATAACAAATTAACCCTTTTGGTTTATGAAAATACATATCTTTATCTTTTAAAATAAATTGTAGTATAGAAAATTTGGATAAATCGTTTACTTATACAATATAAGTAAACAATAATTATAATCGTTCTACATGTACGTTCATCAAACTCTGACTTTTCTACGTAAAGTATAATATATATAATATCAAATTTTGCGTAAAATAAAATTTTTTGAACAATTTAAAAAGAGTATAAAGATTTATACATTAACCATAGTGCTTAATGTTTAACCACATTGGAGAAGTAAAACACATTATTTCTACCGCATATAATACATATAAAAAATATGTTAGTTTTTAATAGCAAATGTTTAAAAAAATTTAGTTATATAAATGTTTATAGAATAAAAGGGCTAAATTATTTTTAAAAAATTATATGGTAAATTTGTTAGAAAAAACATCTAATTTAAAAGATTACAATATATATTTTTCCAATATTAAACAATTTGAATATGAATAAAAAATATTTATTGTTTTCTCAAACTTTCCTTTTTATTCTAATCAATCTCAAATAATATTTTCAATATTCACTATTATATTTAGTCACTTTGGTAATGTTCATAGTTAAGACTTTTTCAATCTCATACAGTATTATCAATCTCATAGGTTTTCATTAAATAAAGTATAACGATATAAAGATTACGACAACTCTATTAGACTTCATAATTTAAAATACCCTGTCCTTTCTCCTTCATTAAGTTTTCTTATTTAAAGAAGCAGAACTAAATTTTTTCTCTTCAAATTTGTTGTCACTTCTTTTATGTGATGGTTTTTCTACTTGAATGGTATTATTGGTTGGGTAGGTAAGTAGTGAAAATCTATTTGACTAGAAATAATATATTTGTTGTCTTTTATGCTTATTATTAAATATTAGGTTATTTTATTCGTAAAAAAAAAGCTCATAGACTACCTATCAAACTCTTGTGAAGTTCAGACATACTTATTTTGTTCTTTCACTCGCAAAAGAAACTCATAGATTTTATGTCAAACTCGTCAAAGTGAAGTTTAGGGTAATTTTTTAGAAAAATAATGAAGAAGGTAATATAAAAGTTGATTTTTCAAAGAATCTTACGAATGATAGTGATGAAATTGAGTTAGGCAAGTCATTGATATGGAAGTGTTTCTATTTGATTTGATACTAAGGGATTTAAAGACAATTATCTGATTCCTTGAAAAATTATGTAGTTTCATACTAGATATATGTTATTTTAAATTGATAGTAGTAATTTGTTTGAAAAGGATTTAAGAAATTAATTTGGTAGTGAATAATCGAATGTTTTTCTGTATTTTGTTAACCAATGGCTGTATTTTGAACTCTAACTCTACTTATAGTTACCTATTAATTATTTATTGTATATTAAATAATTTAGTTTTTTAAAATAATTGTATAAAACTTATTATTTTTTTTATAAATTATATTAATTTTCAACATTTACCTCTTTGAAATAAAACCTAAATACATCATACATTTCTTTAAGGTAGTCGTTATAACAGGCTATTTCTTAAATAAATAAAAAAGTAGATTATAACAAATTAACCCTTTTGGTTTATGAAAATACATATCTTTATCTGTTAAAATAAAATGTAGTACAGAAAATTTGGATACATCGTTTACTTATACAATATAAGTAAACAATAATTATAATCGTTCTACATGTACGTTCATCAAACTCTGACTTTTCTACGTAAAGTATAATATATATAATATCAAATTTTGCGTAAACTAAAATTTTTTGAACAATTTAAAAAGAGTATAAAGATTTATACATTAACCATAGTGCTTAATGTTTAACCACATTGGAGAAGTAAAACACATTATTTCTACCGCATATAATACATATAAAAAATATGTTAGTTTTTATAAGCAAATGTTTAAAATAATTTATTTATATAAATGTTTATAGAATAAAAGGGCTAAATCATTTTTAAAAAATTATATGGAAAATTTGTTAAAAAAAACATCTAATTTAAAAGATTACAATATATATTTTTCCAATATTAAACAATTTGAATATGAATACAAAATATTTATTGTTTTCTCAATCTTTCCTTTTTATTCTAATCAATCTCAAATAATATTTTCAATATTCACTATTATATTTAGTCACTTTGGTAATGTTCATAGTTAAGAATTTTTCAATCTCATACAGTATTATCAATCTCATAGGTTTTCATTAAATAAAGTATAACGATATAAAGATTACGACAACTCTATTAGACTTCATAATTTAAAATACCCTGTCCTTTCTCCTTCATTAAGTTTTCTTATTTAAAGAAGCAGAACTAAATTTTTTCTCTTCAAATTTGTTGTCACTTCTTTTATGTGATGGTTTTTCTACTTGAATGGTATTATTGGTTGGGTAGGTAAGTAGTGAAAATCTATTTCACTAGAAATAATATATTTGTTGTCTTTTATAATTATTATTAAATATTAGGTTATTTTATTCGTAAAAAAAAAGCTCATAGACTACCTATCAAACTCTTGTGAAGTTCAGACATACTTATTAGGTTCTTTCACTCGCAAAAGAAACTCATAGATTTTATGTCAAACTCGTCAAAGTGAAGTTTAGGGTAATTTTTTAGAAAAATAATGAAGAAGGTAATATAAAAGTTGATTTTTCAAAGAATCTTACGAATGATAGTGATGAAATTGAGTTGGGCAAGTCATTTTTATGGAAGTGTTTCTATTTGATTTGATACTAAGGGATTTAAAGACAATTAACTGAGTCCTTGAAAAATTATGTAGTTTCATACTAGATATATGTTATTTTAAATTGATAGTAGTAATTTGTTTGAAAAGGATTTAAGAAATTAATTTGGTAGTGAATAATCGAATGTTTTTCTGTATTTTGTTAACCAATGGTTGTATTTTGAACTCTAACTCTACTTATAGTTACCTATTAATTATTTATTGTATATTAAATAATTTAGTTTTTTAAAATAATTGTAAAAAACTTATTATTTTTTTTATAAATTATATTAATTTTCAACATTTACCTCTTTGAAATAAAACCTAAATACATCATACAGTTCTTTAAGGTAGTCGTTATAACAGGCTATTTATAAAATAAATAAAAAAGTAGATAATAACAAATTAACCCTTTTGGTTTATGAAAATACATATCTTTATCTTTTAATTTATCTTTTAAAATAAATTGTAGTATAGAAAATTTTGATACATCGTTTACTTATACAATATAAGTAAACAATAATTATAATCGTTCTACATGTACGTTCATCAAACTCTGACTTTTCTACGTAAAGTATAATATAGATAATATCAAATTTTGCGTAAACTAAAATTTTTTGAACAATTTAAAAAGAGTATAAAGATTTATACATTAACCATAGTGCTTAATGTTTAACCACATTGGAGAAGTAAAACACATTATTTCTACCGCATATAATACATATAAAAAATATGTTAGTTTTTAATAGAAAATGTTTAAAAAAATTTATTTATATAAATGTTTATAGAATAAAAGGGCTATATCATTTTTAAAAAAGTATATGGTAAATTTGTTAAAAAAAACATCTAATTTAAAAGATTACAATATATATTTTTCCAATATTAAACAATTTGAATATGAATACAAAATATTTATTGTTTTCTCAATCTTTCCTTTTTATTCTAATCAATCTCAAATAATATTTTCAATATTCACTATTATATTTAGTCACTTTGGTAATATTCATAGTTAAGACTTTTTCAATCTCATACAGTATTATCAATCTCATAGGTTTTCATTAAATAAAGTATAACGATATAAAGATTACGACAACTCTATTAGACTTAATAATTTAAAATACACTGTCCTTTCTCCTTCATTAAGTTTTCTTATTTAAAGAAGCAGAACTAAATTTTTTCTCTTCAAATTTGTTGTCACTTCTTTTATGTGATGGTTTTTCTACTTGAATGGTATTATTGGTTGGGTAGGTAAGTAGTGAAAATCTATTTCACTAGAAATAATATATTTGTTGTCTTTTATACTTATTATTAAATATTAGGTTATTTTATTCGTAAAAAAAAGCTCATAGACTACTTATCAAACTCTTGTGAAGTTCAGACATACTTATTAGGTTCTTTCACTCGCAAAAGAAACTCATAGATTTTATGTCAAACTCGTCAAAGTGAAGTTTAGGGTAATTTTTTAGAAAAATAATGAAGAAGGTAATATAAAAGTTAATTTTTCAAAGAATCTTACGAATGATAGTGATGAAATTGAGTTGGGCAAGTCATTGTTATGGAAGTGTTTCTATTTGATTTGATACTAAGGGATTTAAAGACAATTATCTGAGTCCTTGAAAAATTATGTAGTTTCATACAAGATATATGTTATTTTAAATTGATAGTAGTAATTTGTTTGAAAAGGATTTAAGAAATTAATTTGGTAGTGAATAATCGAATGTTTTTCTGTATTTTGTTAACCAATGGCTGTATTTTGAACTCTAACTCTACTTATAGTTACCTATTAATTATTTATTGTATATTAAATAAATTAGTTTTTTTAAAATAATTGTATAAAACATATTATTTTTTTTATAAATTATATTAATTTTCAACATTTACCTCTTTGAAATAAAACCTAAATACATCATACAGTTCTTTAAGGTAGTCGTTATAACAGGCTATTTCTTAAATAAATAAAAAAGTAGATAATAACAAATTAACCCTTTTGGTTTATGAAAATACATATCTTTATCTTTTAAAATAAATTGTAGTATAGAAAATTTGGATACATCGTTTACTTATACAATATAAGTAAACAATAATTATAATCGTTATACATGTACGTTCATCAAACTCTGACTTTTCTACGTAAAGTATAATATATATAATATCAAATTTTGCGTAAACTAAAATTTTTTGAACAATTTAAAAAGAGTATAAAGATTTATACATTAACCATAGTGCTTAATGTTTAACCACATTGGAGAAGTAAAACACATTATTTCTACCGCATATAATACATATAAAAAATATGTTAGTTTTTAATAGAAAATGTTTAAAAAAATTATTTATATAAATGTTTATAGAATAAAAGGGCTATATCATTTTTAAAAAATTATATGGTAAATTTGTTAAAAAAAACATCTAATTTAAAAGATTACAATATATATTTTTCCAATATTAAACAATTTGAATATGAATACAAAATATTTATTGTTTTTTCAATCTTTCCTTTTTATTCTAATCAATCTCAAATAATATTTTCAATATTCACTATTATATTTAGTCACTTTGGTAATGTTCATAGTTAAGAATTTTTCAATCTCATAGAGTATTATCAATCTCATAGGTTTTCATTAAATAAAGTATAACGATATAAAGATTACGACAACTCTATTAGACTTCATAATTTAAAATACCCTGTCCTTTCTCCTTCATTAAGTTTTCTTATTTAAAGAAGCAGAACTAAATTTTTTCTCTTCAAATTTGTTGTCACTTCCTTTATGTGATGGTTTTTCTACTTGAATGGTATTATTGGTTGGGTAGGTAAGTAGTGAAAATCTATTTCACTAGAAATAATATATTTGTTGTCTTTTATAATTATTATTAAATATTAGGTTATTTTATTCGTAAAAAAAAAGCTCATAGACTACCTATCAAACTCTTGTGAAGTTCAGACATACTTATTAGGTTCTTTCACTCGCAAAAGAAACTCATAGATTTTATGTCAAACTCGTCAAAGTGAAGTTTAGGGTAATTTTTTAGAAAAATAATGAAGAAGGTAATATAAAAGTTGATTTTTCAAAGAATCTTACGAATGATAGTGATGAAATTGAGTTGGGCAAGTCATTGTTATGGAAGTGTTTCTATTTGATTTGATACTAAGGGATTTAAAGACAATTATCTGAGTCCTTGAAAAATTATGTAGTTTCATACTAGATATATGTTATTTTAAATTGATAGTAGTAATTTGTTTGAAAAGGATTTAAGAAATTAATTTGGTAGTGACTAATCGAATGTTTTTCTGTATTTTGTTAACCAATGGCTGTCTTTTGAACTCTAACTCTACTTATAGTTACCTATTAATTATTTATTGTATATTAAATAATTTAGTTTTTTAAAATAATTGTATAAAACTTATTATTTTTTTTATAAATTATATTAATTTTCAACATTTACCTCTTTGAAATAAAACCTAAATACATCATACAGTTCTTTAAGGTAGTCGTTATAACAGGCTATTTCTTAAATAAATAAAAAAGTAGATAATAACAAATTAACCCTTTTGGTTTATGAAAATACATATCTTTATCTTTTAAAATAAATTGTAGTATAGAAAATTTGGATACATCGTTTACTTATACAATATAAGTAAACAATAATTATAATCGTTATACATGTACGTTCATCAAACTCTGACTTTTCTACGTAAAGTATAATATATATAATATCAAATTTTGCGTAAACTAAAATTTTTTGAACAATTTAAAAAGAGTATAAAGATTTATACATTAACCATAGTGCTTAATGTTTAACCACATTGGAGAAGTAAAACACATTATTTCTACAGCATATAATACATATAAAAAATATGTTAGTTTTTAATAGAAAATGTTTAAAAAAATTTATTTATATAAATGTTTATAGAATAAAAGGGCTATATCATTTTAAAAAATTATATGGTAAATTTGTTAAAAAAAACATCTAATTTAAAAGATTACAATATATATTTTTCCAATATTAAACAATTTGAATATGAATACAAAATATTTATTGTTTTTTTCAATCTTTCCTTTTTTATTCTAATCAATCTCAAATAATATTTTCAATATTCACTATTATATTTAGTCACTTTGGTAATGTTCATAGTTAAGAATTTTTCAATCTCATAGAGTATTATCAATCTCATAGGTTTTCATTAAATAAAGTATAACGATATAAAGATTACGACAACTCTATTAGACTTCATAATTTAAAATACCCTGTCCTTTCTCCTTCATTAAGTTTTCTTATTTAAAGAAGCAGAACTAAATTTTTTCTCTTCAAATTTGTTGTCACTTCTTTTATGTGATGGTTTTTCTACTTGAATGGTATTATTGGTTGGGTAGGTAAGTAGTGAAAATCTATTTCACTAGAAATAATATATTTGTTGTCTTTTATAATTATTATTAAATATTAGGTTATTTTATTCGTAAAAAAAAAGCTCATAGACTACCTATCAAACTCTTGTGAAGTTCAGACATACTTATTAGGTTCTTTCACTCGCAAAAGAAACTCATAGATTTTATGTCAAACTCGTCAAAGTGAAGTTTAGGGTAATTTTTTAGAAAAATAATGAAGAAGGTAATATAAAAGTTGATTTTTCAAAGAATCTTACGAATGATAGTGATGAAATTGAGTTGGGCAAGTCATTGTTATGGAAGTGTTTCTATTTGATTTGATACTAAGGGATTTAAAGACAATTATCTGAGTCCTTGAAAAATTATGTAGTTTCATACTAGATATATGTTATTTTAAATTGATAGTAGTAATTTGTTTGAAAAGGATTTAAGAAATTAATTTGGTAGTGACTAATCGAATGTTTTTCTGTATTTTGTTAACCAATGGCTGTCTTTTGAACTCTAACTCTACTTATAGTTACCTATTAATTATTTATTGTATATTAAATAATTTAGTTTTTTAAAATAATTGTATAAAACTTATTATTTTTTTTATAAATTATATTAATTTTCAACATTTACCTCTTTGAAATAAAACCTAAATACATCATACAGTTCTTTAAGGTAGTCGTTATAACAGGCTATTTCTTAAATAAATAAAAAAGTAGATAATAACAAATTAACCCTTTTGGTTTATGAAAATACATATCTTTATCTTTTAAAATAAATTGTAGTATAGAAAATTTGGATACATCGTTTACTTATACAATATAAGTAAACAATAATTATAATCGTTATACATGTACGTTCATCAAACTCTGACTTTTCTACGTAAAGTATAATATATATAATATCAAATTTTGCGTAAACTAAAATTTTTTGAACAATTTAAAAAGAGTATAAAGATTTATACATTAACCATAGTGCTTAATGTTTAACCACATTGGAGAAGTAAAACACATTATTTCTACAGCATATAATACATATAAAAAATATGTTAGTTTTTAATAGAAAATGTTTAAAAAAATTTATTTATATAAATGTTTATAGAATAAAAGGGCTATATCATTTTTAAAAAATTATATGGTAAATTTGTTAAAAAAAACATCTAATTTAAAAGATTACAATATATATTTTTCCAATATTAAACAATTTGAATATGAATACAAAATATTTATTGTTTTTTCAATCTTTCCTTTTTATTCTAATCAATCTCAAATAATATTTTCAATATTCACTATTATATTTAGTCACTTTGGTAATGTTCATAGTTAAGAATTTTTCAATCTCATAGAGTATTATCAATCTCATAGGTTTTCATTAAATAAAGTATAACGATATAAAGATTACGACAACTCTATTAGACTTCATAATTTAAAATACCCTGTCCTTTCTCCTTCATTAAGTTTTCTTATTTAAAGAAGCAGAACTAAATTTTTTCTCTTCAAATTTGTTGTCACTTCTTTTATGTGATGGTTTTTCTACTTGAATGGTATTATTGGTTGGGTAGGTAAGTAGTGAAAATCTATTTCACTAGAAATAATATATTTGTTGTCTTTTATAATTATTATTAAATATTAGGTTATTTTATTCGTAAAAAAAAAGCTCATAGACTACCTATCAAACTCTTGTGAAGTTCAGACATACTTATTAGGTTCTTTCACTCGCAAAAGAAACTCATAGATTTTATGTCAAACTCGTCAAAGTGAAGTTTAGGGTAATTTTTTAGAAAAATAATGAAGAAGGTAATATAAAAGTTGATTTTTCAAAGAATCTTACGAATGATAGTGATGAAATTGAGTTGGGCAAGTCATTGTTATGGAAGTGTTTCTATTTGATTTGATACTAAGGGATTTAAAGACAATTATCTGAGTCCTTGAAAAATTATGTAGTTTCATACTAGATATATGTTATTTTAAATTGATAGTAGTAATTTGTTTGAAAAGGATTTAAGAAATTAATTTGGTAGTGACTAATCGAATGTTTTTCTGTATTTTGTTAACCAATGGCTGTCTTTTGAACTCTAACTCTACTTATAGTTACCTATTAATTATTTATTGTATATTAAATAATTTAGTTTTTTAAAATAATTGTATAAAACTTATTATTTTTTTTATAAATTATATTAATTTTCAACATTTACCTCTTTGAAATAAAACCTAAATACATCATACAGTTCTTTAAGGTAGTCGTTATAACAGGCTATTTCTTAAATAAATAAAAAAGTAGATAATAACAAATTAACCCTTTTGGTTTATGAAAATACATATCTTTATCTTTTAAAATAAATTGTAGTATAGAAAATTTTGATACATCGTTTACTTATACAATATAAGTAAACAATAATTATAATCGTTCTACATGTACGTTCATCAAACTCTGACTTTTCTACGTAAAGTATAATATATATAATATCGAATTTTGCGTAAACTAAAATTTTTTGAACAATTTAAAAAGAGTATAAAGATTTATACATTAACCATAGTGCTTAATGTTTAACCACATTGGAGAAGTAAAACACATTATTTCTACCGCGTATAATACATATAAAAAATATGTTAGTTTTTAATAGAAAATGTTTAAAAAAATTTATTTATATAAATGTTTATAGAATAAAAGGGCTATATCATTTTTAAAAAATTATATGGTAAATTTGTTAAAAAAAACATCTAATTTAAAAGATTACAATATATATTTTTCCAATATTAAACAATTTGAATATGAATACAAAATATTTATTGTTTTCTCAATCTTTCCTTTTTATTCTAATCAATCTCAAATAATATTTTCAATATTCACTATTATATTTAGTCACTTTGGTAATGTTCATAGTTAAGACTTTTTCAATCTCATACAGTATTATCAATCTCATAGGTTTTCATTAAATAAAGTATAACGATATAAAGATTACGACAACTCTATTAGACTTCATAATTTAAAATACCCTGTCCTTTCTCCTTCATTAAGTTTTCTTATTTAAAGAAGCAGAACTAAATTTTTTCTCTTCAAATTTGTTGTCACTTCTTTTATGTGATGGTTTTTCTACTTGAATGGTATTATTGGTTGGGTAGGTAAGTAGTGAAAATCTATTTCACTAGAAATAATATATTTGTTGTCTTTTATAATTATTATTAAATATTAGGTTATTTTATTCGTAAAAAAAAAGCTCATAGACTACCTATCAAACTCTTGTGAAGTTCAGACATACTTATTAGGTTCTTTCACTCGCAAAAGAAACTCATAGATTTTATGTCAAACTCGTCAAAGTGAAGTTTAGGGTAATTTTTTAGAAAAATAATGAAGAAGGTAATATAAAAGTTGATTTTTCAAAGAATCTTACGAATGATAGTGATGAAATTGAGTTGGGCAAGTCATTGTTATGGAAGTGTTTCTATTTGATTTGATACTAAGGGATTTAAAGACAATTATCTGAGTCCTTGAAAAATTATGTAGTTTCATACTAGATATATGTTATTTTAAATTGATAGTAGTAATTTGTTTGAAAAGGATTTAAGAAATTAATTTGGTAGTGAATAATCGAATGTTTTTCTGTATTTTGTTAACCAATGGTTGTATTTTGAACTCTAACTCTACTTATAGTTACCTATTAATGATTTATTGTATATTAAATAATTTAGTTTTTTAAAATAATTGTATAAAACTTATTATTTTTTTTATAAATTATATTAATTTTCAACATTTACCTCTTTGAAATAAAACCTAAATACATCATACAGTTCTTTAAGGTAGTCGTTATAACAGGCTATTTATAAAATAAATAAAAAAGTAGATAATAACAAATTAACCCTTTTGGTTTATGAAAATACATATCTTTATCTTTTAAAATAAATTGTAGTATAGAAAATTTTGATACATCGTTTACTTATACAATATAAGTAAACAATAATTATAATCGTTCTACATGTACGTTCATCAAACTCTGACTTTTCTACGTAAAGTATAATATATATAATATCAAATTTTGCGTAAACTAAAATTTTTTGAACAATTTAAAAAGAGTATAAAGATTTTTACATTAACCATAGTGCTTAATGTTTAACCACATTGGAGAAGTAAAACACATTATTTCTACCGCATATAATACATATAAAAAATATGTTAGTTTTTAATAGCAAATGTTTAAAAAAATTTATTTATATAAATGTTTATAGAATAAAAGGGCTATATCATTTTTAAAAAATTATATGGTAAATTTGTTAAAAAAAACATCTAATTTAAAAGATTACAATATATATTTTTCCAATATTAAACAATTTGAATATGAATACAAAATATTTATTGTTTTCTCAATCTTTCCTTTTTATTCTAATCAATCTCAAATAATATTTTCAATATTCACTATTATATTTAGTCACTTTGGTAATGTTCATAGTTAAGACTTTTTCAATCTCATACAGTATTATCAATCTCATAGGTTTTCATTAAATAAAGTATAACGATATAAAGATTACGACAACTCTATTAGACTTAATAATTTAAAATACACTGTCCTTTCTCCTTCATTAAGTTTTCTTATTTAAAGAAGCATAACTAAATTTTTTCTCTTCAAATTTGTTGTCACTTCTTTTATGTGATGGTTTTTCTACTTGAATGGTATTATTGGTTGGGTAGGTAAGTAGTGAAAATCTATTTCACTAGAAATAATATATTTGTTGTCTTTTATACTTATTATTAAATATTAGGTTATTTTATTCGTAAAAAAAAGCTCATAGACTACTTATCAAACTCTTGTGAAGTTCAGACATACTTATTAGGTTCTTTCACTCGCAAAAGAAACTCATAGATTTTATGTCAAACTCGTCAAAGTGAAGTTTAGGGTAATTTTTTAGAAAAATAATGAAGAAGGTAATATAAAAGTTAATTTTTCAAAGAATCTTACGAATGATAGTGATGAAATTGAGTTGGGCAAGTCATTGTTATGGAAGTGTTTCTATTTGATTTGATACTAAGGGATTTAAAGACAATTGTCTGAGTCCTTGAAAAATTATGTAGTTTCATACAAGATATATGTTATTTTAAATTTATAGTAGTAATTTGTTTGAAAAGGATTTAAGAAATTAATTTGGTAGTGAATAATCGAATGTTTTTCTATATTTTGTTAACCAATGGCTGTATTTTGAACTCTAACTCTACTTATAGTTACCTATTAATTATTTATTGTATATTAAATAATTTAGTTTTTTAAAATAATTGTATAAAACTTATTATTTTTTTTATAAATTATATTAATTTTCAACATTTACCTCTTTGAAATAAAACCTAAATACATCATACAGTTCTTTAAGGTAGTCGTTATAACAGGCTATTTCTTAAATAAATAAAAAAGTAGATAATAACAAATTAACCCTTTTGGTTTATGAAAATACATATCTTTATCTTTTAAAATAAATTGTAGTATAGAAAATTTGGATACATCGTTTACTTATACAATATAAGTAAACAATAATTATAATCGTTATACATGTACGTTCATCAAACTCTGACTTTTCTACGTAAAGTATAATATATATAATATCAAATTTTGCGTAAACTAAAATTTTTTGAACAATTTAAAAAGAGTATAAAGATTTATACATTAACCATAGTGCTTAATGTTTAACCACATTGGAGAAGTAAACCACATTATTTCTACCGCATATAATACATATAAAAAATATGTTAGTTTTTAATAGCAAATATTTAAAAAAATTTATTTATATAAATGTTTATAGAATAAAAGGGCTAAATCATTTTTAAAAAATTATATGGTAAATTTGTTAAAAAAAACATCTAATTTAAAAGATTACAATATATATTTTCCAATATTAAACAATTTGAATATGAATAAAAAATATTTATTGTTTTTTCAATCTTTCCTTTTTATTCTAATCAATCTCAAATAATATTTTCAATATTCACTATTATATTTAGTCACTTTGGTAATGTTCATAGTTAAGAATTTTTCAATCTCATAGAGTATTATCAATCTCATAGGTTTTCATTAAATAAAGTATAACAATATAAGGATTACGAAAACTCTATTAGACTTCATAATTTAAAATACCCTGTCCTTTCTCCTTCATTAAGTTTTCTTATTTAAAGAAGCATAACTAAATTTTTTTCCTTCAAATTTGTTGTCACTTCTTTTATGTGATGGTTTTTCTACTTGAATGGTATTATTGGTTGGGTAGGTAAGTAGTGAAAATCTATTTCACTATAAATAATATATTTGTTGTCTTTTATACTTATTATTAAATATTAGGTTATTTTATTCGTAAAAAAAAAGCTCATAGACTACCTATCAAACTCTTGTGAAGTTCGGACATACTTATTATGTTCTTTCACTCGCAAAAGAAACTCATAGATTTTATGTCAAACTCGTCAAAGTGAAGTTTAGGGTAATTTTTTAGAAAATAATGAAGAAGGTAATATAAAAGTTGATTTTTCAAAGAATCTTACGAATGATAGTGATGAAATTTAGTTAGGCAAGTCATTGTTATGGAAGTGTTTCTATTTGATTTGATACTAAGGGATTTAAAGACAATTATCTGAGTCCTTGAAAAATTATGTAGTTTCATACTAGATATATGTTATTTTAAATTGATAGTAGTAATTTGTTTGAAAAGGATTTAAGAAATTAATTTGGTAGTGACTAATCGAATGTTTTTCTATATTTTGTTAACCAATGGCTGTATTTTGAACTCTAACTCTACTTATAGTTACCTATTAATTATTTATTGTATATTAAATAATTTAGTTTTTTAAAATAATTGTATAAAACTTATTATTTTTTTTATAAATTATATTAATTTTCAACATTTACCTCTTTGAAATAAAACCTAAATACATCATACAGTTCTTTAAGGTAGTCGTTATAACAGGCTATTTCTTAAATAAATAAAAAAGTAGATAATAACAAATTAACCCTTTTGGTTTATGAAAATACATATCTTTATCTTTTAAAATAAATTGTAGTATAGAAAATTTTGATACATCGTTTACTTATACAATATAAGTAAACAATAATTATAATCGTTCTACATGTACGTTCATCAAACTCTGACTTTTCTACGTAAAGTATAATATATATAATATCAAATTTTGCGTAAACTAAAATTTTTTGAACAATTTAAAAAGAGTATAAAGATTTTTACATTAACCATAGTGCTTAATGTTTAACCACATTGGAGAAGTAAAACACATTATTTCTACCGCATATAATACATATAAAAAATATGTTAGTTTTTAATAGCAAATGTTTAAAAAAATTTATTTATATAAATGTTTATAGAATAAAAGGGCTATATCATTTTTAAAAAATTATATGGTAAATTTGTTAAAAAAAACATCTAATTTAAAAGATTACAATATATATTTTTCCAATATTAAACAATTTGAATATGAATACAAAATATTTATTGTTTTCTCAATCTTTCCTTTTTATTCTAATCAATCTCAAATAATATTTTCAATATTCACTATTATATTTAGTCACTTTGGTAATGTTCATAGTTAAGACTTTTTCAATCTCATACAGTATTATCAATCTCATAGGTTTTCATTAAATAAAGTATAACGATATAAAGATTACGACAACTCTATTAGACTTAATAATTTAAAATACACTGTCCTTTCTCCTTCATTAAGTTTTCTTATTTAAAGAAGCATAACTAAATTTTTTCTCTTCAAATTTGTTGTCACTTCTTTTATGTGATGGTTTTTCTACTTGAATGGTATTATTGGTTGGGTAGGTAAGTAGTGAAAATCTATTTCACTAGAAATAATATATTTGTTGTCTTTTATAATTATTATTAAATATTAGGTTATTTTATTCGTAAAAAAAAAGCTCATAGACTACCTATCAAACTCTTGTGAAGTTCAGACATACTTATTAGGTTCTTTCACTCGCAAAAGAAACTCATAGATTTTATGTCAAACTCGTCAAAGTGAAGTTTAGGGTAATTTTTTAGAAAAATAATGAAGAAGGTAATATAAAAGTTGATTTTTCAAAGAATCTTACGAATGATAGTGATGAAATTGAGTTGGGCAAGTCATTGTTATGGAAGTGTTTCTATTTGATTTGATACTAAGGGATTTAAAGACAATTATCTGAGTCCTTGAAAAATTATGTAGTTTCATACTAGATATATGTTATTTTAAATTGATAGTAGTAATTTGTTTGAAAAGGATTTAAGAAATTAATTTGGTAGTGAATAATCGAATGTTTTTCTATATTTTGTTAACCAATGGTTGTATTTTGAACTCTAACTCTACTTATAGTTACCTATTAATGATTTATTGTATATTAAATAATTTAGTTTTTTAAAATAATTGTATAAAACTTATTATTTTTTTTATAAATTATATTAATTTTCAACATTTACCTCTTTGAAATAAAACCTAAATACATCATACAGTTCTTTAAGGTAGTCGTTATAACAGGCTATTTATAAAATAAATAAAAAAGTAGATAATAACAAATTAACCCTTTTGGTTTATGAAAATACATATCTTTATCTTTTAAAATAAATTGTAGTATAGAAAATTTTGATACATCGTTTACTTATACAATATAAGTAAACAATAATTATAATCATTCTACATGTACGTTCATCAAACTCTGACTTTTCTACGTAAAGTATAATATATATAATATCAAATTTTGCGTAAACTAAAATTTTTTGAACAATTTAAAAAGAGTATAAAGATTTTTACATTAACCATAGTGCTTAATGTTTAACCACATTGGAGAAGTAAAACACATTATTTCTACCGCATATAATACATATAAAAAATATGTTAGTTTTTAATAGCAAATGTTTAAAAAAATTTATTTATATAAATGTTTATAGAATAAAAGGGCTATATCATTTTTAAAAAATTATATGGTAAATTTGTTAAAAAAAACATCTAATTTAAAAGATTACAATATATATTTTTCCAATATTAAACAATTTGAATATGAATACAAAATATTTATTGTTTTCTCAATCTTTCCTTTTTATTCTAATCAATCTCAAATAATATTTTCAATATTCACTATTATATTTAGTCACTTTGGTAATGTTCATAGTTAAGACTTTTTCAATCTCATACAGTATTATCAATCTCATAGGTTTTCATTAAATAAAGTATAACGATATAAAGATTACGACAACTCTATTAGACTTAATAATTTAAAATACACTGTCCTTTCTCCTTCATTAAGTTTTCTTATTTAAAGAAGCATAACTAAATTTTTTCTCTTCAAATTTGTTGTCACTTCTTTTATGTGATGGTTTTTCTACTTGAATGGTATTATTGGTTGGGTAGGTAAGTAGTGAAAATCTATTTCACTAGAAATAATATATTTGTTGTCTTTTATAATTATTATTAAATATTAGGTTATTTTATTCGTAAAAAAAAAGCTCATAGACTACCTATCAAACTCTTGTGAAGTTCAGACATACTTATTAGGTTCTTTCACTCGCAAAAGAAACTCATAGATTTTATGTCAAACTCGTCAAAGTGAAGTTTAGGGTAATTTTTTAGAAAAATAATGAAGAAGGTAATATAAAAGTTGATTTTTCAAAGAATCTTACGAATGATAGTGATGAAATTGAGTTGGGCAAGTCATTGTTATGGAAGTGTTTCTATTTGATTTGATACTAAGGGATTTAAAGACAATTATCTGAGTCCTTGAAAAATTATGTAGTTTCATACTAGATATATGTTATTTTAAATTGATAGTAGTAATTTGTTTGAAAAGGATTTAAGAAATTAATTTGGTAGTGAATAATCGAATGTTTTTCTATATTTTGTTAACCAATGGTTGTATTTTGAACTCTAACTCTACTTATAGTTACCTATTAATGATTTATTGTATATTAAATAATTTAGTTTTTTAAAATAATTGTATAAAACTTATTATTTTTTTTATAAATTATATTAATTTTCAACATTTACCTCTTTGAAATAAAACCTAAATACATCATACAGTTCTTTAAGGTAGTCGTTATAACAGGCTATTTATAAAATAAATAAAAAAGTAGATAATAACAAATTAACCCTTTTGGTTTATGAAAATACATATCTTTATCTTTTAAAATAAATTGTAGTATAGAAAATTTTGATACATCGTTTACTTATACAATATAAGTAAACAATAATTATAATCATTCTACATGTACGTTCATCAAACTCTGACTTTTCTACGTAAAGTATAATATATATAATATCAAATTTTGCGTAAACTAAAATTTTTTGAACAATTTAAAAAGAGTATAAAGATTTTTACATTAACCATAGTGCTTAATGTTTAACCACATTGGAGAAGTAAAACACATTATTTCTACCGCATATAATACATATAAAAAATATGTTAGTTTTTAATAGCAAATGTTTAAAAAAATTTATTTATATAAATGTTTATAGAATAAAAGGGCTATATCATTTTTAAAAAATTATATGGTAAATTTGTTAAAAAAAACATCTAATTTAAAAGATTACAATATATATTTTTCCAATATTAAACAATTTGAATATGAATACAAAATATTTATTGTTTTCTCAATCTTTCCTTTTTATTCTAATCAATCTCAAATAATATTTTCAATATTCACTATTATATTTAGTCACTTTGGTAATGTTCATAGTTAAGACTTTTTCAATCTCATACAGTATTATCAATCTCATAGGTTTTCATTAAATAAAGTATAACGATATAAAGATTACGACAACTCTATTAGACTTAATAATTTAAAATACACTGTCCTTTCTCCTTCATTAAGTTTTCTTATTTAAAGAAGCATAACTAAATTTTTTCTCTTCAAATTTGTTGTCACTTCTTTTATGTGATGGTTTTTCTACTTGAATGGTATTATTGGTTGGGTAGGTAAGTAGTGAAAATCTATTTCACTAGAAATAATATATTTGTTGTCTTTTATACTTATTATTAAATATTAGGTTATTTTATTCGTAAAAAAAAGCTCATAGACTACTTATCAAACTCTTGTGAAGTTCAGACATACTTATTAGGTTCTTTCACTCGCAAAAGAAACTCATAGATTTTATGTCAAACTCGTCAAAGTGAAGTTTAGGGTAATTTTTTAGAAAAATAATGAAGAAGGTAATATAAAAGTTAATTTTTCAAAGAATCTTACGAATGATAGTGATGAAATTGAGTTGGGCAAGTCATTGTTATGGAAGTGTTTCTATTTGATTTGATACTAAGGGATTTAAAGACAATTATCTGAGTCCTTGAAAAATTATGTAGTTTCATACAAGATATATGTTATTTTAAATTTATAGTAGTAAATTGTTTGAAAAGGATTTAAGAAATTAATTTGGTAGTGAATAATCGAATGTTTTTCTATATTTTGTTAACCAATGGCTGTATTTTGAACTCTAACTCTACTTATAGTTACCTATTAATTATTTATTGTATATTAAATAATTTAGTTTTTTAAAATAATTGTATAAAACTTATTATTTTTTTTATAAATTATATTAATTTTCAACATGTAACTCTTTGAAATAAAACCTAAATACATCATACAGTTCTTTAAGGTAGTCGTTATAACAGGCTATTTATAAAATAAATAAAAAAGTAGATAATAACAAATTAACCCTTTTGGTTTATGAAAATACATATCTTTATCTTTTAAAATAAATTGTAGTATAGAAAATTTTGATACATCGTTTACTTATACAATATAAGTAAACAATAATTATAATCGTTCTACATGTACGTTCATCAAACTCTGACTTTTCTACGTAAAGTATAATATATATAATATCAAATTTTGCGTAAACTAAAATTTTTTGAACAATTTAAAAAGAGTATAAAGATTTATACATTAACCATAGTGCTTAATGTTTAACCACATTGGAGAAGTAAAACACATTATTTCTACCGCATATAATACATATAAAAAATATGTTAGTTTTTAATAGAAAATATTTAAAAAAATTTATTTATATAAATGTTTATAGAATAAAAGGGCTAAATCATTTTTAAAAAATTATATGGTAAATTTGTTAAAAAAAACATCTAATTTAAAAGATTACAATATATATTTTTCCAATATTAAACAATTTGAATATGAATACAAAATATTTATTGTTTTCTCAATCTTTCCTTTTTATTCTAATCAATCTCAAATAATATTTTCAATATTCACCATTATATTTAGTCACTTTGGTAATGTTCATAGTTAAGAATTTTTCAATCTCATACAGTATTATCAATCTCATAGGTTTTCATTAAATAAAGTATAACGATATAAAGATTACGAAAACTCTATTAGACTTCATAATTTAAAATACACTGTCCTTTCTCCTTCATTAAGTTTTCTTATTTAAAGAAGCAGAACTAATTTTTTTTCCTTCAAATTTGTTGTCACTTCTTTTATGTGATGGTTTTTCCACTTGAATGGTATTATTGGTTGGGTAGGTAAGTAGTGAAAATCTATTTGACTAGAAATAATATAGTTGTTGTCTTTTATACTTATTATTAAATATTAGGTTATTTTATTCGTAAAAAAAAAGCTCATAGACTACCTATCAAACTCTTGTGAAGTTCAGACATACTTATTAGGTTCTTTCACTCGCAAAAGAAACTCATAGATTTTATGTCAAACTCGTCAAAGTGAAGTTTAGGGTAATTTTTTAGAAAAATAATGAAGAAGGTAATATAAAAGTTGATTTTTCAAAGAATCTTACGAATGATAGTGATGAAATTGAGTTGGGCAAGTCATTGTTATGGAAGTGTTTCTATTTGATTTGATACTAAGGGATTTAAAGACAATTATCTGAGTCCTTGAAAAATTATGTAGTTTCATACTAGATATATGTTATTTTAAATTGATAGTAGTAATCTGTTTGAAAAGGATTTAAGAAATTAATTTGGTAGTGAATAATCGAATGTTTTTCTATATTTTGTTAACCAATGGCTGTATTTTGAACTCTAACTCTACTTATAGTTACCTATTAATTATTTATTGTATATTAAATAATTTAGTTTTTTAAAATAATTGTATAAAACTTATTATTTTTTTTATAAATTATATTAATTTTCAACATGTAACTCTTTGAAATAAAACCTAAATACATCATACAGTTCTTTAAGGTAGTCGTTATAATAGGCTATTTCTTAAATAAATAAAAAAGTAGATAATAACAAATTAACCCTTTTGGTTTATGAAAATACATATCTTTATCTTTTAAAATAAATTGTAGTATAGAAAATTTTGGATACATCGTTTACTTATACAATATAAGTAAACAATAATTATAATCGTTCTACATGTACGTTCATCAAACTCTGACTTTTCTACGTAAAGTATAATATATATAATATCAAATTTTGTGTAAACTAAAATTTTTTGAACAATTTAAAAAGAGTATAAAGATTTATACATTAATCATAGTGCTTAATGTTTAACCACATTGGAGAAGTAAAACACATTATTTCTACCGCATATAATACATATAAAAAATATGTTAGTTTTTAATAGCAAATGTTTAAAAAAAATTATTTATATAAATGTTTATAGAATAAAAGGGCTAAATCATTTTTAAAAAATTATATGGTAAATTTGTTAAAAAAACATCTAATTTAAAAGATTACAATATATATTTTTCCAATATTAAACAATTTGAATATGAATACAAAATATTTATTGTTTTCTCAATCTTTCCTTTTTATTCTAATCAATCTCAAATAATATTTTCAATATTCACTATTATATTTAGTCACTTTGGTAATGTTCATAGTTAAGACTTTTTTAATCTCATACAGTATTATCAATCTCATAGGTTTTCATTAAATAAAGTATAACGATATAAAGATTACGACAACTCTATTAGACTTCATAATTTAAAATACCCTGTCCTTTCTCCTTCATTAAGTTTTCTTATTTAAAGAAGCAGAACTAAATTTTTTCTCTTCAAATTTGTTGTCACTTCTTTTATGTGATGGTTTTTCTACTTGAATGGTATTATTGGTTGGGTAGGTAAGTAGTGAAAATCTATTTCACTAGAAATAATATATTTGTTGTCTTTTATACTTATTATTAAATATTAGGTTATTTTATTCGTAAAAAAAAGCTCATAGACTACCTATCAAACTCTTGTGAAGTTCATACATACTTATTAGGTTCTTTCACTCGCAAAAGAAACTCATAGATTTTATGTCAAACTCGTCAAAGTGAAGTTTAGGGTAATTTTTTAGAAAAATAATGAAGAAGGTAATATAAAAGTTGATTTTTCAAAGAATCTTATGAATGATAGTGATGAAATTGAGTTGGGCAAGTCATTGTTATGGAAGTGTTTCTATTTGATTTGATACTAAGGGATTTAAAGACAATTATCTGAGTCCTTGAAAAATTAAATAGTTTCATACTAGATATATGTTATTTTAAATTGATAGTAGTAATCTGTTTGAAAAGGATTTAAGAAATTAATTTGGTAGTGAATAATCGAATGTTTTTCTGTATTTTGTTTACCAATGGCTGTATTTTGAACTCTAACTCTACTTATAGTTACCTATTAATTATTTTTAGTTTTTTAAAATAATTGTATAAAACTTATTATTCTTTTTTATAAATTATATTAATTTTCAACATGTAACTCTTTGAAATAAAACCTAAATGCATCATACAGTTCTTTAAGGTAGTCGTTATAACAGGCTATTTCTTAAATAAATAAAAAAGTAGATAATAACAAATTAACCCTTTTGGTTTATGAAAATACATATCTATATCTTTTAAAATAAATTGTAGTATAGAAAATTTGGATACATCGTTTACTTATACAATATAAGTAAACAATAATTATAATCGTTCTACATGTACGTTCATCAAACTCTGACTTTTCTACGTAAAGTATAATATATATAATATCAAATTTTGCGTAAACTAAAATTTTTCGAACAATTTAAAAAGAGTATAAAGATTTATACATTAACCATAGTGCTTAATGTTTAACCACATTGGAGAAGTAAAACACATTCTTTCTACCGCATATAATACATATAAAAAATATGTTAGTTTTTAATAGCAAATGTTTTAAAAAAATTATTTATATAAATGTTTATAGAATAAAAGGGCTAAATCATTTTTAAAAAATTATATGGTAAATTTGTTAAAAAAAACATCTAATTTAAAAGATTACAATATATATTTTTCCAATATTAAACAATTTGAATATGAATACAAAATATTTATTGTTTTCTCAATCTTTCCATTTTATTCTAATCAATCTCTAATAATATTTTCAATATTCACTATTATATTTAGTCACTTTGGTAATGTTCATAGTTAAGACTTTTTCAATCTCATACAGTATTATCAATCTCATAGGTTTTCATTAAATAAAGTATAACGATATAAAGATTACGACAACTCTATTAGACTTCATAATTTAAAATACCCTGTCCTTTCTCCTTCATTAAGTTTTCTTATTTAAAGAAGCAGAACTAAATTTTTTCTCTTCAAATTTGTTGTCACTTCTTTTATGTGATGGTTTTTCTACTTGAATGGTATTATTGGTTGGGTAGGTAAGTAGTGAAAATCTATTTCACTAGAAATAATATATTTGTTGTCTTTTATACTTATTATTAAATATTAGGTTATTTTATTCGTAAATAAAAGCTCATAGACTACCTATCAAACTCTTGTGAAGTTCATACATACTTATTAGGTTCTTTCACTCGCAAAAGAAACTCATAGATTTTATGTCAAACTCCTCAAAGTGAAGTTTAGGGTAATTTTTTAGAAAAATAATGAAGAAGGTAATATAAAAGTTGATTTTTCAAAGAATCTTATGAATGATAGTGATGAAATTGAGTTGGGCAAGTCATTGTTATGGAAGTGTTTCTATTTGATTTGATACTAAGGGATTTAAAGACAATTATCTGAGTCCTTGAAAAATTAAATAGTTTCATACTAGATATATGTTATTTTAAATTGATAGTAGTAATCTGTTTGAAAAGGATTTAAGAAATTAATTTGGTAGTGAATAATCGAATGTTTTTCTGTATTTTGTTAACCAATGGCTGTATTTTGAACTCTAACTCTACTTATAGTTACCTATTAATTATTTTTAGTTTTTTAAAATAATTGTATAAAACTTATTATTTTTTTTATAAATTATATTAATTTTCAACATGTAACTCTTTGAAATAAAACCTAAATGCATCATACAGTTCTTTAAGGTAGTCGTTATAACAGGCTATTTCTTAAATAAATAAAAAAGTAGATAATAACAAATTAACCCTTTTGGTTTATGAAAATACATATCTATATCTTTTAAAATAAATTGTAGTATAGAAAATTTGGATACATCGTTTACTTATACAATATAAGTAAACAATAATTATAATCGTTCTACATGTACGTTCATCAAACTCTGACTTTTCTACGTAAAGTATAATATATATAATATCAAATTTTGCGTAAACTAAAATTTTTCGAACAATTTAAAAAGAGTATAAAGATTTATACATTAACCATAGTGCTTAATGTTTAACCACATTGGAGAAGTAAAACACATTCTTTCTACCGCATATAATACATATAAAAAATATGTTAGTTTTTAATAGCAAATGTTTAAAAAAAATTATTTATATAAATGTTTATAGAATAAAAGGGCTAAATCATTTTTAAAAAATTATATGGTAAATTTGTTAAAAAAAACATCTAATTTAAAAGATTACAATATATATTTTTCCAATATTAAACAATTTGAATATGAATACAAAATATTTATTGTTTTCTCAATCTTTCCATTTTATTCTAATCAATCTCTAATAATATTTTCAATATTCACTATTATATTTAGTCACTTTGGTAATGTTCATAGTTAAGACTTTTTCAATCTCATACAGTATTATCAATCTCATAGGTTTTCATTAAATAAAGTATAACGATATAAAGATTACGACAACTCTATTAGACTTCATAATTTAAAATACCCTGTCCTTTCTCCTTCATTAAGTTTTCTTATTTAAAGAAGCAGAACTAAATTTTTTCTCTTCAAATTTGTTGTCACTTCTTTTATGTGATGGTTTTTCTACTTGAATGGTATTATTGGTTGGGTAGGTAAGTAGTGAAAATCTATTTCACTAGAAATAATATATTTGTCGTCTTTTATACTTATTATTAAATATTAGGTTATTTTATTCGTAAATAAAAGCTCATAGACTACCTATCAAACTCTTGTGAAGTTCATACATACTTATTAGGTTCTTTCACTCGCAAAAGAAACTCATAGATTTTATGTCAAACTCGTCAAAGTGAAGTTTAGGGTAATTTTTTAGAAAAATAATGAAGAAGATAATATAAAAGTTGATTTTTCAAAGAATCTTATGAATGATAGTGATGAAATTGAGTTGGGCAAGTCATTGTTATGGAAGTGTTTCTATTTGATTTGATACTAAGGGATTTAAAGACAATTATCTGAGTCCTTGAAAAATTAAATAGTTTCATACTAGATATATGTTATTTTAAATTGATAGTAGTAATCTGTTTGAAAAGGATTTAAGAAATTAATTTGGTAGTGAATAATCGAATGTTTTTCTGTATTTTGTTAACCAATGGCTGTATTTTGAACTCTAACTCTACTTATAGTTACCTATTAATTATTTTTAGTTTTTTAAAATAATTGTATAAAACTTATTATTTTTTTTATAAATTATATTAATTTTCAACATGTAACTCTTTGAAATAAAACCTAAATGCATCATACAGTTCTTTAAGGTAGTCGTTATAACAGGCTATTTCTTAAATAAATAAAAAAGTAGATAATAACAAATTAACCCTTTTGGTTTATGAAAATACATATCTATATCTTTTAAAATAAATTGTAGTATAGAAAATTTGGATACATCGTTTACTTATACAATATAAGTAAACAATAATTATAATCGTTCTACATGGACGTTCATCAAACTCTGACTTTTCTACGTAAAGTATAATATATATAATATCAAATTTTGCGTAAACTAAAATTTTTCGAACAATTTAAAAAGAGTATAAAGATTTATACATTAACCATAGTGCTTAATGTTTAACCACATTGGAGAAGTAAAACACATTCTTTCTACCGCATATAATACATATAAAAAATATGTTAGTTTTTAATAGCAAATGTTTTAAAAAAATTATTTATATAAATGTTTATAGAATAAAAGGGCTAAATCATTTTTAAAAAATTATATGGTAAATTTGTTAAAAAAAACATCTAATTTAAAAGATTACAATATATATTTTTCCAATATTAAACAATTTGAATATGAATACAAAATATTTATTGTTTTCTCAATCTTTCCATTTTATTCTAATCAATCTCTAATAATATTTTCAATATTCACTATTATATTTAGTCACTTTGGTAATGTTCATAGTTAAGACTTTTTCAATCTCATACAGTATTATCAATCTCATAGGTTTTCATTAAATAAAGTATAACGATATAAAGATTACGACAACTCTATTAGACTTCATAATTTAAAATACCCTGTCCTTTCTCCTTCATTAAGTTTTCTTATTTAAAGAAGCAGAACTAAATTTTTTCTCTTCAAATTTGTTGTCACTTCTTTTATGTGATGGTTTTTCTACTTGAATGGTAATATTGGTTGGGTAGGTAAGTAGTGAAAATCTATTTCACTAGAAATAATATATTTGTTGTCTTTTATACTTATTATTAAATATTAGGTTATTTTATTCGTAAATAAAAGCTCATAGACTACCTATCAAACTCTTGTGAAGTTCATACATACTTATTAGGTTCTTTCACTCGCAAAAGAAACTCATAAATTTTATGTCAAACTCGTCAAAGTGAAGTTTAGGGTAATTTTTTAGAAAAATAATGAAGAAGGTAATATAAAAGTTGATTTTTCAAAGAATCTTATGAATGATAGTGATGAAATTGAGTTGGGCAAGTCATTGTTATGGAACTGTTTCTATTTGATTTGATACTAAGGGATTTAAAGACAATTATCTGAGTCCTTGAAAAATTAAATAGTTTCATACTAGATATATGTTATTTTAAATTGATAGTAGTAATCTGTTTGAAAAGGATTTAAGAAATTAATTTGGTAGTGAATAATCGAATGTTTTTCTGTATTTTGTTAACCAATGGCTGTATTTTGAACTCTAACTCTACTTATAGTTACCTATTAATTATTTTTAGTTTTTTAAAATAATTGTATAAAACTTATTATTTTTTTTATAAATTATATTAATTTTCATCATGTAACTCTTTGAAATAAAACCTAAATGCATCATACAGTTCTTTAAGGTAGTCGTTATAACAGGCTATTTCTTAAATAAATAAAAAAGTAGATAATAACAAATTAACCCTTTTGGTTTATGAAAATACATATCTATATCTTTTAAAATAAATTGTAGTATAGAAAATTTGGATACATCGTTTACTTATACAATATAAGTAAACAATAATTATAATCGTTCTACATGGACGTTCATCAAACTCTGACTTTTCTACGTAAAGTATAATATATATAATATCAAATTTTGCGTAAACTAAAATTTTTTGAACAATTTAAAAAGAGTATAAAGATTTATACATTAACCATAGTGCTTAATGTTTAACCACATTGGAGAAGTAAAACACATTCTTTCTACCGCATATATTACATATAAAAAATATGTTAGTTTTTAATAGCAAATGTTTAAAAAAAATTATTTATATAAATGTTTATAGAATAAAAGGGCTAAATCATTTTTAAAAAATTATATGGTAAATTTGTTAAAAAAAACATCTAATTTAAAAGATTACAATATATATTTTTCCAATATTAAACAATTTGAATATGAATAAAAAATATTTATTGTTTTCTCAATCTTTCCATTTTATTCTAATCAATCTCAAATAATATTTTCAATATTCACTATTATATTTAGTCACTTTGGTAATGTTCATAGTTAAGACTTTTTCAATCTCATACAGTATTATCAATCTCATAGGTTTTCATTAAATAAAGTATAACGATATAAAGATTAAGACAACTCTATTAGACTTCATAATTTAAAATACCCTGTCCTTTCTCCTTCATTAAGTTTTCTTATTTAAAGAAGCAGAACTAAATTTTTTCTCTTCAAATTTGTTGTCACTTCTTTTATGTGATGGTTTTTCTACTTGAATGGTATTATTGGTTGGGTAGGTAAGTAGTGAAAATCTATTTAACTAGAAATAATATATTTGTTGTCTTTTATAATTATTATTAAATATTAGGTTATTTTATTCGTAAAAAAAAAGCTCATAGACTACCTATCAAACTCTTGTGAAGTTCAGACATACTTATTAGGTTCTTTCACTCGCAAAAGAAACTCATAGATTTTATGTCAAACTCGTCAAAGTTAAGTTTAGGGTAATTTTTTAGAAAAATAATGAAGAAGGTAATATAAAAGTTGATTTTTCAAAGAATCTTACGAATGATAGTGATGAAATTGAGTTGGGCAAGTCATTGTTATGGAAGTGTTTCTATTTGATTTGATACTAAGGGATTTAAAGACAATTATCTGAGTCCTTGAAAAATTATGTAGTTTCATACTAGATATATGTTATTTTAAATTGATAGTAGTAATTTGTTTGAAAAGGATTTAAGAAATTAATTTGGTAGTGAATAATCGAATGTTTTTCTGTATTTTGTTAACCAAAGGTTTTATTTTTGAACTCTAACTCTACTTATAGTTACCTATTAATTATTTATTGTATATTAAATAATTTAGTTTTTTAAAATAATTGTATAAAACTTATTATTTTTTTTATAAATTATATTAATTTTCAACATTTACCTCTTTGAAATAAAACCTAAATACATCATACAGTTCTTTAAGGTAGTCGTTATAACAGGCTATTTATTAAATAAATAAAAAAGTAGATAATAACAAATTAACCCTTTTGGTTTATGAAAGTACATATCTTTATCTTTTAAAATAAATTGTAGTATAGAAAATTTGGATACATCGTTTACTTATACAATATAAGTAAACAATAATTATAATCGTTCTACATGTACGTTCATCAAACTCTGACTTTTCTACGTAAAGTATAATATATATAATATCAAATTTTGCGTAAACTAAAATTTTTTGAACAATTTAAAAAGAGTATAAAGATTTATACATTAACCATAGTGCTTAATGTTTAACCACATTGGAGAAGTAAAACACATTATTTCTACCGCATATAATACATATAAAAAATATGTTAGTTTTTAATAGCAAATGTTTAAAAAAATTATTTATATAAATGTTTATAGAATAAAAGGGCTAAATCATTTTTAAAAAATTATATGGTAAATTTGTTAAAAAAACATCTAATTTAAAAGATTACAATATATATTTTTCCAATATTAAACAATTTGAATATGAATACAAAATATTTATTGTTTTCTCAATCTTTCCTTTTTATTCTAATCAATCTCAAATAATATTTTCAATATTCACTATTATATTTAGTCACTTTGGTAATGTTCATAGTTAAGACTTTTTTAATCTCATACAGTATTATCAATCTCATAGGTTTTCATTAAATAAAGTATAACGATATAAAGATTACGACAACTCTATTAGACTTCATAATTTAAAATACCTTGTCCTTTCTCCTTCATTAAGTTTTCATATTTAAAGAAGCAGAACTAAATTTTTTCTCTTCAAATTTGTTGTCACTTCTTTTATGTGATGGTTTTTCTACTTGAATGGTATTATTGGTTGGGTAGGTAAGTAGTGAAAATCTATTTCACTAGAAATAATATATTTGTTGTCTTTTATACTTATTATTAAATATTAGGTTATTTTATTCGTAAAAAAAAGCTCATAGACTACCTATCAAACTCTTGTGAAGTTCATACATACTTATTAGGTTCTTTCACTCGCAAAAGAAACTCATAGATTTTATGTCAAACTCGTCAAAGTGAAGTTTAGGGTAATTTTTTAGAAAAATAATGAAGAAGGTAATATAAAAGTTGATTTTTCAAAGAATCTTATGAATGATAGTGATGAAATTGAGTTGGGCAAGTCATTGTTATGGAAGTGTTTCTATTTGATATGATACTAAGGGATTTAAAGACAATTATCTGAGTCCTTGAAAAATTAAATAGTTTCATACTAGATATATGTTATTTTAAATTGATAGTAGTAATCTGTTTGAAAAGGATTTAAGAAATTAATTTGGTAGTGAATAATCGAATGTTTTTCTGTATTTTGTTAACCAATGGCTGTATTTTGAACTCTAACTCTACTTATAGTTACCTATTAATTATTTTTAGTTTTTTAAAATAATTGTATAAAACTTATTATTTTTTTTATAAATTATATTAATTTTCAACATGTAACTCTTTGAAATAAAACCTAAATGCATCATACAGTTCTTTAAGGTAGTCGTTATAACAGGCTATTTCTTAAATAAATAAAAAAGTAGATAATAACAAATTAACCCTTTTGGTTTATGAAAATACATATCTATATCTTTTAAAATAAATTGTAGTATAGAAAATTTGGATACATCGTTTACTTATACAATATAAGTAAACAATAATTATAATCGTTCTACATGGACGTTCATCAAACTCTGACTTTTCTACGTAAAGTATAATATATATAATATCAAATTTTGCGTAAACTAAAATTTTTCGAACAATTTAAAAAGAGTATAAAGATTTATACATTAACCATAGTGCTTAATGTTTAACCACATTGGAGAAGTAAAACACATTCTTTCTACCGCATATATTACATATAAAAAATATGTTAGTTTTTAATAGCAAATGTTTAAAAAAATTTATTTATATAAATGTTTATAGAATAAAAGGGCTAAATCATTTTTAAAAAATTATATGGTAAATTTGTTAAAAAAAACATCTAATTTAAAAGATTACAATATATATTTTTCCAATACTAAACAATTTGAATATGAATACAAAATATTTATTGTTTTCTCAATCTTTCCATTTTATTCTAATCAATCTCAAATAATATTTTCAATATTCACTATTATATTTAGTCACTTTGGTAATGTTCATAGTTAAGACTTTTTCAATCTCATACAGTATTATCAATCTCATAGGTTTTCATTAAATAAAGTATAACGATATAAAGATTAAGACAACTCTATTAGACTTCAGAATTTAAAATACCCTGTCCTTTCTCCTTCATTAAGTTTTCTTATTTAAAGAAGCAGAACTAAATTTTTTCTCTTCAAATTTGTTGTCACTTCTTTTATGTGATGGTTTTTCTACTTGAATGGTATTATTGGTTGGGTAGGTAAGTAGTGAAAATCTATTTAACTAGAAATAATATATTTGTTGTCTTTTATAATTATTATTAAATATTAGGTTATTTTATTCGTAAAAAAAAAAGCTCATAGACTACCTATCAAACTCTTGTGAAGTTCAGACATACTTATTAGGTTCTTTCACTCGCAAAAGAAACTCATAGATTTTATGTCAAACTCGTCAAAGTGAAGTTTAGGGTAATTTTTTTAGAAAAATAATGAAGAAGGTAATATAAAAGTTGATTTTTCAAAGAATCTTATGAATGATAGTGATGAAATTGAGTTGGGCAAGTCATTGTTATGGAAGTGTTTCTATTTGATTTGATACTAAGGGATTTAAAGACAATTATCTGAGTCCTTGAAAAATTATGTAGTTTCATACTAGATATATGTTATTTTAAATTGATAGTAGTAATTTGTTTGAAAAGGATTTAAGAAATTAATTTGGTAGTGAATAATCGAATGTTTTTCTGTATTTTGTTAACCAAAGGTTTTATTTTTGAACTCTAACTCTACTTATAGTTACCTATTAATTATTTATTGTATATTAAATAATTTAGTTTTTTAAAATAATTGTATAAAACTTATTATTTTTTTTATAAATTATATTAATTTTCAACATTTACCTCTTTGAAATAAAACCTAAATACATCATACAGTTCTTTAAGGTAGTCGTTATAACAGGCTATTTATTAAATAAATAAAAAAGTAGATAATAACAAATTAACCCTTTTGGTTTATGAAAATACAAATCTTTATCTTTTAAAATAAATTGTAGTATAGAAAATTTGGATACATCGTTTACTTATACAATATAAGTAAACAATAATTATAATCGTTCTACATGTACGTTCATCAAACTCTGACTTTTCTACGTAAAGTATAATATATATAATATCAAATTTTGCGTAAACTAAAATTTTTTGAACAATTTAAAAAGAGTATAAAGATTTATACATTAACCATAGTGCTTATTGTTTAACCACATTGGAGAAGTAAAACACATTATTTCTACCGCATATAATACATATAAAAAATATGTTAGTTTTTAATAGCAAATGTTTAAAAAAATTTATTTATATAAATGTTTATAGAATAAAAGGGCTATATCATTTTTAAAAAATTATATGGTAAATTTGTTAAAAAAAACATCTAATTTAAAAGATTACAATATATATTTTTCCAATATTAAACAATTTGAATATGAATACAAAATATTTATTGTTTTCTCAATCTTTCCTTTTTATTCTAATCAATCTCAAATAATATTTTCAATATTCACTATTATATTTAGTCACTTTGGTAATGTTCATAGTTAAGACTTTTTCAATCTCATACAGTATTATCAATCTCATAGGTTTTCATTAAATAAAGTATAACGATATAAAGATTACGACAACTCTATTAGACTTCATAATTTAAAATACCATGTCCTTTCTCCTTCATTAAGTTTTCTTATTTAAAGAAGCAGAACTAAATTTTTTCTCTTCAAATTTGTTGTCACTTCTTTTATGTGATGGTTTTTCTACTTGAATGGTATTATTGGTTGGGTAGGTAAGTAGTGAAAATCTATTTCACTAGAAATAATATATTTGTTGTCTTTTATAATTATTATTAAATATTAGGTTATTTTATTCGTAAAAAAAAAGCTTATAGACTACCTATCAAACTCTTGTGAAGTTCAGACATACTTATTAGGTTCTTTCACTCGCAAAAGAAACTCATAGATTTTATGTCAAACTCGTCAAAGTGAAGTTTAGGGTAATTTTTTAGAAAAATAATGAAGAAGGTAATATAAAAGTTGATTTTTCAAAGAATCTTACGAATGATAGTGATGAAATTGAGTTGGGCAAGTCATTGTTATGGAAGTGTTTCTATTTGATTTGATACTAAGGGATTTAAAGACAATTATCTGAGTCCTTGAAAAATTATGTAGTTTCATACTAGATATATGTTATTTTAAATTGATAGTAGTAATTTGTTTGAAAAGGATTTAAGAAATTAATTTGGTAGTGAATAATCGAATGTTTTTCTGTATTTTGTTAACCAATGGCTGTATTTTGAACTCTAACTCTACTTATAGTTACCTATTAATTATTTATTGTATATTAAATAATTTAGTTTTTTAAAATAATTGTATAAAACTTATTATTTTTTTTATAAATTATATTAATTTTCAACAATTACCTCTTTGAAATAAAACCTAAATACATCATACAGTTCTTTAAGGTAGTCGTTATAACAGGCTATTTATTAAATAAATAAAAAAGTAGATAATAACAAATTAACCCTTTTGGTTTATGAAAGTACATATCTTTATCTTTTAAAATAAATTGTAGTATAGAAAATTTGGATACATCGTTTACTTATACAATATAAGTAAACAATAATTATAATCGTTCTACATGTACGTTCATCAAACTCTGACTTTTCTACGTAAAGTATAATATATATAATATCAAATTTTGCGTAAACTAAAATTTTTTGAACAATTTAAAAAGAGTATAAAGATTTATACATTAACCATAGTGCTTAATGTTTAACCACATTGGAGAAGTAAAACACATTATTTCTACCGCATATAATACATATAAAAAATATGTTAGTTTTTAATAGCAAATGTTTAAAAAAATTATTTATATAAATGTTTATAGAATAAAAGGGCTAAATCATTTTTAAAAAATTATATGGTAAATTTGTTAAAAAAACATCTAATTTAAAAGATTACAATATATATTTTTCCAATATTAAACAATTTGAATATGAATACAAAATATTTATTGTTTTCTCAATCTTTCCTTTTTATTCTAATCAATCTCAAATAATATTTTCAATATTCACTATTATATTTAGTCACTTTGGTAATGTTCATAGTTAAGACTTTTTTAATCTCATACAGTATTATCAATCTCATAGGTTTTCATTAAATAAAGTATAACGATATAAAGATTACGACAACTCTATTAGACTTCATAATTTAAAATACCTTGTCCTTTCTCCTTCATTAAGTTTTCATATTTAAAGAAGCAGAACTAAATTTTTTCTCTTCAAATTTGTTGTCACTTCTTTTATGTGATGGTTTTTCTACTTGAATGGTATTATTGGTTGGGTAGGTAAGTAGTGAAAATCTATTTCACTAGAAATAATATATTTGTTGTCTTTTATACTTATTATTAAATATTAGGTTATTTTATTCGTAAAAAAAAGCTCATAGACTACCTATCAAACTCTTGTGAAGTTCATACATACTTATTAGGTTCTTTCACTCGCAAAAGAAACTCATAGATTTTATGTCAAACTCGTCAAAGTGAAGTTTAGGGTAATTTTTTAGAAAAATAATGAAGAAGGTAATATAAAAGTTGATTTTTCAAAGAATCTTATGAATGATAGTGATGAAATTGAGTTGGGCAAGTCATTGTTATGGAAGTGTTTCTATTTGATATGATACTAAGGGATTTAAAGACAATTATCTGAGTCCTTGAAAAATTAAATAGTTTCATACTAGATATATGTTATTTTAAATTGATAGTAGTAATCTGTTTGAAAAGGATTTAAGAAATTAATTTGGTAGTGAATAATCGAATGTTTTTCTGTATTTTGTTAACCAATGGCTGTATTTTGAACTCTAACTCTACTTATAGTTACCTATTAATTATTTTTAGTTTTTTAAAATAATTGTATAAAACTTATTATTTTTTTTATAAATTATATTAATTTTCAACATGTAACTCTTTGAAATAAAACCTAAATGCATCATACAGTTCTTTAAGGTAGTCGTTATAACAGGCTATTTCTTAAATAAATAAAAAAGTAGATAATAACAAATTAACCCTTTTGGTTTATGAAAATACATATCTATATCTTTTAAAATAAATTGTAGTATAGAAAATTTGGATACATCGTTTACTTATACAATATAAGTAAACAATAATTATAATCGTTCTACATGGACGTTCATCAAACTCTGACTTTTCTACGTAAAGTATAATATATATAATATCAAATTTTGCGTAAACTAAAATTTTTCGAACAATTTAAAAAGAGTATAAAGATTTATACATTAACCATAGTGCTTAATGTTTAACCACATTGGAGAAGTAAAACACATTCTTTCTACCGCATATATTACATATAAAAAATATGTTAGTTTTTAATAGCAAATGTTTAAAAAAATTTATTTATATAAATGTTTATAGAATAAAAGGGCTAAATCATTTTTAAAAAATTATATGGTAAATTTGTTAAAAAAAACATCTAATTTAAAAGATTACAATATATATTTTTCCAATACTAAACAATTTGAATATGAATACAAAATATTTATTGTTTTCTCAATCTTTCCATTTTATTCTAATCAATCTCAAATAATATTTTCAATATTCACTATTATATTTAGTCACTTTGGTAATGTTCATAGTTAAGACTTTTTCAATCTCATACAGTATTATCAATCTCATAGGTTTTCATTAAATAAAGTATAACGATATAAAGATTAAGACAACTCTATTAGACTTCAGAATTTAAAATACCCTGTCCTTTCTCCTTCATTAAGTTTTCTTATTTAAAGAAGCAGAACTAAATTTTTTCTCTTCAAATTTGTTGTCACTTCTTTTATGTGATGGTTTTTCTACTTGAATGGTATTATTGGTTGGGTAGGTAAGTAGTGAAAATCTATTTAACTAGAAATAATATATTTGTTGTCTTTTATAATTATTATTAAATATTAGGTTATTTTATTCGTAAAAAAAAAGCTCATAGACTACCTATCAAACTCTTGTGAAGTTCAGACATACTTATTAGGTTCTTTCACTCGCAAAAGAAACTCATAGATTTTATGTCAAACTCGTCAAAGTGAAGTTTAGGGTAATTTTTTTAGAAAAATAATGAAGAAGGTAATATAAAAGTTGATTTTTCAAAGAATCTTATGAATGATAGTGATGAAATTGAGTTGGGCAAGTCATTGTTATGGAAGTGTTTCTATTTGATTTGATACTAAGGGATTTAAAGACAATTATCTGAGTCCTTGAAAAATTATGTAGTTTCATACTAGATATATGTTATTTTAAATTGATAGTAGTAATTTGTTTGAAAAGGATTTAAGAAATTAATTTGGTAGTGAATAATCGAATGTTTTTCTGTATTTTGTTAACCAAAGGTTTTATTTTTGAACTCTAACTCTACTTATAGTTACCTATTAATTATTTATTGTATATTAAATAATTTAGTTTTTTAAAATAATTGTATAAAACTTATTATTTTTTTTATAAATTATATTAATTTTCAACATTTACCTCTTTGAAATAAAACCTAAATACATCATACAGTTCTTTAAGGTAGTCGTTATAACAGGCTATTTATTAAATAAATAAAAAAGTAGATAATAACAAATTAACCCTTTTGGTTTATGAAAATACAAATCTTTATCTTTTAAAATAAATTGTAGTATAGAAAATTTGGATACATCGTTTACTTATACAATATAAGTAAACAATAATTATAATCGTTCTACATGTACGTTCATCAAACTCTGACTTTTCTACGTAAAGTATAATATATATAATATCAAATTTTGCGTAAACTAAAATTTTTTGAACAATTTAAAAAGAGTATAAAGATTTATACATTAACCATAGTGCTTATTGTTTAACCACATTGGAGAAGTAAAACACATTATTTCTACCGCATATAATACATATAAAAAATATGTTAGTTTTTAATAGCAAATGTTTAAAAAAATTTATTTATATAAATGTTTATAGAATAAAAGGGCTATATCATTTTTAAAAAATTATATGGTAAATTTGTTAAAAAAAACATCTAATTTAAAAGATTACAATATATATTTTTCCAATATTAAACAATTTGAATATGAATACAAAATATTTATTGTTTTCTCAATCTTTCCTTTTTATTCTAATCAATCTCAAATAATATTTTCAATATTCACTATTATATTTAGTCACTTTGGTAATGTTCATAGTTAAGACTTTTTCAATCTCATACAGTATTATCAATCTCATAGGTTTTCATTAAATAAAGTATAACGATATAAAGATTACGACAACTCTATTAGACTTCATAATTTAAAATACCATGTCCTTTCTCCTTCATTAAGTTTTCTTATTTAAAGAAGCAGAACTAAATTTTTTCTCTTCAAATTTGTTGTCACTTCTTTTATGTGATGGTTTTTCTACTTGAATGGTATTATTGGTTGGGTAGGTAAGTAGTGAAAATCTATTTCACTAGAAATAATATATTTGTTGTCTTTTATAATTATTATTAAATATTAGGTTATTTTATTCGTAAAAAAAAAGCTTATAGACTACCTATCAAACTCTTGTGAAGTTCAGACATACTTATTAGGTTCTTTCACTCGCAAAAGAAACTCATAGATTTTATGTCAAACTCGTCAAAGTGAAGTTTAGGGTAATTTTTTAGAAAAATAATGAAGAAGGTAATATAAAAGTTGATTTTTCAAAGAATCTTACGAATGATAGTGATGAAATTGAGTTGGGCAAGTCATTGTTATGGAAGTGTTTCTATTTGATTTGATACTAAGGGATTTAAAGACAATTATCTGAGTCCTTGAAAAATTATGTAGTTTCATACTAGATATATGTTATTTTAAATTGATAGTAGTAATTTGTTTGAAAAGGATTTAAGAAATTAATTTGGTAGTGAATAATCGAATGTTTTTCTGTATTTTGTTAACCAATGGCTGTATTTTGAACTCTAACTCTACTTATAGTTACCTATTAATTATTTATTGTATATTAAATAATTTAGTTTTTTAAAATAATTGTATAAAACTTATTATTTTTTTTATAAATTATATTAATTTTCAACAATTACCTCTTTGAAATAAAACCTAAATACATCATACAGTTCTTTAAGGTAGTCGTTATAACAGGCTATTTATTAAATAAATAAAAAAGTAGATAATAACAAATTAACCCTTTTGGTTTATGAAAGTACATATCTTTATCTTTTAAAATAAATTGTAGTATAGAAAATTTGGATACATCGTTTACTTATACAATATAAGTAAACAATAATTATAATCGTTCTACATGTACGTTCATCAAACTCTGACTTTTCTACGTAAAGTATAATATATATAATATCAAATTTTGCGTAAACTAAAATTTTTTGAACAATTTAAAAAGAGTATAAAGATTTATACATTAACCATAGTGCTTAATGTTTAACCACATTGGAGAAGTAAAACACATTATTTCTACCGCATATAATACATATAAAAAATATGTTAGTTTTTAATAGCAAATGTTTAAAAAAATTATTTATATAAATGTTTATAGAATAAAAGGGCTAAATCATTTTTAAAAAATTATATGGTAAATTTGTTAAAAAAACATCTAATTTAAAAGATTACAATATATATTTTTCCAATATTAAACAATTTGAATATGAATACAAAATATTTATTGTTTTCTCAATCTTTCCTTTTTATTCTAATCAATCTCAAATAATATTTTCAATATTCACTATTATATTTAGTCACTTTGGTAATGTTCATAGTTAAGACTTTTTTAATCTCATACAGTATTATCAATCTCATAGGTTTTCATTAAATAAAGTATAACGATATAAAGATTACGACAACTCTATTAGACTTCATAATTTAAAATACCTTGTCCTTTCTCCTTCATTAAGTTTTCATATTTAAAGAAGCAGAACTAAATTTTTTCTCTTCAAATTTGTTGTCACTTCTTTTATGTGATGGTTTTTCTACTTGAATGGTATTATTGGTTGGGTAGGTAAGTAGTGAAAATCTATTTCACTAGAAATAATATATTTGTTGTCTTTTATACTTATTATTAAATATTAGGTTATTTTATTCGTAAAAAAAAGCTCATAGACTACCTATCAAACTCTTGTGAAGTTCATACATACTTATTAGGTTCTTTCACTCGCAAAAGAAACTCATAGATTTTATGTCAAACTCGTCAAAGTGAAGTTTAGGGTAATTTTTTAGAAAAATAATGAAGAAGGTAATATAAAAGTTGATTTTTCAAAGAATCTTATGAATGATAGTGATGAAATTGAGTTGGGCAAGTCATTGTTATGGAAGTGTTTCTATTTGATATGATACTAAGGGATTTAAAGACAATTATCTGAGTCCTTGAAAAATTAAATAGTTTCATACTAGATATATGTTATTTTAAATTGATAGTAGTAATCTGTTTGAAAAGGATTTAAGAAATTAATTTGGTAGTGAATAATCGAATGTTTTTCTGTATTTTGTTAACCAATGGCTGTATTTTGAACTCTAACTCTACTTATAGTTACCTATTAATTATTTTTAGTTTTTTAAAATAATTGTATAAAACTTATTATTTTTTTTATAAATTATATTAATTTTCAACATGTAACTCTTTGAAATAAAACCTAAATGCATCATACAGTTCTTTAAGGTAGTCGTTATAACAGGCTATTTCTTAAATAAATAAAAAAGTAGATAATAACAAATTAACCCTTTTGGTTTATGAAAATACATATCTATATCTTTTAAAATAAATTGTAGTATAGAAAATTTGGATACATCGTTTACTTATACAATATAAGTAAACAATAATTATAATCGTTCTACATGGACGTTCATCAAACTCTGACTTTTCTACGTAAAGTATAATATATATAATATCAAATTTTGCGTAAACTAAAATTTTTCGAACAATTTAAAAAGAGTATAAAGATTTATACATTAACCATAGTGCTTAATGTTTAACCACATTGGAGAAGTAAAACACATTCTTTCTACCGCATATATTACATATAAAAAATATGTTAGTTTTTAATAGCAAATGTTTAAAAAAATTTATTTATATAAATGTTTATAGAATAAAAGGGCTAAATCATTTTTAAAAAATTATATGGTAAATTTGTTAAAAAAAACATCTAATTTAAAAGATTACAATATATATTTTTCCAATACTAAACAATTTGAATATGAATACAAAATATTTATTGTTTTCTCAATCTTTCCATTTTATTCTAATCAATCTCAAATAATATTTTCAATATTCACTATTATATTTAGTCACTTTGGTAATGTTCATAGTTAAGACTTTTTCAATCTCATACAGTATTATCAATCTCATAGGTTTTCATTAAATAAAGTATAACGATATAAAGATTAAGACAACTCTATTAGACTTCAGAATTTAAAATACCCTGTCCTTTCTCCTTCATTAAGTTTTCTTATTTAAAGAAGCAGAACTAAATTTTTTCTCTTCAAATTTGTTGTCACTTCTTTTATGTGATGGTTTTTCTACTTGAATGGTATTATTGGTTGGGTAGGTAAGTAGTGAAAATCTATTTAACTAGAAATAATATATTTGTTGTCTTTTATAATTATTATTAAATATTAGGTTATTTTATTCGTAAAAAAAAAGCTCATAGACTACCTATCAAACTCTTGTGAAGTTCAGACATACTTATTAGGTTCTTTCACTCGCAAAAGAAACTCATAGATTTTATGTCAAACTCGTCAAAGTGAAGTTTAGGGTAATTTTTTTAGAAAAATAATGAAGAAGGTAATATAAAAGTTGATTTTTCAAAGAATCTTATGAATGATAGTGATGAAATTGAGTTGGGCAAGTCATTGTTATGGAAGTGTTTCTATTTGATTTGATACTAAGGGATTTAAAGACAATTATCTGAGTCCTTGAAAAATTATGTAGTTTCATACTAGATATATGTTATTTTAAATTGATAGTAGTAATTTGTTTGAAAAGGATTTAAGAAATTAATTTGGTAGTGAATAATCGAATGTTTTTCTGTATTTTGTTAACCAAAGGTTTTATTTTTGAACTCTAACTCTACTTATAGTTACCTATTAATTATTTATTGTATATTAAATAATTTAGTTTTTTAAAATAATTGTATAAAACTTATTATTTTTTTTATAAATTATATTAATTTTCAACATTTACCTCTTTGAAATAAAACCTAAATACATCATACAGTTCTTTAAGGTAGTCGTTATAACAGGCTATTTATTAAATAAATAAAAAAGTAGATAATAACAAATTAACCCTTTTGGTTTATGAAAATACAAATCTTTATCTTTTAAAATAAATTGTAGTATAGAAAATTTGGATACATCGTTTACTTATACAATATAAGTAAACAATAATTATAATCGTTCTACATGTACGTTCATCAAACTCTGACTTTTCTACGTAAAGTATAATATATATAATATCAAATTTTGCGTAAACTAAAATTTTTTGAACAATTTAAAAAGAGTATAAAGATTTATACATTAACCATAGTGCTTATTGTTTAACCACATTGGAGAAGTAAAACACATTATTTCTACCGCATATAATACATATAAAAAATATGTTAGTTTTTAATAGCAAATGTTTAAAAAAATTTATTTATATAAATGTTTATAGAATAAAAGGGCTATATCATTTTTAAAAAATTATATGGTAAATTTGTTAAAAAAAACATCTAATTTAAAAGATTACAATATATATTTTTCCAATATTAAACAATTTGAATATGAATACAAAATATTTATTGTTTTCTCAATCTTTCCTTTTTATTCTAATCAATCTCAAATAATATTTTCAATATTCACTATTATATTTAGTCACTTTGGTAATGTTCATAGTTAAGACTTTTTCAATCTCATACAGTATTATCAATCTCATAGGTTTTCATTAAATAAAGTATAACGATATAAAGATTACGACAACTCTATTAGACTTCATAATTTAAAATACCATGTCCTTTCTCCTTCATTAAGTTTTCTTATTTAAAGAAGCAGAACTAAATTTTTTCTCTTCAAATTTGTTGTCACTTCTTTTATGTGATGGTTTTTCTACTTGAATGGTATTATTGGTTGGGTAGGTAAGTAGTGAAAATCTATTTCACTAGAAATAATATATTTGTTGTCTTTTATAATTATTATTAAATATTAGGTTATTTTATTCGTAAAAAAAAAGCTTATAGACTACCTATCAAACTCTTGTGAAGTTCAGACATACTTATTAGGTTCTTTCACTCGCAAAAGAAACTCATAGATTTTATGTCAAACTCGTCAAAGTGAAGTTTAGGGTAATTTTTTAGAAAAATAATGAAGAAGGTAATATAAAAGTTGATTTTTCAAAGAATCTTACGAATGATAGTGATGAAATTGAGTTGGGCAAGTCATTGTTATGGAAGTGTTTCTATTTGATTTGATACTAAGGGATTTAAAGACAATTATCTGAGTCCTTGAAAAATTATGTAGTTTCATACTAGATATATGTTATTTTAAATTGATAGTAGTAATTTGTTTGAAAAGGATTTAAGAAATTAATTTGGTAGTGAATAATCGAATGTTTTTCTGTATTTTGTTAACCAATGGCTGTATTTTGAACTCTAACTCTACTTATAGTTACCTATTAATTATTTATTGTATATTAAATAATTTAGTTTTTTAAAATAATTGTATAAAACTTATTATTTTTTTTATAAATTATATTAATTTTCAACATTTACCTCTTTGAAATAAAACCTAAATACATCATACATTTCTTTAAGGTAGTCGTTATAACAGGCTATTTATTAAATAAATAAAAAAGTAGATAATAACAAATTAACCCTTTTGGTTTATGAAAATACATATCTTTATCTTTTAAAATAAATTGTAGTATAACAAATTTGGATACATCGTTTACTTATACAATATAAGTAAACAATAATTATAATCGTTCTACATGTACGTTCATCAAACTCTGACTTTTCTACGTAAAGTATAATATATATAATATCAAATTTTGTGTAAACTAAAATTTTTTGAACAATTTAAAAAGAGTATAAAGATTTATACATTAACCATAGTGCTTAATGTTTAACCACATTGGAGAAGTAAAACACATTATTTCTACCGCATATAATACATATAAAAAATATGTTAGTTTTTAATAGCAAATGTTTAAAAAAATTTATTTATATAAATGTTTATACAATAAAAGGGCTATATAATTTTTAAAAAATTATATGGTAAATTTGTTAAAAAAAACATCTAATTTAAAAGATTACAATATATATTTTTCCAATATTAAACAATTTGAATATGAATACAAAATATTTATTGTTTTCTCAATCTTTCCTTTTTATTCTAATCAATCTCAAATAATATTTTTAATATTCACTATTATATTTAGTCACTTTGGTAATGTTAATAGTTAAGACTTTTTCAATCTCATACAGTATTATCAATCTCATAGGTTTTCATTAAATAAAGTATAACGATATAAAGATTACGACAACTCTATTAGACTTCATAATTTAAAATACCCTGTCCTTTCTCCTTCATTAAGTTTTCTTATTTAAAGAAGCAGAACTAAATTTTTTCTCTTCAAATTTGTTGTCACTTCTTTTATGTGATGGTTTTTCTACTTGAATGGTATTATTGGTTGGGTAGGTAAGTAGTGAAAATCTATTTCACTAGAAATAATATATTTGTTGTCTTTTATAATTATTATTAAATATTAGGTTATTTTATTCGTAAAAAAAAAGCTCATAGACTACCTATCAAACTCTTGTGAAGTTCAGACATACTTATTAGGTTCTTTCACTCGCAAAAGAAACTCATAGATTTTATGTCAAACTCGTCAAAGTGAAGTTTAGGGTAATTTTTTAGAAAAATAATGAAGAAGGTAATATAAAAGTTGATTTTTCAAAGAATCTTACGAATGATAGTGATGAAATTGAGTTGGGCAAGTCATTGTTATGGAAGTGTTTCTATTTGATTTGATACTAAGGGATTTAAAGACAATTATCTGAGTCCTTGAAAAATTATGTAGTTTCATACTAGATATATGTTATTTTAAATTGATAGTAGTAATCTGTTTGAAAAGGATTTAAGAAATTAATTTGGTAGTGAATAATCGAATGTTTTTCTGTATTTTGTTAACCAATGGTTGTATTTTGAACTCTAACTCTACTTATAGTTACCTATTAATTATTTATTGTATATTAAATAATTTAGTTTTTTAAAATAATTGTATAAAACTTATTATTTTTTTATAAATTATATTAATTTTCAACATTTACCTCTTTGAAATAAAACCTAAATACATCATACAGTTCTTTAAGGTAGTCGTTATAACAGGCTATTTCTTAAATAAATAAAAAAGTAGATAATAACAAATTAACCCTTTTGGTTTATGAAAATACATATCTTTATCTTTTAAAATAAATTGTAGTATAGAAAATTTGGATACATCGTTTACTTATACAATATAAGTAAACAATAATTATAATCGTTCTACATGTACGTTCATCAAACTCTGACTTTTCTACGTAAAGTATAATATATATAATATCAAATTTTGCGTAAACTAAAATTTTTTGAACAATTTAAAAAGAGTATAAAGATTTATACATTAACCATAGTGCTTAATGTTTAACCACATTGGAGAAGTAAAACACATTATTTCTACCGCATATAATACATATAAAAAATATGTTAGTTTTTAATAGCAAATGTTTAAAAAAATTTATTTATATAAATGTTTATAGAATAAAAGGGCTAAATCATTTTTAAAAAATTATATGGTAAATTTGTTAAAAAAAACATCTAATTTAAAAGATTACAATATATATTTTTCCAATATTAAACAATTTGAATATGAATACAAAATATTTATTGTTTTCTCAATCTTTCCTTTTTATTCTAATCAATCTCAAATAATATTTTCAATATTCACTATTATATTTAGTCACTTTGGTAATGTTCATAGTTAAGACTTTTTCAATCTCATACAGTATTATCAATCTCATAGGTTTTCATTAAATAAAGTATAACGATATAAAGATTACGACAACACTATTAGACTTCATAATTTAAAATACCCTGTCCTTTCTCCTTCATTAAGTTTTCTTATTTAAAGAAGCAGAACTAAATTTTTTCTCTTCAAATTTGTTGTCACTTCTTTTATGTGATGGTTTTTCTACTTGAATGGTAATATTGGTTGGGTAGGTAAGTAGTGAAAATCTATTTCACTAGAAATAATATATTTGTTGTCTTTTATACTTATTATTAAATATTAGGTTATTTTATTCGTAAAAAAAAGCTCATAGACTACTTATCAAACTCTTGTGAAGTTCAGACATACTTATTAGGTTCTTTCACTCGCAAAAGAAACTCATAGATTTTATGTCAAACTCGTCAAAGTGAAGTTTAGGGTAATTTTTTAGAAAAATAATGAAGAAGGTAATATAAAAGTTTATTTTTCAAAGAATCTTACGAATGATAGTGATGAAATTGAGTTGGGCAAGTCATTGTTATGGAAGTGTTTCTATTTGATTTGATACTAAGGGATTTAAAGACAATTATCTGAGTCCTTGAAAAATTATGTAGTTTCATACAAGATATATGTTATTTTAAATTTATAGTAGTAATTTGTTTGAAAAGGATTTAAGAAATTAATTTGGTAGTGAATAATCGAATGTTTTTATGTATTTTGTTAACCAATGGCTGTATTTTGAACTCTAACTCTACTGATAGTTACCTATTAATTATTTATTGTATATTAAATAATTTAGTTTTTTAAAATAATTGTATAAAACTTATTTTTTTTTTATAAATTATATTAATTTTCAACATGTAACTCTTTGAAATAAAACCTAAATACATCATACAGTTCTTTAAGGTAGTCGTTATAACAGGCTATTTCTTAAATAAATAAAAAAGTAGATAATAACAAATTAACCCTTTTGGTTTATGAAAATACATATCTTTATCTTTTAAAATAAATTGTAGTATAGAAAATTTTGGATACATCGTTTACTTATACAATATAAGTAAACAATAATTAAAATCGTTCTACATGTAGGTTCATCAAACTCTGACTTTTCTACGTAAAGTATAATATATATAATATCAAATTTTGTGTAAACTAAAATTTTTTGAACAATTTAAAAAGAGTATAAAGATTTATACATTAACCATAGTGCTTAATGTTTAACCACATTGGAGAAGTAAAACACATTATTTCTACCGCATATAATACATATAAAAAATATGTTAGTTTTTAATAGCAAATGTTTAAAAAATTTTATTTATATAAATGTTTATAGAATAAAAGGGCTAAATCATTTTTAAAAAATTATATGGTAAATTTGTTAAAAAAAACATCTAATTTAAAAGATTACAATATATATTTTTCCAATATTAAACAATTTGAATATGAATACAAAATATTTATTGTTTTCTCAATCTTTCCTTTTTATTCTAATCAATCTCAAATAATATTTTCAATATTCACTATTATATTTAGTCACTTTGGTAATGTTCATAGTTAAGACTTTTTCAATCTCATACAGTATTATCAATCTCATAGGTTTTCATTAAATAAAGTATAACGATATAAAGATTACGACAACTCTATTAGACTTCATAATTTAAAATACCCTGTCCTTTCTCCTTCATTAAGTTTTCTTATTTAAAGAAGCATAACTAAATTTTTTCTCTTCAAATTTGTTGTCACTTCTTTTATGTGATGGTTTTTCTACTTGAATGGTATTATTGGTTGGGTAGGTAAGTAGTGAAAATCTATTTCACTAGAAATAATATATTTGTTGTCTTTTATAATTATTATTAAATATTAGGTTATTTTATTCGTAAAAAAAAAGCTCATAGACTACCTATCAAACTCTTGTGAAGTTCAGACATACTTATTAGGTTCTTTCACTCGCAAAAGAAACTCATAGATTTTATGTCAAACTCGTCAAAGTGAAGTTTAGGGTAATTTTTTAGAAAAATAATGAAGAAGGTAATATAAAAGTTGATTTTTCAAAGAATCTTACGAATGATAGTGATGAAATTGAGTTGGGCAAGTCATTGTTATGGAAGTGTTTCTATTTGATTTGATACTAAGGGATTTAAAGACAATTATCTGAGTCCTTGAAAAATTATGTAGTTTCATACTAGATATATGTTATTTTAAATTGATAGTAGTAATCTGTTTGAAAAGGATTTAACAAATTAATTTGGTAGTGAATAATCGAATGTTTTTCTGTATTTTGTTAACCAATGGCTGTATTTTGAACTCTAACTCTACTTATAGTTACCTATTAATTATTTATCGTATATTAAATAATTTAGTTTTTTAAAATAATTGTATAAAACTTATTATTTTTTTATAAATTATATTAATTTTCAACATTTACCTCTTTGAAATAAAACCTAAATACATCATACAGTTCTTTAAGGTAGTCGTTATAACAGGCTATTTCTTAAATAAATAAAAAAGTAGACAATAACAAATTAACCCTTTTGGTTTATGAAAATACATATCTTTATCTTTTAAAATAAATTGTAGTATAGAAAATTTGGATACATCGTTTACTTATACAATATAAGTAAACAATAATTATAATCGTTCTACATGTACGTTCATCAAACTCTGACTTTTCTACGTAAAGTATAATATATATAATATCAAATTTTGCGTAAACTAAAATTTTTTGAACAATTTAAAAAGAGTATAAAGATTTATACATTAACCATAGTGCTTAATGTTTAACCACATTGGAGAAGTAAAACACATTATTTCTACCGCATATAATACATATAAAAAATATGTTAGTTTTTAATAGCAAATGTTTAAAAAAAATTATTTATATAAATGTTTATAGAATAAAAGGGCTAAATCATTTTTAAAAAATTATATGGTAAATTTGTTAAAAAAAACATCTAATTTAAAAGATTACAATATATATTTTTCCAATATTAAACAATTTGAATATGAATACAAAATATTTATTGTTTTCTCAATCTTTCCTTTTTATTCTAATCAATCTCAAATAATATTTTCAATATTCACTATTATATTTAGTCACTTTGGTAATGTTCATAGTTAAGACTTTTTCAATCTCATACAGTATTATCAATCTCATAGGTTTTCATTAAATAAAGTATAACGATATAAAGATTACGACAACTCTATTAGACTTCATAATTTAAAATACCCTGTCCTTTCTCCTTCATTAAGTTTTCTTATTTAAAGAAGCATAACTAAATTTTTCTCTTCAAATTTGTTGTCACTTCTTTTATGTGATGGTTTTTCTACTTGAATGGTATTATTGGTTGGGTAGGTAAGTAGTGAAAATCTATTTCACTAGAAATAATATATTTGTTGTCTTTTATAATTATTATTAAATATTAGGTTATTTTATTCGTAAAAAAAAAGCTCATAGACTACCTATCAAACTCTTGTGAAGTTCAGACATACTTATTAGGTTCTTTCACTCGCAAAAGAAACTCATAGATTTTATGTCAAACTCGTCAAAGTGAAGTTTAGGGTAATTTTTTAGAAAAATAATGAAGAAGGTAATATAAAAGTTGATTTTTCAAAGAATCTTACGAATGATAGTGATGAAATTGAGTTGGGCAAGTCATTGTTATGGAAGTGTTTCTATTTGATTTGATACTAAGGGATTTAAAGACAATTATCTGAGTCCTTGAAAAATTATGTAGTTTCATACTAGATATATGTTATTTTAAATTGATAGTAGTAATCTGTTTGAAAAGGATTTAAGAAATTAATTTGGTAGTGAATAATCGAATGTTTTTCTGTATTTTGTTAACCAATGGCTGTATTTTGAACTCTAACTCTACTTATAGTTACCTATTAATTATTTATTGTATATTAAATAATTTAGTTTTTTAAAATAATTGTATAAAACTTATTTTTTTTTTATAAATTATATTAATTTTCAACATTTACCTCTTTGAAATAAAACCTAAATACATCATACAGTTCTTTAAGGTAGTCGTTATAACAGGCTATTTCTTAAATAAATAAAAAAGTAGATAATAACAAATTAACCCTTTTGGTTTATGAAAATACATATCTTTATCTTTTAAAATAAATTGTAGTATACAAAATTTGGATACATCGTTTACTTATACAATATAAGTAAACAATAATTATAATCGTTCTACATGTACGTTCATCAAACTCTGACTTTTCTACGTAAAGTATAATATATATAATATCAAATTTTGCGTAAACTAAAATTTTTTGAACAATTTAAAAAGAGTATAAAGATTTATACATTAACCATAGTGCTTAATGTTTAACCACATTGGAGAAGTAAAACACATTATTTCTACCGCATATAATACATATAAAAAATATGTTAGTTTTTAATAGCAAATGTTTAAAAAAAATTATTTATATAAATGTTTATAGAATAAAAGGGCTAAATCATTTTTAAAAAATTATATGGTAAATTTGTTAAAAAAAACATCTAATTTAAAAGATTACAATATATATTTTTCCAATATTAAACAATTTGAATATGAATACAAAATATTTATTGTTTTCTCAATCTTTCCTTTTTATTCTAATCAATCTCAAATAATATTTTCAATATTCACTATTATATTTAGTCACTTTGGTAATGTTCATAGTTAAGACTTTTTCAATCTCATACAGTATTATCAATCTCATAGGTTTTCATTAAATAAAGTATAACGATATAAAGATTACGACAACTCTATTAGACTTCATAATTTAAAATACCCTGTCCTTTCTCCTTCATTAAGTTTTCTTATTTAAAGAAGCAGAACTAAATTTTTTCTCTTCAAATTTGTTGTCACTTCTTTTATGTGATGGTTTTTCTACTTGAATGGTATTATTGGTTGGGTAGGTAAGTAGTGAAAATCTATTTCACTAGATATAATATATTTGTTGTCTTTTATACTTATTATTAAATATTAGGTTATTTTATTCGTAAAAAAAAGCTCATAGACTACTTATCAAACTCTTGTGAAGTTCAGACATACTTATTAGGTTCTTTCACTCGCAAAAGAAACTCATAGATTTTATGTCAAACTCGTCAAAGTGAAGTTTAGGGTAATTTTTTAGAAAAATAATGAAGAAGGTAATATAAAAGTTTATTTTTCAAAGAATCTTACGAATGATAGTGATGAAATTGAGTTGGGCAAGTCATTGTTATGGAAGTGTTTCTATTTGATTTGATACTAAGGGATTTAAAGACAATTATTTGAGTCCTTGAAAAATTATGTAGTTTCATACTAGATATATGTTATTTTAAATTGATAGTAGTAATCTGTTTGAAAAGGATTTAAGAAATTAATTTGGTAGTGAATAATCGAATGTTTTTCTGTATTTTGTTAACCAATGGCTGTATTTTGAACTCTAACTCTACTTATAGTTACCTATTAATTATTTATTGTATATTAAATAATTTAGTTTTTTAAAATAATTGTATAAAACTTATTTTTTTTTTATAAATTATATTAATTTTCAACATTTACCTCTTTGAAATAAAACCTAAATACATCATACAGTTCTTTAAGGTAGTCGTTATAACAGGCTATTTCTTAAATAAATAAAAAAGTAGATAATAACAAATTAACCCTTTTGGTTTATGAAAATACATATCTTTATCTTTTAAAATAAATTGTAGTATAGAAAATTTGGATACATCGTTTACTTATACAATATAAGTAAACAATAATTATAATCGTTCTACATGTACGTTCATCAAACTCTGACTTTTCTACGTAAAGTATAATATATATAATATCAAATTTTGCGTAAACTAAAATTTTTTGAACAATTTAAAAAGAGTATAAAGATTTATACATTAACCATAGTGCTTAATGTTTAACCACATTGGAGAAGTAAAACACATTATTTCTACCGCATATAATACATATAAAAAATATGTTAGTTTTTAATAGCAAATGTTTAAAAAAATTTATTTATATAAATGTTTATAGAATAAAAGGGCTAAATCATTTTTAAAAAATTATATGGTAAATTTGTTAAAAAAAACATCTAATTTAAAAGATTACAATATATATTTTTCCAATATTAAACAATTTGAATATGAATACAAAATATTTATTGTTTTCTCAATCTTTCCTTTTTATTCTAATCAATCTCAAATAATATTTTCAATATTCACTATTATATTTAGTCACTTTGGTAATGTTCATAGTTAAGACTTTTTCAATCTCATACAGTATTATCAATCTCATAGGTTTTCATTAAATAAAGTATAACGATATAAAGATTACGACAACTCTATTAGACTTCATAATTTAAAATACCCTGTCCTTTCTCCTTCATTAAGTTTTCTTATTTAAAGAAGCAGAACTAAATTTTTTCTCTTCAAATTTGTTGTCACTTCTTTTATGTGATGGTTTTTCTACTTGAATGGTATTATTGGTTGGGTAGGTAAGTAGTGAAAATCTATTTCACTAGATATAATATATTTGTTGTCTTTTATACTTATTATTAAATATTAGGTTATTTTATTCGTAAAAAAAAGCTCATAGACTACTTATCAAACTCTTGTGAAGTTCAGACATACTTATTAGGTTCTTTCACTCGCAAAAGAAACTCATAGATTTTATGTCAAACTCGTCAAAGTGAAGTTTAGGGTAATTTTTTAGAAAAATAATGAAGAAGGTAATATAAAAGTTTATTTTTCAAAGAATCTTACGAATGATAGTGATGAAATTGAGTTGGGCAAGTCATTGTTATGGAAGTGTTTCTATTTGATTTGATACTAAGGGATTTAAAGACAATTATTTGAGTCCTTGAAAAATTATGTAGTTTCATACTAGATATATGTTATTTTAAATTGATAGTAGTAATCTGTTTGAAAAGGATTTAAGAAATTAATTTGGTAGTGAATAATCGAATGTTTTTCTGTATTTTGTTAACCAATGGCTGTATTTTGAACTCTAACTCTACTTATAGTTACCTATTAATTATTTATTGTATATTAAATAATTTAGTTTTTTAAAATAATTGTATAAAACTTATTTTTTTTTTATAAATTATATTAATTTTCAACATTTACCTCTTTGAAATAAAACCTAAATACATCATACAGTTCTTTAAGGTAGTCGTTATAACAGGCTATTTCTTAAATAAATAAAAAAGTAGATAATAACAAATTAACCCTTTTGGTTTATGAAAATACATATCTTTATCTTTTAAAATAAATTGTAGTATAGAAAATTTGGATACATCGTTTACTTATACAATATAAGTAAACAATAATTATAATCGTTCTACATGTACGTTCATCAAACTCTGACTTTTCTACGTAAAGTATAATATATATAATATCAAATTTTGCGTAAACTAAAATTTTTTGAACAATTTAAAAAGAGTATAAAGATTTATACATTAACCATAGTGCTTAATGTTTAACCACATTGGAGAAGTAAAACACATTATTTCTATCGCATATAATACATATAAAAAATATGTTAGTTTTTAATAGCAAATGTTTAAAAAAATTTATTTATATAAATGTTTATAGAATAAAAGGGCTAAATCATTTTTAAAAAATTATATGGTAAATTTGTTAAAAAAAAACATCTAATTTAAAAGATTACAATATATATTTTTCCAATATTAAACAATTTGAATATGAATACAAAATATTTATTGTTTTCTCAATCTTTCCTTTTTATTCTAATCAATCTCAAATAATATTTTCAATATTCACTATTATATTTAGTCACTTTGGTAATGTTCATAGTTAAGACTTTTTCAATCTCATACAGTATTATCAATCTCATAGGTTTTCATTAAATAAAGTATAACGATATAAAGATTACGACAACTCTATTAGACTTCATAATTTAAAATACCCTGTCCTTTCTCCTTCATTAAGTTTTCTTATTTAAAGAAGCAGAACTAAATTTTTTCTCTTCAAATTTGTTGTCACTTCTTTTATGTGATGGTTTTTCTACTTGAATGGTATTATTGGTTGGGTAGGTAAGTAGTGAAAATCTATTTCACTAGATATAATATATTTGTTGTCTTTTATACTTATTATTAAATATTAGGTTATTTTATTCGTAAAAAAAAGCTCATAGACTACTTATCAAACTCTTGTGAAGTTCAGACATACTTATTAGGTTCTTTCACTCGCAAAAGAAACTCATAGATTTTATGTCAAACTCGTCAAAGTGAAGTTTAGGGTAATTTTTTAGAAAAATAATGAAGAAGGTAATATAAAAGTTGATTTTTCAAAGAGTCTTACGAATGATAGTGATGAAATTGAGTTGGGCAAGTCATTGTTATGTAAGTGTTTCTATTTGATTTGATACTAAGGGATTTAAAGACAATTATCTGAGTCCTTGAAAAATTATGTAGTTTCATACAAGATATATGTTATTTTAAATTGATAGTAGTAATCTGTTTGAAAAGGATTTAAGAAATTAATTTGGTAGTGAATAATCGAATGTTTTTCTGTATTTTGTTAACCAATGGCTGTATTTTGAACTCTAACTCTACTGATAGTTACCTATTAATTATTTATTGTATATTAAATAATTTAGTTTTTTAAAATAATTGTATAAAACATATTATTTTTTTATAAATTATATTAATTTTCAACATGTAACTCTTTGAAATAAAACCTAAATGCATCATACAGTTCTTTAAGGTAGTCGTTATAACAGGCTATTTCTTAAATAAATAAAAAAGTAGATAATAACAAATTAACCCTTTTGGTTTATGAAAATACATATCTTTATCTTTTAAAATAAATTGTAGTATAGAAAATTTTGGATACATCGTTTACTTATACAATATAAGTAAACAATAATTAAAATCGTTCTACATGTAGGTTCATCAAACTCTGACTTTTCTACGTAAAGTATAATATATATAATATCAAATTTTGCGTAAACTAAAATTTTTTGAACAATTTAAAAAGAGTATAAAGATTTATACATTAACCATAGTGCTTAATGTTTAACCACATTGGAGAAGTAAAACACATTATTTCTACCGCATATAATACATATAAAAAATATGTTAGTTTTTAATAGCAAATGTTTAAAAAAATTTATTAATATAAATGTTTATAGAATAAAAGGGCTAAATCATTTTTAAAAAATTATATGGTAAATTTGTTAAAAAAAACATCTAATTTAAAAGATTACAATATATATTTTTCCAATATTAAACAATTTGAATATGAATACAAAATATTTATTGTTTTCTCAATCTTTCCTTTTTATTCTAATAAATCTCAAATAATATTTTCAATATTCACTATTATATTTAGTCACTTTGGTAATGTTCATAGTTAAGACTTTTTCAATCTCATACAGTATTATCAATCTCATAGGTTTTCATTAAATAAAGTATAACGATATAAAGATTACGACAACTCTATTAGACTTCATAATTTAAAATACCCTGTCCTTTCTCCTTCATTAAGTTTTCTTATTTAAAGAAGCAGAACTAAATTTTTTCTCTTCAAATTTGTTGTCACTTCTTTTATGTGATGGTTTTTCTACTTGAATGGTATTATTGGTTGGGTAGGTAAGTAGTGAAAATCTATTTCCCTAGAAATAATATATTTTGTCTTTTATACTTATTATTAAATATTAGGTTATTTTATTCGTAAAAAAAGCTCATAGACTACCTATCAAACTCTTGTGAAGTTCAGACATACTTATTAGGTTCTTTCACTCGCAAAGAAACTCATAGATTTTATGTCAAACTCGTCAAAGTGAAGTTTAGGGTAATTTTTTAGAAAAATAATGAAGAAGGTGATATAAAAGTTGATTTTTCAAAGAATATTACGAATGATAGTGATGAAATTGTGTTGGGCAAGTCATTGTTATGGAAGTGTTTCTATTTGATTTGATACTAAGGGATTTAAAGACAATTAACTGAGTCCTTGAAAAATTATGTAGTTTCATACAAGATATATGTTATTTTAAATTGATAGTAGTAATCTGTTTGAAAAGGATTTAAGAAATTAATTTGGTAGTGAATAATCGAATGTTTTTCTGTATTTTGTTAACCGATGGCTGTATTTTGAACTCTAACTCTACTTATAGTTACCTATTAATTATTTATTGTATATTAAATAATTTAGTTTTTTAAAATAATCGTATAAAACTTATTATTTTTTTTATAAATTATATTAATTTTCAACATTTACCTCTTTGAAATAAAACCTAAATACATCATACAGTTCTTTAAGGTAGTCGTTATAACAGGCTATTTCTTAAATAAATAAAAAAGTAGATAATAACAAGTTAACCCTTTTGGTTAATGAAAATACATATCTTTATCTTTTAAAATAAATTGTAGTATAGAAAATTTGGATACATCGTTTACTTATACAATATAACTAAACAATAATTATAATCGTTCTACATGTACGTTCATCAAACTCTGACTTTTCTACGTAAAGTATAATATATATAATATCAAATTTTGCGTAAACTAAAATTTTTTGAACAATTTAAAAAGAGTATAAAGATTTATACATTAACCATAGTGCTTAATGTTTAACCACATTGGAGAAGTAAAACACATTATTTCTACCGCATATAATACATATAAAAAATATGTTAGTTTTTAATAGCAAATGTTTAAAAAAATTTATTTATATAAATGTTTATAGAATAAAAGGGCTAAATCATTTTTAAAAAATTATATGGTAAATTTGTTAAAAAAAACATCTAATTTAAAAGATTACAATATATATTTTTCCAATATTAAACAATTTGAATATGAATACAAAATATTTATTGTTTTCTCAATCTTTCCTTTTTATTCTAATCAATCTCAAATAATATTTTCAATATTCACTATTATATTTAGTCACTTTGGTAATGTTCATAGTTAAGACTTTTTCAATCTCATACAGTATTATCAATCTCATAGGTTTTCATTAAATAAAGTATAACGATATAAAGATTACGACAACTCTATTAGACTTCATAATTTAAAATACCCTGTCCTTTCTCCTTCATTAAGTTTTCTTATTTAAAGAAGCAGAACTAAATTTTTCTCTTCAAATTTGTTGTCACTTCTTTTATGTGATGGTTTTTCTACTTGAATGGTATTATTGGTTGGGTAGGTAAGTAGTGAAAATCTATTTCACTAGATATAATATATTTGTTGTCTTTTATACTTATTATTAAATATTAGGTTATTTTATTCGTAAAAAAAAGCTCATAGACTACTTATCAAACTCTTGTGAAGTTCAGACATACTTATTAGGTTCTTTCACTCGCAAAAGAAACTCATAGATTTTATGTCAAACTCGTCAAAGTGAAGTTTAGGGTAATTTTTTAGAAAAATAATGAAGAAGGTAATATAAAAGTTAATTTTTCAAAGAATCTTACGAATGAGAGTGATGAAATTGAGTTGGGCAAGTCATTGTTATGGAAGTGTTTCTATTTGATTTGATACTAAGGGATTTAAAGACAATTATCTGAGTCCTTGAAAAATTATGTAGTTTCATACAAGATATATGTTATTTTAAATTGATAGTAGTAATCTGTTTGAAAAGGATTTAAGAAATTAATTTGGTAGTGAATAATCGAATGTTTTTCTGTATTTTGTTAACCGATGGCTGTATTTTGAACTCTTACTCTACTTATAGTTACCTATTAATTATTTATTGTATATTAATTAATTTATTTTTTTAAAATAATTGTATAAAACTTATTATTTTTTTTATAAATTATATTAATTTTCAAGATTTACCTCTTTGAAATAAAACCTAAATACATCATACAGTTCTTTAAGGTAGTCGTTATAACAGGCTATTTCTTAAATAAATAAAAAAGTAGATAATAACAAATTAACCCTTTTGGTTTATAAAAATACATATCTTTATCTTTTAAAATAAATTGTAGTATAGAAAATTTGGATACATCGTTTACTTATACAATATAAGTAAACAATAATTATAATCGTTCTACATGTACGTTCATCAAACTCTGACTTTTCTACGTAAAGTATAATATATATAATATCAAATTTTGCGTAAACTAAATTTTTTTGAACAATTTAAAAAGAGTATAAAGATTTATACATTAGCCATCGTGCTTAATGTTAAACCACATTGGAGAAGTAAAACACATTATTTCTACCGCATATAATACATATAAAAAATATGTTAGTTTTTAATAGCAAATGTTTAAAAAAATTTAGTTATATAAATGTTTATAGAATAAAAGGGCTAAATTATTTTTAAAAAATTATATGGTAAATTTGTTAAAAAAAATCATCTAATTTAAAAGATTACAATATATATTTTTCAAATATTAAACAATTTGAATATGAATAAAAAATATTTATTGTTTTCTCAATCTTTCCTTTTTATTCTAATCAATCTCAAATAATATTTTCAATATTCACTATTATATTTAGTCACTTTGGTAATATTCATAGTTAAGACTTTTTCAATCTCATACAGTATTATCAATCTCATAGGTTTTCATTAAATAAAGTATAACGATATAAAGATTACAACAACTCTATTAGACTTCATAATTTAAAATACCCTGTCCTTTCTCCTTCATTAAGTTTTCTTATTTAAAAAGCAGAACTAAATTTTTTTTCTTCAAATATGTTGTCACTTCTTTTATGTGATGGTTTTTCTACTTGAATGGTATTATTGGTTGGGTAGGTAAGTAGTGAAAATCTATTTGACTAGAAATAAATTTTTTTGTCTTTTATACTTATTATTAAATATTAGGTTATTTTATTCGTAAAAAAAGCTCATAGACTACCTATCAAACTCTTGTGAAGTTCAGACATACTTATTAAGTTCTTTCACTCGCAAAAGAAACTCATAGATTTTATGTCAAACTCGTCAAAGTGAAGTTCAGGCAAATTTTTTAGAAAAATAATGAAGAAGGTAATATAAAAGTTGATTTTTCAAAGAATCTTACGAATGATAGTGATGAAATTGAGTTGGGCAAGTCATTGTTATGGAAGTGTTTCTATTTGATTTGATACTAAGGGATTTAAAGACAATTATCTGAGTCCTTGAAAAATTATGTAGTTTCATACTAGATATATGTTATTTTAAATTGATAGTAGTAATTTGTTTGAAAAGGATTTATGAAATTAATTTGGTAGTGAATAATCGAATGTTTTTCTGTATTTTGTTAACAGATGGCTGTATTTTGAACTCTAACTCTACTTATAGTTACCTATTAATTATTTATTGTATATTAAATAATTTAGTTTTTTAAAATAATTGTATAAAACTTATTATTATTTTTATAAATTATATTAATTTTCAACATTTACCTCTTTGAAATAAAACCTAAATACATCATACAGTTCTTTAAGGTAGTCGTTATAACAGGCTATTTCTTAAATAAATAAAAAAGTAGATAATAACAAATTAACCCTTTTGGTTTATGAAAATACATATCTTTATCTTTTAAAATAAATTGTAGTATAGAAAATTTGGATACATCGTTTACTTATACAATATAAGTAAACAATAATTATAATCGTTCTACATGTACGTTCATCAAACTCTGACTTTTCTACGTAAAGTATAATATATATAATATCAAATTTTGCGTAAACTAAAATTTTTTTAACAATTTAAAAAGAGTATAAAGATTTATACATTAACCATAGGGCTTAATGTTTAACCACATTGGAGAAGTAAAACACATTATTTCTACCGCATATAATACATATAAAAAATATGTTAGTTTTTAATAGCAAATGTTTAAACAAAATTATTTATATAAATGTTTATAGAATAAAAGGGCTAAATCATTTTTAAAAAATTATATGGTAAATTTGTTAAAAAAAACATCTAATTTAAAAGATTACAATATATATTTTTCCAATATTAAACAATTTGAATATGAATAAAAAATATTTATTGTTTTCTCAATCTTTCCTTTTTATTCTAATCAATCTCAAATAATATTTTCAATATTCACTATTATATTTAGTCACTTTGGTAATGTTCATAGATACGACTTTTTCAATCTCATACTGTATTATCAATCTCATAGGTTTTCATTAAATAAAGTATAACGATATAAAGATTACGACAACTCTATTAGACTTCATAATTTAAAATACCCTGTCCTTTCTCCTTCATTAAGTTTTCTTATTTAAAGAAGCAGAACTAAATTTTTTTTCTTCAAATTTGTTGTCACTTCTTTTATGTGATGGTTTTTCTACTTGAATGGTATTATTGGTTGGGTAGGTAAGTAGTGAAAATCTATTTGACTAGAAATAAATTTTTTTGTCTTTTATACTTATTATTAAATATTAGGTTATTTTATTCGTAAAAAAAGCTCATAGACTACCTATCAAACTCTTGTGAAGTTCAGACATACTTATTAGGTTCTTTCACTCGCAAAAGAAACTCATAGATTTTATGTCAAACTCGTCAAAGTGAAGTTCAGGCAAATTTTTTAGAAAAATAATGAAGAAGGTAATATAAAAGTTGATTTTTCAAAGAATCTTACAAATGATAGTGATGAAATTGAGTTGGGCAAGTCATTGTTATGGAAGTGTTTCTATTTGATTTGATACTAAGGGATTTAAAGACAATTATCTGAGTCCTTGAAAAATTATGTAGTTTCATACTAGATATATGTTATTTTAAATTGATAGTAGTAATTTGTTTGAAAAGGATTTATGAAATTAATTTGGTAGTGAATAATCGAATGTTTTTCTGTATTTTGTTAACCGATGGTTGTATTTTGAACTCTAACTCTACTTATAGTTACCTATTAATTATTTATTGTATATTAAATAATTTAGTTTTTTAAAATAATTGTATAAAACTTATTATTATTTTTATAAATTATATTAATTTTCAACATTTACCTCTTTGAAATAAAACCTAAATACATCATACAGTTCTTTAAGGTAGTCGTTATAACAGGCTATTTCTTAAATAAATAAAAAAGTAGATAATAACAAATTAACCCTTTTGGTTTATGAAAATACATATCTTTATCTTTTAAAATAAATTGTAGTATAGAAAATTTGGATACATCGTTTACTTATACAATATAAGTAAACAATAATTATAATCGTTCTACATGTACGTTCATCAAACTCTGACTTTTCTACGTAAAGTATAATATATATAATATCAAATTTTGCGTAAACTAAAATTTTTTGAACAATTTAAAAAGAGTATAAAGATTTATACATTAACCATAGTGCTTAATGTTTAACCACATTGGAGAAGTAAAACACATTATTTCTACCGCATATAATACATATAAAAAATATGTTAGTTTTTAATAGCAAATGTTTAAAAAAATTTATTTATATAAATGTTTATAGAATAAAAGGGCTAAATCATTTTTAAAAAATTATATGGTAAATTTGTTAAAAAAAACATCTAATTTAAAAGATTACAATATATGTTTTTCCAATATTAAACAATTTGAATATGAATACAAAATATTTATTGTTTTCTCAATCTTTCCTTTTTATTCTAATCAATCTCAAATAATATTTTCAATATTCACTATTATATTTAGTAACTTTGGTAATGTTCATAGTTAAGACTTTTTCAATCTCATACAGTATTATCAATCTCATAGGTTTTCATTAAATAAAGTATAACGATATAAAGATTACGACAACTCTATTAGACTTCATAATTTAAAATACCCTGTCCTTTCTCCTTCATTAAGTTTTCTTATTTAAAGAAGCAGAACTAAATTTTTTTTTCTTCAAATTTGTTGTCACTTCTTTTATGTGATGGTTTTTCTACTTGAATGGTATTATTGGTTGGGTAGGTAAGTAGTGAAAATCTATTTGACTAGAAATAATATATTTGTTGTCTTTTATACTTATTATTAAATATTAGGTTATTTTATTCGTAAAAAAAAGCTCATAGACTACCTATCAAACTCTTGTGAAGTTCAGAAATACTTATTAGGTTCTTTCACTCGCAAAAGAAACTCATAGATTTTATGTCAAACTCGTCAAAGTGAAGTTTAGGTTAATTTTTTAGAAAAATAATGAAGAAGGTAATATAAAAGTTGATTTTTCAAAGAATCTTACGAATGATAGTGATGAAATTGAGTTGGGCAAGTCATTGTTATGGAAGTGTTTCTATTTGATTTGATACTAAGGGATTTAAAGACAATTATCTGAGTCCTTGAAAAATTATGTAGTTTCATACTAGATATATGTTATTTTAAATTGATAGTAGTAATTTGTTTGAAAAGGATTTAAGAAATTAATTTGGTAGTGAATAATCGAATGTTTTTCTGTATTTTGTTAACCGATGGCTGTATTTTGAACTCTAACTCTACTTAGAATTACCTATTAATTATTTTTTGTATATTAAATAATTTAGTTTTTTAAAATAATTGTATAAAACTTATTATTTTTTTTATAAATTATATTAATTTTCAACATTTACCTCTTTGAAATAAAACCTAAATACATCATACAGTTCTTTAAGGTAGTCGTTATAACAGGCTATTTCTTAAATAAATAAAAAAGTAGATAATAACAAATTAACCCTTTTGGTTTATGAAAATACATATCTTTATCTTTTAAAATAAATTGTAGTATAGAAAATTTGGATACATCGTTTACTTATACAATATAAGTAAACAATAATTATAATCGTTATACATGTACGTTCATCAAACTCTGACTTTTCTACGTAAAGTATAATATATATAATATCAAATTTTGCGTAAACTAAAATTTTTTAAACAATTTAAAAAGAGTATAAAGATTTATACATTAACCATAGTGCTTAATGTTTAACCACATTGGAGAAGTAAAACACATTATTTCTACCGCATATAATACATATAAAAAATATGTTAGTTTTTAATAGCAAATGTTTAAAAAAATTTATTTATATAAATGTTTATAGAATAAAAGGGCTAAATCATTTTTAAAAAATTATATGGTAAATTTGTTAAAAAAAACATCTAATTTAAAAGATTACAATATATATTTTTCCAATATTAAACAATTTGAATATGAATACAAAATATTTATTGTTTTCTCAATCTTTCCTTTTTATTCTAATCAATCTCAAATAATATTTTCAATATTCACTATTATATTTAGTCACTTTGGTAATGTTCATAGTTAAGACTTTTTCAATCTCATACGGTATTATCAATCTCATAGGTTTTCATTAAATAAAGTATAACGATATAAAGATTACGACAACTCTATTAGACTTCATAATTTAAAATACCCTGTCCTTTCTCCTTCATTAAGTTTTCTTATTTAAAGAAGCAGAACTAAATTTTTTTTTCTTCAAATTTGTTGTCACTTCTTTTATGTGATGGTTTTTCTACTTGAATGGTATTATTGGTTGGGTAGGTAAGTAGTGAAAATCTATTTGACTAGAAATAATATATTTGTTGTCTTTTATACTTATTATTAAATATTAGGTTATTTTATTCGTAAAAAAAAGCTCATAGACTACCTATCAAACTCTTGTGAAGTTCAGAAATACTTATTAGGTTCTTTCACTCGCAAAAGAAACTCATAGATTTTATGTCAAACTCGTCAAAGTGAAGTTTAGGTTAATTTTTTAGAAAAATAATGAAGAAGGTAATATAAAAGTTGATTTTTCAAAGAATCTTACGAATGATAGTGATGAAATTGAGTTGGGCAAGTCATTGTTATGGAAGTGTTTCTATTTGATTTGATACTAAGGGATTTAAAGACAATTATCTGAGTCCTTGAAAAATTATGTAGTTTCATACTAGATATATGTTATTTTAAATTGATAGTAGTAATTTGTTTGAAAAGGATTTAAGAAATTAATTTGGTAGTGAATAATCGAATGTTTTTCTGTATTTTGTTAACCGATGGCTGTATTTTGAACTCTAACTCTACTTATAATTACCTATTAATTATTTTTTGTATATTAAATAATTTAGTTTTTTAAAATAATTGTATAAAACTTATTATTTTTTTTATAAATTATATTAATTTTCAACATTTACCTCTTTGAAATAAAACCTAAATACATCATACAGTTCTTTAAGGTAGTCGTTATAACAGGCTATTTCTTAAATAAATAAAAAAGTAGATAATAACAAATTAACCCTTTTGGTTTATGAAAATACATATCTTTATCTTTTAAAATAAATTGTAGTATAGAAAATTTGGATACATCGTTTACTTATACAATATAAGTAAACAATAATTATAATCGTTATACATGTACGTTCATCAAACTCTGACTTTTCTACGTAAAGTATAATATATATAATATCAAATTTTGCGTAAACTAAATTTTTTTGAACAATTTAAAAAGAGTATAAAGATTTATACATTAACCATAGTGCTTAATGTTTAACCACATTGGAGAAGTAAAACACATTATTTCTACCGCATATAATACGTATAAAAAATATGTTAGTTTTAAATAGCAAATGTTTAAAAAAAATTATTTATATAAATGTTTATAGAATAAAAGGGCTAAATCATTTTTAAAAAATTATATGGTAAATTTGTTAAAAAAAACATCTAATTTAAAAGATTACAATATATATTTTTCCAATATTAAATAATTTGAATATGAATACAAAATATTTATTGTTTTCTCAATCTTTCCTTTTTATTCTAATCAATCTCAAATAATATTTTCAATATTCACTATTATATTTAGTCACTTTGGTAATGTTCATAGTTAAGACTTTTTCAATCTCATACAGTATTATCAATCTCATAGGTTTTCATTAAATAAAGTATAACGATATAAAGATTACGACAACTCTATTAGACTTCATAATTTAAAATACCCTGTCCTTCTCCTTCATTAAGTTTTCTTATTTAAAGAAGCAGAACTAAATTTTTTTTTCTTCAAATTTGTTGTCACTTCTTTTATGTGATGGTTTTTCTACTTGAATGGTATTATTGGTTGGGTAGGTAAGTAGTGAAAATCTATTTGACTAGAAATAATATATTTGTTGTCTTTTATACTTATTATTAAATATTAGGTTATTTTATTCGTAAAAAAAAGCTCATAGACTACCTATCAAACTCTTGTGAAGTTCAGAAATACTTATTAGGTTCTTTCACTCGCAAAAGAAACTCATAGATTTTATGTCAAACTCGTCAAAGTGAAGTTTAGGGTAATTTTTTAGAAAAATAATGAAGAAGGTAATATAAAAGTTGATTTTTCAAAGAATCTTACGAATGATAGTGATGAAATTGAGTTGGGCAAGTCATTGTTATGGAAGTGTTTCTATTTGATTTGATACTAAGGGATTTAAAGACAATTATCTGAGTCCTTGAAAAATTATGTAGTTTCATACTAGATATATGTTATTTTAAATTGATAGTAGTAATTTGTTTGAAAAGGATTTAGGAAATTAATTTGGTAGTGAATAATCGAATGTTTTTCTGTATTTTGTTAACCAATGGCTGTATTTTGAACTCTAACTCTACTTATAGTTACCTATTAATTATTTATTGTATATTAAATAATTTAGTTTTTTAAAATAATTGTATAAAACTTATTATTTTTTTTATAAATTATATTAATTTTCAACATTTACCTCTTTGAAATAAAACCTAAATACATCATACAGTTCTTTAAGGTAGTCGTTATAACAGGCTATTTCTTAAATAAGTAAAAAAGTAGATAATAACAAATTAACCCTTTTGGTTTATGAAAATACATATCGTTTACTTTTAAAATAAATTGTAGTATAGAAAATTTGGATACATCATTTACTTATACAATATAAGTAAACAATAATTATAATCGTTCTACATGTACGTTCATCAAACTCTGACTTTTCTACGTAAAGTATAATATATATAATATCAAATTTTGCGTAAACTAAAATTTTTTGAACAATTTAAAAAGAGTATAAAGATTTATACATTAACCATAGTGCTTAATGTTTAACCACATTGGAGAAGTAAAACACATTATTTCTACCGCATATAATACATATAAAAAATATGTTAGTTTTTAATAGCAAATGTTTAAAAAAATTTATTTATATAAATGTTTATAGAATAAAAGGGCTAAATCATTTTTAATAAATTATATGGTAAATTTGTTAAAAAAAACATCTAATTTAAAAGATTACAATATATATTTTTCCAATATTAAACAATTTGAATATGAATACAAAATATTTATTGTTTTCTCAATCTTTCCTTTTTATTCTAATCAATCTCAAATAATATTTTCAATATTCACTATTATATTTAGTAACTTTGGTAATGTTCATAGTTAAGACTTTTTCAATCTCATACAGTATTATCAATCTCATAGGTTTTCATTAAATAAAGTATAACGATATAAAGATTACGACAACTCTATTAGACTTCATAATTTAAAATACCCTGTCCTTTCTCCTTCATTAAGTTTTCTTATTTAAAGAAGCAGAACTAAATTTTTTTTTCTTCAAATTTGTTGTCACTTCTTTTATGTGATGGTTTTTCTACTTGAATGGTATTATTGGTTGGGTAGGTAAGTAGTGAAAATCTATTTGACTAGAAATAATATATTTGTTGTCTTTTATACTTATTATTAAATATTAGGTTATTTTATTCGTAAAAAAAAGCTCATAGACTACCTATCAAACTCTTGTGAAGTTCAGAAATACTTATTAGGTTCTTTCACTCGCAAAAGAAACTCATAGATTTTATGTCAAACTCGTCAAAGTGAAGTTTAGGTTAATTTTTTAGAAAAATAATGAAGAAGGTAATATAAAAGTTGATTTTTCAAAGAATCTTACGAATGATAGTGATGAAATTGAGTTGGGCAAGTCATTGTTATGGAAGTGTTTCTATTTGATTTGATACTAAGGGATTTAAAGACAATTATCTGAGTCCTTGAAAAATTATGTAGTTTCATACTAGATATATGTTATTTTAAATTGATAGTAGTAATTTGTTTGAAAAGGATTTAAGAAATTAATTTGGTAGTGAATAATCGAATGTTTTTCTGTATTTTGTTAACCGATGGCTGTATTTTGAACTCTAACTCTACTTATAATTACCAATTAATTATTTTTTGTATATTAAATAATTTAGTTTTTTAAAATAATTGTATAAAACTTATTATTTTTTTTATAAATTATATTAATTTTCAACATTTACCTCTTTGAAATAAAACCTAAATACATCATACAGTTCTTTAAGGTAGTCGTTATAACAGGCTATTTCTTAAATAAATAAAAAAGTAGATAATAACAAATTAACCCTTTTGGTTTATGAAAATACATATCTTTATCTTTTAAAATAAATTGTAGTATAGAAAATTTGGATACATCGTTTACTTATACAATATAAGTAAACAATAATTATAATCGTTATACATGTACGTTCATCAAACTCTGACTTTTCTACGTAAAGTATAATATATATAATATCAAATTTTGCGTAAACTAAAATTTTTTGAACAATTTAAAAAGAGTATAAAGATTTATACATTAACCATAGTGCTTAATGTTTAACCACATTGGAGAAGTAAAACACATTATTTCTACCGCATATAATACATATAAAAAATATGTTAGTTTTTAATAGAAAATGTTTAAAAACATTTATTTATATAAATGTTTATAGAATAAAAGGGCTAAATCATTTTTAAAAAATTATATGGTAAATTTGTTAAAAAAAACATCTAATTTAAAAGATTACAATATATATTTTTCCAATATTAAACAATTTGAATATGAATACAAAATATTTATTGTTTTCTCAATCTTTCCTTTTTATTCTAATCAATCTCAAATAATATTTTCAATATTCACTATTATATTTAGTCACTTTGGTAATGTTCATAGTTAAGACTTTTTCAATCTCATACAGTATTATCAATCTCATAGGTTTTCATTAAATAAAGTATAACGATATAAAGATTACGACAACTCTATTAGACTTCATAATTTAAAATACCCTGTCCTTTCTCCTTCATTAAGTTTTCTTATTTAAAGAAGCAGAACTAAATTTTTTTTTCTTCAAATTTGTTGTCACTTCTTTTATGTGATGGTTTTTCTACTTGAATGGTATTATTGGTTGGGTAGGTAAGTAGTGAAAATCTATTTGACTAGAAATAATATATTTGTTGTCTTTTATACTTATTATTAAATATTAGGTTATTTTATTCGTAAAAAAAAGCTCATAGACTACCTATCAAACTCTTGTGAAGTTCAGAAATACTTATTAGGTTCTTTCACTCGCAAAAGAAACTCATAGATTTTATGTCAAACTCGTCAAAGTGAAGTTTAGGTTAATTTTTTAGAAAAATAATGAAGAAGGTAATATAAAAGTTGATTTTTCAAAGAATCTTACGAATGATAGTGATGAAATTGAGTTGGGTAAGTCATTGTTATGGAAGTGTTTCTATTTGATTTGATACTAAGGGATTTAAAGACAATTATCTGAGTCCTTGAAAAATTATGTAGTTTCATACTAGATATATGTTATTTTAAATTGATAGTAGTAATTTGTTTGAAAAGGATTTAAGAAATTAATTTGGTAGTGAATAATCGAATGTTTTTCTGTATTTTGTTAACCGATGGCTGTATTTTGAACTCTAACTCTACTTATAGTTACCTATTAATTATTTATTGTATATTAAATAATTTAGTTTTTTAAAATAATTGTATAAAACTTATTATTTTTTTTATAAATTATATTAATTTTCAACATTTACCTCTTTGAAATAAAACCTAAATACATCATACAGTTCTTTAAGGTAGTCGTTATAACAGGCTATTTCTTAAATAAGTAAAAAAGTAGATAATAACAAATTAACCCTTTTGGTTTATGAAAATACATATCGTTATCTTTTAAAATAAATTGTAGTATAGAAAATTTGGATACATCGTTTACTTATACAATATAAGTAAACAATAATTATAATCGTTCTACATGTACGTTCATCAAACTCTGACTTTTCTACGTAAAGTATAATATATATAATATCAAATTTTGCGTAAACTAAAATTTTTTGAACAATTTAAAAAGAGTATAAAGATTTATACATTAACCATAGTGCTTAATGTTTAACCACATTGGAGAAGTAAAACACATTATTTCTACCGCATATAATACATATAAAAAATATGTTAGTTTTTAATAGCAAATGTTTAAAAAAATTTATTTATATAAATGTTTATAGAATAAAAGGGCTAAATCATTTTTAATAAATTATATGGTAAATTTGTTAAAAAAAAACATCTAATTTAAAAGATTACAATATATATTTTTCCAATATTAAACAATTTGAATATGAATACAAAATATTTATTGTTTTCTCAATCTTTCCCTTTTATTCTAATCAATCTCAAATAATATTTTCAATATTCACTATTATATTTAGTAACTTTGGTAATGTTCATAGTTAAGACTTTTTCAATCTCATACAGTATTATCAATCTCATAGGTTTTCATTAAATAAAGTATAACGATATAAAGATTACGACAACTCTATTAGACTTCATAATTTAAAATACCCTGTCCTTTCTCCTTCATTAAGTTTTCTTATTTAAAGAAGCAGAACTAAATTTTTTTTTCTTCAAATTTGTTGTCACTTCTTTTATGTGATGGTTTTTCTACTTGAATGGTATTATTGGTTGGGTAGGTAAGTAGTGAAAATCTATTTGACTAGAAATAATATATTTGTTGTCTTTTATACTTATTATTAAATATTAGGTTATTTTATTTGTAAAAAAAAGCTCATAGACTACCTATCAAACTCTTGTGAAGTTCAGAAATACTTATTAGGTTCTTTCACTCGCAAAAGAAACTCATAGATTTTATGTCAAACTCGTCAAAGTGAAGTTTAGGTTAATTTTTTAGAAAAATAATGAAGAAGGTAATATAAAAGTTGATTTTTCAAAGAATCTTACGAATGATAGTGATGAAATTGAGTTGGGCAAGTCATTGTTATGGAAGGTTTTCTATTTGATTTGATACTAAGGGATTTAAAGACAATTATCTGAGTCCTTGAAAAATTATGTAGTTTCATACTAGATATATGTTATTTTAAATTGATAGTAGTATTTTGTTTGAAAAGGATTTAAGAAATTAATTTGGTAGTGAATAATCGAATGTTTTTCTGTATTTTGTTAACCGATGGCTGTATTTTGAACTCTAACTCTACTTATAATTACCAATTAATTATTTTTTGTATATTAAATAATTTAGTTTTTTAAAATAATTGTATAAAACTTATTATTTTTTTTATAAATTATATTAATTTTCAACATTTACCTCTTTGAAATAAAACCTAAATACATCATACAGTTCTTTAAGGTAGTCGTTATAACAGGCTATTTCTTAAATAAATAAAAAAGTAGATAATAACAAATTAACCCTTTTGGTTTATGAAAATACATATCTTTATCTTTTAAAATAAATTGTAGTATAGAAAATTTGGATACATCGTTTACTTATACAATATAAGTAAACAATAATTATAATCGTTATACATGTACGTTCATCAAACTCTGACTTTTCTACGTAAAGTATAATATATATAATATCAAATTTTGCATAAACTAAATTTTTTTGAACAATTTAAAAAGAGTATAAAGATTTATACATTAACCATAGTGCTTAATGTTTAACCACATTGGAGAAGTAAAACACATTATTTCTACCGCATATAATACATATAAAAAATATGTTAGTTTTTAATAGCAAATGTTTAAAAAAATTTATTTATATAAATGTTTATAGAATAAAAGGGCTAAATCATTTTTAAAAAATTATATGGTAAATTTGTTAAAAAAAACATCTAATTTAAAAGATTACAATATATATTTTTCCAATATTAAACAATTTGAATATGAATACAAAATATTTATTGTTTTCTCAATCTTTCCTTTTTATTCTAATCAATCTCAAATAATATTTTCAATATTCACTATTATATTTAGTCACTTTGGTAATGTTCATAGTTAAGACTTTTTCAATCTCATACAATATTATCAATCTCATAGGTTTTCATTAAATAAAGTATAACGATATAAAGATTACGACAACTCTATTAGACTTCATAATTTAAAATACCCTGTCCTTTCTCCTTCATTAAGTTTTCTTATTTAAAGAAGCAGAACTAAATTTTTTTTTCTTCAAATTTGTTGTCACTTCTTTTATGTGATGGTTTTTCTACTTGAATGGTATTATTGGTTGGGTAGGTAAGTAGTGAAAATCTATTTGACTAGAAATAATATATTTGTTGTCTTTTATACTTATTATTAAATATTAGGTTATTTTATTCGTAAAAAAAACTCATAGACTACCTATCAAACTCTTGTGAAGTTCAGAAATACTTATTAGGTTCTTTCACTCGCAAAAGAAACTCATAGATTTTATGTCAAACTCGTCAAAGTGAAGTTTAGGTTAATTTTTTAGAAAAATAATGAAGAAGGTAATATAAAAGTTGATTTTTCAAAGAATCTTACGAATGATAGTGATGAAATTGAGTTGGGAAAGTCATTGTTATGGAAGTGTTTCTATTTGATTTGATACTAAGGGATTTAAAGACAATTATCTGAGTCCTTGAAAAATTATGTAGTTTCATACTAGATATATGTTATTTTAAATTGATAGTAGTAATTTGTTTGAAAAGGATTTAAGAAATTAATTTGGTAGTGAATAATCAAATGTTTTTCTGTATTTTGTTAACCAATGGCTGTATTTTGAACTCTAACTCTACTTATAGTTACCTATTAATTATTTATTGTATATTAAATAATTTAGTTTTTTAAAATAATTGTATAAAACTTATTATTTTTTTTATAAATTATATTAATTTTCAACATTTACCTCTTTGAAATAAAACCTAAATACATCATACAGTTCTTTAAGGTAGTCGTTATAACAGGCTATTTCTTAAATAAGTAAAAAAGTAGATAATAACAAATTAACCCTTTTGGTTTATGAAAATACATATCGTTATCTTTTAAAATAAATTGTAGTATAGAAAATTTGGATACATCGTTTACTTATACAATATAAGTAAACAATAATTATAATCGTTCTACATGTACGTTCATCAAACTCTGACTTTTCTACGTAAAGTATAATATATATAATATCAAATTTTGCGTAAACTAAATTTTTTTGAACAATTTAAAAAGAGTATAAAGATTTATACATTAACCATAGTGCTTAATGTTTAACCACATTGGAGAAGTAAAACACATTATTTCTACCGCATATAATACATATAAAAAATATGTTAGTTTTTAATAGCAAATGTTTAAAAAAAATTATTTATATAAATGTTTATAGAATAAAAGGGATAAATTATTTTTAAAATATTATATGGTAAATTTGTTAAAAAAACATCTAATTTAAAAGATTACAATATATATTTTTCAAATATTAAACAATTTGAATATGAATACAAAATATTTATTGTTTTCTCAATCTTTCCTTTTTATTCTAATCAATCTCAAATAATATTTTCAATATTCACTATTATATTTAGTCACTTTGGTAATATTCATAGTTAAGACTTTTTCAATCTCATACAGTATTATCAATCTCATAGGTTTTCATTAAATAAAGCATAACGATATAAAGATTACGACAACTCTATTAGACTTCATAATTTAAAATACCCTGTCCTTTCTCCTTCATTAAGTTTTCTTATTTAAAGAAGCAGAATTAAATTTTTTTTCTTCAAATTTGTCGTCACTTCTTTTATGTGATGGTTTTTCTACTTGAATGGTATTATTGGTTGGGTAGGTAAGTAGTGAAAATCGATTTGACTAGAAATAAATTTTTTTGTCTTTTATACTTATTATTAAATATTAGGTTATTTCATTCGTAAAAAAAGCTCATAGACTACCTATTAAACTCTTGTGAAGTTCAGACATACTTATTAAGTTCTTTCACTCGCAAAAGAAACTCATAGATTTTATGTCAAACTCGTCAAAGTGAAGTTCAGGCAAATTTTTTAGAAAAATAATGAAGAAGGTAATATAAAAGTTGATTTTTCAAATAATCTTACGAATGATAGTGATGAAATTGAGTTGGGAAAGTCATTGTTATGGAAGTGTTTCTATTTGATTTGATACTAAGGGATTTAAAGACAATTGTCTGAGTCCTTGAAAAATTATGTAGTTTCATACTAGATATATGTTATTTTAAATTGATAGTAGTAATTTGTTTGAAAAGGATTTAAGAAATTAATTTGGTAGTGAATAATCGAATGTTTTTCTGTATTTTGTTAACCAATGGCTGTATTTTGAACTCCAACTCTACTTATAGTTATCTATTAATTCTTTATTGTATATTAAATAATTTAGTTTTTTAAAATAATTGTATAAAACTTATTTTTTTTTTATAAATTATATTAATTTTCAACATTTACCTTTTTGAAATAAAACCTAAATACATCATACAGTTCTTTAAGGTAGTCGTTATAACAGGCTATTTCTTAAATAAATTAAAAAAGTAGATAATAAAAAATTAACCCTTTTGGTTTATGAAAATACATATCTTTATCTTTTAAAATAAATTGTAGTATAGAAAATTTGGATACATCGTTTACTTATACAATATAACTAAAACAATAATTATAATCGTTCTACATGTACGTTCATCAAACTCTGACTTTTCTACGTAAAGTATAATATATATAATATCAAATTTTGCGTAAACTAAAATGTTTTGAACAATTTAAAAAGAGTATAAAGATGTATACATTAACCATAGTGCTTAATGTTTAACCACATTGGAGAAGTAAAACACATTATTTCTACCGCATATAATACATATAAAAAAAAATTTAGTTTTTAATAGCGAATGTTTAAAAAAAATTATTTATATAAATGTTTATAGAATAAAAGGGCTAAATTATTTTTAAAAAATTATATGGTAAATTTGTTAAAAAAAACATCTAATTTAAAAGATTACAATATATATTTTTCCAATATTAAACAATTTGAATATGAATACAAAATATTTATTGTTTTCTCAATCTTTCCTTTTTATTCTAATCAATCTCAAATAATATTTTCAATATTCACTATTATATTTAGTCACTTTGGTAATGTTCATAGTTAAGACTTTTTCAATCTCATACAGTATTATCAATCTCATAGGTTTTCATTAAATAAAGTATAACGATATAAAGATTACGACAACTCTATTAGACTTCATAATTTAAAATACCCTGTCCTTTCTCCTTCATTAAGTTTTCTTATTTAAAGAAGCAGAACTAAATTTTTTTTTCTTCAAATTTGTTGTCACTTCTTTTATGTGATGGTTTTTCTACTTGAATGGTATTATTGGTTGGGTAGGTAAGTAGTGAAAATCTATTTGACTAGAAATAATATATTTGTTGTCTTTTATACTTATTATTAAATATTAGGTTATTTTATTCGTAAAAAAAAGCTCATAGACTACCTATCAAACTCTTGTGAAGTTCAGAAATACTTATTAGGTTCTTTCACTCGCAAAAGAAACTCATAGATTTTATGTCAAACTCGTCAAAGTGAAGTTTAGGGTAATTTTTTAGAAAAATAATGAAGAAGGTAATATAAAAGTTGATTTTTCAAAGAATCTTACGAATGATAGTGATGAAATTGAGTTGGGCAAGTCATTGTTATGGAAGTGTTTCTATTTGATTTGATACTAAGGGATTTAAAGACAATTATCTGAGTCCTTGAAAAATTATGTAGTTTCATACTAGATATATGTTATTTTAAATTGATAGTAGTAATTTGTTTGAAAAGGATTTAAGAAATTAATTTGGTAGTGAATAATCGAATGTTTTTCTGTATTTTGTTAACCGATGGCTGTATTTTGAACTCTAACTCTACTTATAGTTACCTATTAATTATTTATTGTATATTAAATAATTTAGTTTTTTAAAATAATTGTATAAAACTTATTATTTTTTTTATAAATTATATTAATTTTCAACATTTACCTCTTTGAAATAAAACCTAAATACATCATACAGTTCTTTAAGGTAGTCGTTATAACAGGCTATTTCTTAAATAAGTAAAAAAGTAGATAATAACAAATTAACCCTTTTGGTTTATGAAAATACATATCGTTTACTTTTAAAATAAATTGTAGTATAGAAAATTTGGATACATCGTTTACTTATACAATATAAGTAAACAATAATTATAATCGTTCTACATGTACGTTCATCAAACTCTGACTTTTCTACGTAAAGTATAATATATATAATATCAAATTTTGCGTAAACTAAAATTTTTTGAACAATTTAAAAAGAGTATAAAGATTTATACATTAACCATAGTGCTTAATGTTTAACCACATTGGAGAAGTAAAACACATTATTTCTACCGCATATAATACATATAAAAAATATGTTAGTTTTTAATAGCAAATGTTTAAAAAAATTTATTTATATAAATGTTTATAGAATAAAAGGGCTAAATCATTTTTAATAAATTATATGGTAAATTTGTTAAAAAAAACATCTAATTTAAAAGATTACAATATATATTTTTCCAATATTAAACAATTTGAATATGAATACAAAATATTTATTGTTTTCTCAATCTTTCCTTTTTATTCTAATCAATCTCAAATAATATTTTCAATATTCACTATTATATTTAGTAACTTTGGTAATGTTCATAGTTAAGACTTTTTCAATCTCATACAGTATTATCAATCTCATAGGTTTTCATTAAATAAAGTATAACGATATAAAGATTACGACAACTCTATTAGACTTCATAATTTAAAATACCCTGTCCTTTCTCCTTCATTAAGTTTTCTTATTTAAAGAAGCAGAACTAAATTTTTTTTTCTTCAAATTTGTTGTCACTTCTTTTATGTGATGGTTTTTCTACTTGAATGGTATTATTGGTTGGGTAGGTAAGTAGTGAAAATCTATTTGACTAGAAATAATATATTTGTTGTCTTTTATACTTATTATTAAATATTAGGTTATTTTATTCGTAAAAAAAAGCTCATAGACTACCTATCAAACTCTTGTGAAGTTCAGAAATACTTATTAGGTTCTTTCACTCGCAAAAGAAACTCATAGATTTTATGTCAAACTCGTCAAAGTGAAGTTTAGGTTAATTTTTTAGAAAAATAATGAAGAAGGTAATATAAAAGTTGATTTTTCAAAGAATCTTACGAATGATAGTGATGAAATTGAGTTGGGCAAGTCATTGTTATGGAAGTGTTTCTATTTGATTTGATACTAAGGGATTTAAAGACAATTATCTGAGTCCTTGAAAAATTATGTAGTTTCATACTAGATATATGTTATTTTAAATTGATAGTAGTAATTTGTTTGAAAAGGATTTAAGAAATTAATTTGGTAGTGAATAATCGAATGTTTTTCTGTATTTTGTTAACCGATGGCTGTATTTTGAACTCTAACTCTACTTATAATTACCAATTAATTATTTTTTGTATATTAAATAATTTAGTTTTTTAAAATAATTGTATAAAACTTATTATTTTTTTTATAAATTATATTAATTTTCAACATTTACCTCTTTGAAATAAAACCTAAATACATCATACAGTTCTTTAAGGTAGTCGTTATAACAGGCTATTTCTTAAATAAATAAAAAAGTAGATAATAACAAATTAACCCTTTTGGTTTATGAAAATACATATCTTTATCTTTTAAAATAAATTGTAGTATAGAAAATTTGGATACATCGTTTACTTATACAATATAAGTAAACAATAATTATAATCGTTATACATGTACGTTCATCAAACTCTGACTTTTCTACGTAAAGTATAATATATATAATATCAAATTTTGCGTAAACTAAAATTTTTTGAACAATTTAAAAAGAGTATAAAGATTTATACATTAACCATAGTGCTTAATGTTTAACCACATTGGAGAAGTAAAACACATTATTTCTACCGCATATAATACATATAAAAAATATGTTAGTTTTTAATAGAAAATGTTTAAAAAAATTTATTTATATAAATGTTTATAGAATAAAAGGGCTAAATCATTTTTAAAAAATTATATGGTAAATTTGTTAAAAAAAACATCTAATTTAAAAGATTACAATATATATTTTTCCAATATTAAACAATTTGAATATGAATACAAAATATTTATTGTTTTCTCAATCTTTCCTTTTTATTCTAATCAATCTCAAATAATATTTTCAATATTCACTATTATATTTAGTCACTTTGGTAATGTTCATAGTTAAGACTTTTTCAATCTCATACAGTATTATCAATCTCATAGGTTTTCATTAAATAAAGTATAACGATATAAAGATTACGACAACTCTATTAGACTTCATAATTTAAAATACCCTGTCCTTTCTCCTTCATTAAGTTTTCTTATTTAAAGAAGCAGAACTAAATTTTTTTTTCTTCAAATTTGTTGTCACTTCTTTTATGTGATGGTTTTTCTACTTGAATGGTATTATTGGTTGGGTAGGTAAGTAGTGAAAATCTATTTGAATAGAAATAATATATTTGTTGTCTTTTATACTTATTATTAAATATTAGGTTATTTTATTCGTAAAAAAAAGCTCATAGACTACCTATCAAACTCTTGTGAAGTTCAGAAATACTTATTAGGTTCTTTCACTCGCAAAAGAAACTCATAGATTTTATGTCAAACTCGTCAAAGTGAAGTTTAGGTTAATTTTTTAGAAAAATAATGAAGAAGGTAATATAAAAGTTGATTTTTCAAAGAATCTTACGAATGATAGTGATGAAATTGAGTTGGGTAAGTCATTGTTATGGAAGTGTTTCTATTTGATTTGATACTAAGGGATTTAAAGACAATTATCTGAGTCCTTGAAAAATTATGTAGTTTCATACTAGATATATGTTATTTTAAATTGATAGTAGTAATTTGTTTGAAAAGGATTTAAGAAATTAATTTGGTAGTGAATAATCGAATGTTTTTCTGTATTTTGTTAACCGATGGCTGTATTTTGAACTCTAACTCTACTTATAGTTACCTATTCATTATTTATTGTATATTAAATAATTTAGTTTTTTAAAATAATTGTATAAAACTTATTATTTTTTTTATAAATTATATTAATTTTCAACATTTACCTCTTTGAAATAAAACCTAAATACATCATACAGTTCTTTAAGGTAGTCGTTATAACAGGCTATTTCTTAAATAAGTAAAAAAGTAGATAATAACAAATTAACCCTTTTGGTTTATGAAAATACATATCGTTATCTTTTAAAATAAATTGTAGTATAGAAAATTTGGATACATCGTTTACTTATACAATATAAGTAAACAATAATTATAATCGTTCTACATGTACGTTCATCAAACTCTGACTTTTCTACGTAAAGTATAATATATATAATATCAAATTTTGCGTAAACTAAAATTTTTTGAACAATTTAAAAAGAGTATAAAGATTTATACATTAACCATAGTGCTTAATGTTTAACCACATTGGAGAAGTAAAACACATTATTTCTACCGCATATAATACATATAAAAAATATGTTAGTTTTTAATAGCAAATGTTTAAAAAAATTTATTTATATAAATGTTTATAGAATAAAAGGGCTAAATCATTTTTAATAAATTATATGGTAAATTTGTTAAAAAAAAACATCTAATTTAAAAGATTACAATATATATTTTTCCAATATTAAACAATTTGAATATGAATACAAAATATTTATTGTTTTCTCAATCTTTCCTTTTTATTCTAATCAATCTCAAATAATATTTTCAATATTCACTATTATATTTAGTAACTTTGGTAATGTTCATAGTTAAGACTTTTTCAATCTCATACAGTATTATCAATCTCATAGGTTTTCATTAAATAAAGTATAACGATATAAAGATTACGACAACTCTATTAGACTTCATAATTTAAAATACCCTGTCCTTTCTCCTTCATTAAGTTTTCTTATTTAAAGAAGCAGAACTAAATTTTTTTTTCTTCAAATTTGTTGTCACTTCTTTTATGTGATGGTTTTTCTACTTGAATGGTATTATTGGTTGGGTAGGTAAGTAGTGAAAATCTATTTGACTAGAAATAATATATTTGTTGTCTTTTATACTTATTATTAAATATTAGGTTATTTTATTCGTAAAAAAAAGCTCATAGACTACCTATCAAACTCTTGTGAAGTTCAGAAATACTTATTAGGTTCTTTCACTCGCAAAAGAAACTCATAGATTTTATGTCAAACTCGTCAAAGTGAAGTTTAGGTTAATTTTTTAGAAAAATAATGAAGAAGGTAATATAAAAGTTGATTTTTCAAAGAATCTTACGAATGATAGTGATGAAATTGAGTTGGGCAAGTCATTGTTATGGAAGGTTTTCTATTTGATTTGATACTAAGGGATTTAAAGACAATTATCTGAGTCCTTGAAAAATTATGTAGTTTCATACTAGATATATGTTATTTTAAATTGATAGTAGTATTTTGTTTGAAAAGGATTTAAGAAATTAATTTGGTAGTGAATAATCGAATGTTTTTCTGTATTTTGTTAACCGATGGCTGTATTTTGAACTCTAACTCTACTTATAATTACCAATTAATTATTTTTTGTATATTAAATAATTTAGTTTTTTAAAATAATTGTATAAAACTTATTATTTTTTTTATAAATTATATTAATTTTCAACATTTACCTCTTTGAAATAAAACCTAAATACATCATACAGTTCTTTAAGGTAGTCGTTATAACAGGCTATTTCTTAAATAAATAAAAAAGTAGATAATAACAAATTAACCCTTTTGGTTTATGAAAATACATATCTTTATCTTTTAAAATAAATTGTAGTATAGAAAATTTGGATACATCGTTTACTTATACAATATAAGTAAACAATAATTATAATCGTTATACATGTACGTTCATCAAACTCTGACTTTTCTACGTAAAGTATAATATATATAATATCAAATTTTGCGTAAACTAAAATTTTTTGAACAATTTAAAAAGAGTATAAAGATTTATACATTAACCATAGTGCTTAATGTTTAACCACATTGGAGAAGTAAAACACATTATTTCTACCGCATATAATACATATAAAAAATATGTTAGTTTTTAATAGAAAATGTTTAAAAAAATTTATTTATATAAATGTTTATAGAATAAAAGGGCTAAATCATTTTTAAAAAATTATATGGTAAATTTGTTAAAAAAAACATCTAATTTAAAAGATTACAATATATATTTTTCCAATATTAAACAATTTGAATATGAATACAAAATATTTATTGTTTTCTCAATCTTTCCTTTTTATTCTAATCAATCTCAAATAATATTTTCAATATTCACTATTATATTTAGTCACTTTGGTAATGTTCATAGTTAAGACTTTTTCAATCTCATACAGTATTATCAATCTCATAGGTTTTCATTAAATAAAGTATAACGATATAAAGATTACGACAACTCTATTAGACTTCATAATTTAAAATACCCTGTCCTTTCTCCTTCATTAAGTTTTCTTATTTAAAGAAGCAGAACTAAAATTTTTTTTCTTCAAATTTGTTGTCACTTCTTTTATGTGATGGTTTTTCTACTTGAATGGTATTATTGGTTGGGTAGGTAAGTAGTGAAAATCTATTTGACTAGAAATAATATATTTGTTGTCTTTTATACTTATTATTAAATATTAGGTTATTTTATTTGTAAAAAAAAGCTCATAGACTACCTATCAAACTCTTGTGAAGTTCAGAAATACTTATTTGGTTCTTTCACTCGCAAAAGAAACTCATAGATTTTATGTCAAACTCGTCAAAGTGAAGTTTAGGTTAATTTTTTAGAAAAATAATGAAGAAGGTAATATAAAAGTTGATTTTTCAAAGAATCTTACGAATGATAGTGATGAAATTGAGTTGGGTAAGTCATTGTTATGGAAGTGTTTCTATTTGATTTGATACTAAGGGATTTAAAGACAATTATCTGAGTCCTTGAAAAATTATGTAGTTTCATACTAGATATATGTTATTTTAAATTGATAGTAGTAATTTGTTTGAAAAGGATTTAAGAAATTAATTTGGTAGTGAATAATCGAATGTTTTTCTGTATTTTGTTAACCGATGGCTGTATTTTGAACTCTAACTCTACTTATAATTACCTATTAATTATTTTTTGTATATTAAATAATTTAGTTTTTTAAAATAATTGTATAAAACTTATTATTTTTTTTATAAATTATATTAATTTTCAACATTTACCTCTTTGAAATAAAACCTAAATACATCATACAGTTCTTTAAGGTAGTCGTTATAACAGGCTATTTCTTAAATAAATAAAAAAGTAGATAATAACAAATTAACCCTTTTGGTTTATGAAAATACATATCTTTATCTTTTAAAATAAATTGTAGTATAGAAAATTTGGATACATCGTTTACTTATACAATATAAGTAAACAATAATTATAATCGTTATACATGTACGTTCATCAAACTCTGACTTTTCTACGTAAAGTATAATATATATAATATCAAATTTTGCATAAACTAAATTTTTTTGAACAATTTAAAAAGAGTATAAAGATTTATACATTAACCATAGTGCTTAATGTTTAACCACATTGGAGAAGTAAAACACATTATTTCTACCGCATATAATACATATAAAAAATATGTTAGTTTTTAATAGCAAATGTTTAAAAAAATTTATTTATATAAATGTTTATAGAATAAAAGGGCTAAATCATTTTTAAAAAATTATATGGTAAATTTGTTAAAAAAAACATCTAATTTAAAAGATTACAATATATATTTTTCCAATATTAAACAATTTGAATATGAATACAAAATATTTATTGTTTTCTCAATCTTTCCTTTTTATTCTAATCAATCTCAAATAATATTTTCAATATTCACTATTATATTTAGTCACTTTGGTAATGTTCATAGTTAAGACTTTTTCAATCTCATACAATATTATCAATCTCATAGGTTTTCATTAAATAAAGTATAACGATATAAAGATTACGACAACTCTATTAGACTTCATAATTTAAAATACCCTGTCCTTTCTCCTTCATTAAGTTTTCTTATTTAAAGAAGCAGAACTAAATTTTTTTTTCTTCAAATTTGTTGTCACTTCTTTTATGTGATGGTTTTTCTACTTGAATGGTATTATTGGTTGGGTAGGTAAGTAGTGAAAATCTATTTGACTAGAAATAATATATTTGTTGTCTTTTATACTTATTATTAAATATTAGGTTATTTTATTCGTAAAAAAAACTCATAGACTACCTATCAAACTCTTGTGAAGTTCAGAAATACTTATTAGGTTCTTTCACTCGCAAAAGAAACTCATAGATTTTATGTCAAACTCGTCAAAGTGAAGTTTAGGTTAATTTTTTAGAAAAATAATGAAGAAGGTAATATAAAAGTTGATTTTTCAAAGAATCTTACGAATGATAGTGATGAAATTGAGTTGGGAAAGTCATGGTTATGGAAGTGTTTCTATTTGATTTGATACTAAGGGATTTAAAGACAATTATCTGAGTCCTTGAAAAATTATGTAGTTTCATACTAGATATATGTTATTTTAAATTGATAGTAGTAATTTGTTTGAAAAGGATTTAAGAAATTAATTTGGTAGTGAATAATCAAATGTTTTTCTGTATTTTGTTAACCGATGGCTGTATTTTGAACTCTAACTCTACTTATAGTTACCTATTAATTATTTATTGTATATTAAATAATTTAGTTTTTTAAAATAATTGTATAAAACTTATTATTTTTTTTATAAATTATATTAATTTTCAACATTTACCTCTTTGAAATAAAACCTAAATACATCATACAGTTCTTTAAGGTAGTCGTTATAACAGGCTATTTCTTAAATAAGTAAAAAAGTAGATAATAACAAATTAACCCTTTTGGTTTATGAAAATACATATCGTTATCTTTTAAAATAAATTGTAGTATAGAAAATTTGGATACATCGTTTACTTATACAATATAAGTAAACAATAATTATAATCGTTCTACATGTACGTTCATCAAACTCTGACTTTTCTACGTAAAGTATAATATATATAATATCAAATTTTGCGTAAACTAAATTTTTTTGAACAATTTAAAAAGAGTATAAAGATTTATACATTAACCATAGTGCTTAATGTTTAACCACATTGGAGAAGTAAAACACATTATTTCTACCGCATATAATACATATAAAAAATATGTTAGTTTTTAATAGCAAATGTTTAAAAAAAATTATTTATATAAATGTTTATAGAATAAAAGGGATAAATTATTTTTAAAATATTATATGGTAAATTTGTTAAAAAAACATCTAATTTAAAAGATTACAATATATATTTTTCAAATATTAAACAATTTGAATATGAATACAAAATATTTATTGTTTTCTCAATCTTTCCTTTTTATTCTAATCAATCTCAAATAATATTTTCAATATTCACTATTATATTTAGTCACTTTGGTAATATTCATAGTTAAGACTTTTTCAATCTCATACAGTATTATCAATCTCATAGGTTTTCATTAAATAAAGCATAACGATATAAAGATTACGACAACTCTATTAGACTTCATAATTTAAAATACCCTGTCCTTTCTCCTTCATTAAGTTTTCTTATTTAAAGAAGCAGAATTAAATTTTTTTTCTTCAAATTTGTCGTCACTTCTTTTATGTGATGGTTTTTCTACTTGAATGGTATTATTGGTTGGGTAGGTAAGTAGTGAAAATCGATTTGACTAGAAATAAATTTTTTTGTCTTTTATACTTATTATTAAATATTAGGTTATTTCATTCGTAAAAAAAGCTCATAGACTACCTATTAAACTCTTGTGAAGTTCAGACATACTTATTAAGTTCTTTCACTCGCAAAAGAAACTCATAGATTTTATGTCAAACTCGTCAAAGTGAAGTTCAGGCAAATTTTTTAGAAAAATAATGAAGAAGGTAATATAAAAGTTGATTTTTCAAATAATCTTACGAATGATAGTGATGAAATTGAGTTGGGAAAGTCATTGTTATGGAAGTGTTTCTATTTGATTTGATACTAAGGGATTTAAAGACAATTGTCTGAGTCCTTGAAAAATTATGTAGTTTCATACTAGATATATGTTATTTTAAATTGATAGTAGTAATTTGTTTGAAAAGGATTTAAGAAATTAATTTGGTAGTGAATAATCGAATGTTTTTCTGTATTTTGTTAACCAATGGCTGTATTTTGAACTCCAACTCTACTTATAGTTATCTATTAATTCTTTATTGTATATTAAATAATTTAGTTTTTTAAAATAATTGTATAAAACTTATTTTTTTTTTATAAATTATATTAATTTTCAACATTTACCTTTTTGAAATAAAACCTAAATACATCATACAGTTCTTTAAGGTAGTCGTTATAACAGGCTATTTCTTAAATAAATTAAAAAAGTAGATAATAAAAAATTAACCCTTTTGGTTTATGAAAATACATATCTTTATCTTTTAAAATAAATTGTAGTATAGAAAATTTGGATACATCGTTTACTTATACAATATAACTAAAACAATAATTATAATCGTTCTACATGTACGTTCATCAAACTCTGACTTTTCTACGTAAAGTATAATATATATAATATCAAATTTTGCGTAAACTAAAATGTTTTGAACAATTTAAAAAGAGTATAAAGATGTATACATTAACCATAGTGCTTAATGTTTAACCACATTGGAGAAGTAAAACACATTATTTCTACCGCATATAATACATATAAAAAAAAATTTAGTTTTTAATAGCGAATGTTTAAAAAAAATTATTTATATAAATGTTTATAGAATAAAAGGGCTAAATTATTTTTAAAAAATTATATGGTAAATTTGTTAAAAAAAACATCTAATTTAAAAGATTACAATATATATTTTTCCAATATTAAACAATTTGAATATGAATACAAAATATTTATTGTTTTCTCAATCTTTCCTTTTTATTCTAATCAATCTCAAATAATATTTTCAATATTCACTATTATATTTAGTCACTTTGGTAATGTTCATAGTTAAGACTTTTTCAATCTCATACAGTATTATCAATCTCATAGGTTTTCATTAAATAAAGTATAACGATATAAAGAATACGACAACTCTATTAGACTTCATAATTTAAAATGCCCTGTCCTTTCTGCTTCATTAAGTTTTCTTATTTAAAGAAGCAGAACTAAAATTTTTTTCTTCAAATTTGTTGTCACTTCTTTTATGTGATGATTTTTCTACTTGAATGGTATTATTGGTTGGGTAGGTAAGTAGTCAAAATCTATTTGAGTAGAAATAATATATTTGTTGTCTTTTATACTTATTATTAAATATTAGGTTATTTTATTCGTAAAAAAAAGCTCATAGACTACCTATCAAACTCTTGTGAAGTTCAGAAATACTTATTAGGTTCTTTCACTCGCAAAAGAAACTCATAGATTTTATGTCAAACTCGTCAAAGTGAAGTTTAGGGTAATTTTTTAGAAAAATAATGAAGAAGGTAATATAAAAGTTGATTTTTCAAAGAATCTTACGAATGATAGTGATGAAATTGAGTTGGGCAAGTCATTTTTATGGAAGTGTTTCTATTTGATTTGATACTAAGGGATTTAAAGACAATTATCTGAGTCCTTGAAAAATTATGTAGTTTCATACTAGATATACGTTATTTTAAATTGATAGTAGTAATTTGTTTGAAAAGGATTTAAGAAATTAATTTGGTAGTGAATAATCGAATGTTTTTCTGTATTTTGTTAACCGATGGTTGTATTTTGAACTCTAACTCTACTTATAATTACCTATTAATTACTTTTTGTATATTAAATAATTTAGTTTTTTAAAATAATTGTATAAAACTAATTATTTTTTTTATAAATTATATTAATTTTCAACATTTACCTCTTTGAAATAAAACCTAAATACATCATACAGTTCTTTAAGGTAGTCGTTATAACAGGCTATTTCTTAAATAAATAAACAAGTAGATAATAGCAAATTAACCCTTTTGGTTTATGAAAATACATATCTTTATCTTTTAAAATAAATTGTAGTATAGAAAATTTGGATACATCGTTTACTTATACAATATAAGTAAACAATAATTATAATCGTTATACATGTACGTTCATCAAACTCTGACTTTTCTACGTAAAGTATAATATATATAATATCAAATTTTGCGTAAACTAAAATTTTTTGAACAATTTAAAAAGAGTATAAAGATTTATACATTAACCATAGTGCTTAATGTTTAACCACATTGGAGAAGTAAAACACATTATTTCTACCGCATATAATACATATAAAAAATATTTTAGTTTTTTATTAGCAAATGTTTAAAAAAAATTATTTATATAAATGTTTATAGAATAAAAGGGCTAAATCATTTTTAAAAAATTATATGGTAAATTTGTTAAAAAAAACATCTAATTTAAAAGATTACAATATATATTTTTCCAATATTAAACAATTTGAATATGAATAAAAAATATTCATTATTTTCTCAATCTTTCCTTTTTATTCCAATCAATCTCAAATAATATTTTCAATATTCACTATTATATTTAGTCACTTTGGTAATATTCATAGTTAAGACTTTTTCAATCTCATACAGTATTATCAATCTCATAGGTTTTTATTAAATAAAGTATAACGATATAAAGATTACGACAACTCTATTAGACTTCATAATTTAAAATACCCTGTCCTTTCTCCTTCATTAAGTTTTCTTATTTAAAGAAGCAGAACTAAATTTTTTTTCTTCAAATTTGTTGTCACTTCTTTAATGTGATGGTTTTTCTACTTGAATGGTACTATTGGTTGGGTAGGTAAGTAGTGAAAATCTATTTGACTAGAAATAATATTTTTTGTCTTTTAGGTTCTTTTATTCGTAAAAAAAAGCTCATAGACTACCTATCAAACTCTTGTGAAGTTTAGACATACTTATTATGTTCTTTCACTCGCAAAAGAAACTCATAGATTTCATGTCAAACTCGTCAAAGTGAAGTTTAGGGTAATTTTTTAGAAAAATAATGAAGAAGGTAATATAAAAGTTTATTTTTCAAAGAATCTTACGAATGATAGTGATGAAATTGAGTTGGGCAAGTCATTGTTATGGAAGTGTTTCTATTTGATTTGATACTAAGGGATTTAAAGACAATTATCTGAGTCCTTGAAAAATTATGTATTTTCATACTAGATATATGTTATTTTAAATTGATAGTAGTAATTTGTTTGAAAAGGATTTAAGAAATTAATTTGTTAGTGAATAATCGAATGTTTTTCTGTATTTTGTTAACCGATGGCTGTATTTTGAACTCTAACTCTACTTATAATTACCTATTAATTATTTTTTGTATATTAAATAATTTAGTTTTTTAAAATAATTGTATAAAACTTATTATTTTTTTTATAAATTATATTAATTTTCAACATTTACCTCTTTGAAATAAAACCTAAATACATCATACAGTTCTTTAAGGTAGTCGTTATAACAGGCTATTTCATAAATAAATAAAAAAGTAGATAATAACAAATTAAACCTTTTGGTTTATGAAAATACATATCTTTTTCTTTTAAAATAAATTGTAGTATAGAAAATTTGGATACATCGTTTACTTATACAATATAACAAAAACAATAATTATAATCGTTCTTCATGTACATTCATCAAACTTTGACTATTCTACGTAAAGTATAATATATATAATATCAAATTTTGCGTAAACTAAAATGTTTTGACCAATTTAAAAAGAGTATAAAGATGTATACATTAACCATAGTGCTTAATGTTTAACCACATTGGAGAAGTAAAACACATTATTTCTACCGCATATAATACATATAAAAAATATGTTAGTTTTTAATAGCAAATGTTTAAAAAAAATTATTTATATAAATGTTTATAGAATAAAAGGGCTAAATTATTTTTTAAAAATTATATGGTAAATTTGTTAAAAAAAACATCTAATTTAAAAGATTACAATATATATTTTTCCAATATTAAACAATTTGAATATGAATAAAAAATATTTATTGTTTTCTCAATCTTTCCTTTTTATTCTAATCAATCTCAAATAATATTTTCAATATTCACTATTATATTTAGTCACTTTTGTAATATTCATAGTTAAGACTTTTTCAATCTCATACAGTATTATCAATCTCATAGGTTTTCATAAAATAAAGTATAACGATATAAAGATTACGACAACTCTATTAGACTTCATAATTTAAAATACCTTGTCCTTTCTCCTTCATTAAGTTTTCTTATTTAAAGAAGCATAACTAAATTTTTTTTCTTCAAATTTGTTGTCACTTCTTTAATGTGATGGTTTTTCTACTTGAATGGTATTATTGGTTGGGTAGGTAAGTAGTGAAAATCTATTTGACTAGAAATAATATTTTTTGTCTTTTAGGTTCTTTTATTTGTAAAAAAAAAGCTCATAAACTACCTATCAAACTCTTGTGAAGTTTAGACATACTTATTATGTTCTTTCACTCGCAAAAGAAACTCATAGATTTTATGTCAAACTCGTCAAAGTGAAGTTTAGGGTAATTTTTTAGAAAAATAATGAAGAAGGTAATATAAAAGTTTATTTTTCAAAGAATCTTACGAATGATAGTGATGAAATTGAGTTGGGCAAGTCATTGTTATGGAAGTGTTTCTATTTGATTTGATACTAAGGGATTTAAAGACAATTATCTGAGTCCTTGAAAAATTATGTAGTTTCATACTAGATATATGTTATTTTAAATTGATAGTAGTAATTTGTTTGAAAAGGAGTTAAGAAATTAATTTGGTAGTGAATAATCGAATGTTTTTCTCTATTTTGTTAACCAATGGCTGTATTTTGAACTCCAACTCTACTTATAGTTATCTATTAATTCTTTATTGTATATTAAATAATTTAGTTTTTTAAAATAATTGTATAAAACTTATTATTTTTTTTATAAATTATATTAATTTTCAACATTTACCTTTTTGAAATAAAACCTAAATACATCATACAGTTCTTTAAGGTAGTCGTTATAACAGGCTATTTCTTAACTAAATTAAAAAAGTAGATAATAACAAATTAACCCTTTTGGTTTATGAAAATACATATCTTTATCTTTTAAAATAAATTGTAGTATAGAAAATTTGGATACATCGTTTACTTATACAATATAACTAAAATAATAATTATAATCGTTCTACATGTACGTTCATCAAACTCTGACTTTTCTACGTAAAGTATAATATATATAATATCAAATTTTGCGTAAACTAAAATGTTTTGACCAATTTAAAAAGAGTATAAAGATGTATACATTAACCATAGTGCTTAATGTTTAACCACATTGGAGAAGTAAAACACATTATTTCTACCGCATATAATACATATAAAAAATATTTTAGTTTTTAATAGCGAATGTTTAAAAAAAATTATTTATATAAATGTTTATAGTATAAAAGGGCTAAATTATTTTTAAAAAATTATATGGTAAATTTGTTAAAAAAAAACATCTAATTTAAAAGATTACAATATATATTTTTCCAATATTAAACAATTTGAATATGAATACAAAATATTTATTGTTTTCTCAATCTTTCCTTTTTATTCTAATCAATCTCAAATAATATTTTCAATATTCACTATTATATTTAGTCACTTTGGTAATGTTCATAGTTAAGACTTTTCAATCTCATACAGTATTATCAATCTCATAGGTTTTCATTAAATAAAGTATAACGATATAAAGAATACGACAACTCTATTAGACTTCATAATTTAAAATACCCTGTCCTTTCTGCTTCATTAAGTTTTCTTATTTAAAGAAGCAGAACTAAATTTTTTTTCTTCAAATTTGTTGTCACTTCTTTTATGTGATGGTTTTTCTACTTGAATGGTATTATTGGTTGGGTAGGTATGTAGTCAAAATCTATTTGACTAGAAATAATATATTTGTTGTCTTTTATACTTATTATTAAATATTAGGTTATTTTATTCGTAAAAAAAAGCTCATAGACTACCTATCAAACTCTTGTGAAGTTCAGAAATACTTATTAGGTTCTTTCACTCTCAAAAGAAACTCATAGATTTTATGTCAAACTCGTCAAAGTGAAGTTTAGGGTAATTTTTTAGAAAAATAATGAAGAAGGTAATATAAAAGTTGATTTTTCAAAGAATCTTACGAATGATAGTGATGAAATTGAGTTGGGCAAGTCATTGTTATGGAAGTGTTTCTATTTGATTTGATACTAAGGGATTTAAAGACAATTATCTGAGTCCTTGAAAAATTATGTAGTTTCATACTAGATATATGTTATTTTAAATTGATAGTAGTAATTTGTTTGAAAAGGATTTAAGAAATTAATTTGTTAGTGAATAATCGAATGTTTTTCTGTATTTTGTTAACCGATGGCTGTATTTTGAACTCTAACTCTACTTATAATTACCTATTAATTATTTTTTGTATATTAAATAATTTAGTTTTTTAAAATAATTGTATAAAACTTATTATTTTTTTTATAAATTATATTAATTTTCAACATTTACCTCTTTGAAATAAAACCTAAATACATCATACAGTTCTTTAAGGTAGTCGTTATAACAGGCTATTTCTTAAATAAATAAAAAAGTAGATAATAACAAATTAAACCTTTTGGTTTATGAAAATACATATCTTTTTCTTTTAAAATAAATTGTAGTATAGAAAATTTGGATACATCGTTTACTTATACAATATAACAAAAACAATAATTATAATCGTTCTTCATGTACGTTCATCAAACTTTGACTATTCTACGTAAAGTATAATATATATAATATCAAATTTTGCGTAAACTAAAATGTTTTGACCAATTTAAAAAGAGTATAAAGATGTATACATTAACCATAGTGCTTAATGTTTAACCACATTGGAGAAGTAAAACACATTATTTCTACCGCATATAATACATATAAAAAATATGTTAGTTTTTAATAGCAAATGTTTAAAAAAAATTATTTATATAAATGTTTATAGAATAAAAGGGCTAAATTATTTTTTAAAAATTATATGGTAAATTTGTTAAAAAAAACATCTAATTTAAAAGATTACAATATATATTTTTCCAATATTAAACAATTTGAATATGAATAAAAAATATTTATTGTTTTCTCAATCTTTCCTTTTTATTCTAATCAATCTCAAATAATATTTTCAATATTCACTATTATATTTAGTCACTTTTGTAATATTCATAGTTAAGACTTTTTCAATCTCATACAGTATTATCAATCTCATAGGTTTTCATAAAATAAAGTATAACGATATAAAGATTACGACAACTCTATTAGACTTCATAATTTAAAATACCCTGTCCTTTCTCCTTCATTAAGTTTTCTTATTTAAAGAAGCAGAACTAAATTTTTTTTCTTCAAATTTGTTGTCGCTTCTTTTATGTGATGGTTTTTCTACTTGAATGGTATTATTGGTTTGGTAGGTAAGTAGTGAAAATCTATTTGACTAGAAATAATATTTTTTGTCTTTTATGTTCTTTTATTCGTAAAAAAAAGCTCATAGACTACCTATCAAACTCTTGTGAACTTCAGACATACTTATTATGTTCTTTCACTCGCAAAAGAAACTCATAGATTTTATGTCAAACTCGTCAAAGTGTAGTTTAGGGTAATTTTTTATAAAAATAATGAAGAAGGTAATATAAAAGTTGATTTTTCAAAGAATCTTACGAATGATAGTTATGAAATTGAGTTGGGCAAGTCATTGTTATGGAAGTGTTTCTATTTGATTTGATACTAAGGGATTTAAAGACAATTATCTGAGTCCTTGAAAAATTATGTAGTTTCATACTAGATATATGTTATTTTAAATTGATAGTAGTAATTTGTTTGAAAAGGATTTAAGAAATTAATTTGGTAGTGAATAATCGAATGTTTTTCTCTATTTTGTTAACCAATGGCTGTATTTTGAACTCCAACTCTACTTATAGTTATCTATTAATTCTTTATTGTATATTAAATAATTTAGTTTTTTTAAATAATTGTATAAAACTTATTATTTTTTTTATAAATTATATTAATTTTCAACATTTACCTCTTTGAAATAAAACCTAAATACATCATACAGTTCTTTAAGGTAGTCGTTATAACAGGCTATTTCTTAAATAAATAAAAAAGTAGATAATAACAAATTAACCCTTTTGGTTTATGAAAATACATATCTTTTTCTTTTAAAATAAATTGTAGTATAGAAAATTTGGATACATCGTTTACTTATACAATATAACAAAAACAATAATTATAATCGTTCTTCATGTACGTTCATCAAACTCTGACTTTTCTACGTAAAGTATCATATATATAATATCAAATTTTGCGTAAACTAAAATGTTTTGACCAATTTAAAAAGAGTATAAAGATGTATACATTAACCATAGTGCTTAATGTTTAACCACATTGGAGAAGTAAAACACATTATTTCTACCGCATTTAATACATATAAAAAATATGTTAGTTTTTAATAACAAATGTTTAAAAAAATTTATTTATATAAATGTTTATAGAATAAAAGGGCTAAATTATTTTTAAAAAATTATATGGTAAATTTGTTAAAAAAAACATCTAATTTAAAAGATTACAATATATATTTTTCCAATATTAAACAATTTGAATATGAATAAAAAATATTTATAGTTTTCTCAATCTTTCCTTTTTATTCTAATCAATCTCAAATAATATTTTCAATATTCACTATTATATTTAGTCACTTTGGTAATATTCATAGTTAAGACTTTTTCAATCTCATACAGTATTATCAATCTCATAGGTTTTCATTAAAAAAAGTATAACGATATAAAGATTACGATAACTCTATTAGACTTCATAATTTATAATACCCTGTCCTTTCTCCTTCATTAAGTTTTCTTATTTAAAGAAGCAGAACAAAAAAAAATTTCTTCAAATTTGTTGTCACTACTTTGATGTGATGGTTTTTCTACTTGAGTGGTATTATTGGTTGGGTAGGTAAATAGTGAAAATCTATTTGACTAGAAATAATATTTTTTGTCTTTTAGGTTCTTTTATTCGTAAAAAAAGCTCATAGACTACCTATCAAACTCTTGTGAAGTTCATACATACTTATTATGTTCTTTCACTCGCAAAAGAAACTCATAGATTTTATGTCAAACTCGTCAAAGTGAAGTTTAGGGTAATTTTTTAGAAAAATAATGAAGAAGGTAATATAAAAGTTGATTTTTCAAAGAATCTTACGAATGATAGTGATGAAATTGAATTGGGCAAGTCATTGTTATGGAAGTGTTTCTATTTGATTTGATACTAAGGGATTTAAAGACAATTATCTGAGTCCTTGAAAAATTATGTAGTTTCATGCTAGATATATGTTATTTTAAATTGATAGTAGTAATTTGTTTGAAAAGGATTTAAGAAATTAATTTGGTAGTGAATAATCGAATGTTTTTCTGTCTTTTGTTAACCAACGGCTGTATTTTGAACTCCAACTCTACTTATAGTTATCTATTAATTCTTTATTGTATATTAAATAATTTAGTTTTTTTAAATAATTGTATAAAACTTATTATTTTTATAAATTATATTAATTTTCAACATTTACCTCTTTGAAATAAAACCTAAACACATCATACAGTTCTTTAAGGTAGTCGTTATAACAGGCTATTTATTAAATAAATAAAAAAGTAGATAATAAAAAATTAACCTTTTTGGTTTATGAAAATACATATCTTTATCTTTTAAAATAAATTGTAGTATAGAAAATTTGGATACATCGTTTACTTATACAATATAACTAAAACAATAATTATAATAGTTCTACATGTACGTTCATCAGACTATGACTTTTCTACGTAAAGTATAATATATATAATATCAAATTTTGCATAAACTAAAATGTTTTGGCCAATTTAAAAAGATTATAAAGATGTATACATTAACCATAGTTCTTAATCTTTAACCACATTGGAGAAGTAAAACACATTATTTCTACCGCATATAATACATATAAAAAATATGTTAGTTTTTACAAGCAAATGTTTAAAAAAATTTATTTATATAAATGTTTATAGAATAAAAGGGCTAAATTATTTTTAAAAAATTATATGGTAAATTTGTTAAAAAAAACATCTAATTTAAAAGATTACAATATATATTTTTCCAATATTAAACAATTTGAAAATGAATAAAAAATATTTATTGTTTTCTCAATCTTTCCTTTTTATTCTAATCAATTTCAAATAATATTTTCAATATTCACTATTATATTTAGTCACTTTGGTAATATTCTTAGTTAAGACTTTTTCAATCTCATACAGTATTATCAATCTCATAGGTTTTCATTAAAAAAAGTATAACGATATAAAGATTACGATAACTCTCTTAGACTTCATAATTTATAATACCCTGTCCTTTCTCCTTCATTAAGTTTTCTTATTTAGAGAAGCAGAACAAAAAAAATTTTCTTCAAATTTGTTGTCACTACTTTTATGTGATGTTATTTCTACTTGAGTGGTTATTTGGTTGGGTAGGTAAATAGTGAAAATCTATTTGACTAGAAATAATATTTTTTGTCTTTTAGGTTCTTTTATTCGTAAAAAAAGCTCATAGACTACCTATCAAACTCTTGTGAAGTTCAGACATACTTATTATGTTCTTTCACTCGCAAAAGAAACTCATAGATTTTATGTCAAACTCGTCAAAGTGAAGTTTAGGGTAATTTTTTAGAAAAATAATGAAGAAGGTAATAGAAAAGTTGATTTTTCAAAGAATCTTATGAATGATAGTGATGAAATTGAGTTGGGCAAGTCATTGTTATGGAAGTGTTTCTATTTGATTTGATACTAAGGGATTTAAAGACAATTATCTGAGTCCTTGAAAAATTATGTAGTTTCATACTAGATATATGTTATTTTAAATTGATAGTAGTAATTTGTTTGAAAAGGATTTAAGAAATTAATTTGGTAGTGAATAATCGAATATTTTTCTCTATTTTGTTAACCAATGGCTGTATTTTGAACTCCAACTCTACTTATAGTTATCTATTAATTCTTTATTGTATATTAAATAATTTATTTTTTTAAAATAATTGTATAAAACTTTTTTTTTTATAAATTATATTAATTTTCAACATTTACCTCTTTGAAATAAATCCTAAATACATCATACAGTTCTTTAAGGTAGTCGTTATAACTGGCTATTTATTAAATAAATAAAAAAGTAGATAATAAAAAATTAACCTTTTTGGTTTATGAAAATACATATCTTTATCTTTTAAAATAAATTGTAGTATAGAAAATTTGGATACATCGTTTACTTATACAATATAACTAAAACAATAATTATAATCGTTCTACATGTACGTTCATCAAACTCTGACTTTTCTACGTAAAGTATCATATATATAATATCAAATTTTGCGTAAACTAAAATGTTTTGACCAATTTAAAAAGAGTATAAAGATGTATACATTAACCATAGTGCTTAATGTTTAACCACATTGGAGAAGTAAAACACATTATTTCTACCGCATTTAATACATATAAAAAATATGTTAGTTTTTAATAACAAATGTTTAAAAAAATTTATTTATATAAATGTTTATAGAATAAAAGGGCTAAATTATTTTTAAAAAATTATATGGTAAATTTGTTAAAAAAAACATCTAATTTAAAAGATTACAATATATATTTTTCCAATATTAAACAATTTGAATATGAATAAAAAATATTTATTGTTTTCTCAATCTTTCCTTTTTATTCTAATCAATCTCAAATAATATTTTCAATATTCACTATTATATTTAGTCACTTTGGTAATATTCATAGTTAAGACTTTTTCAATCTCATACAGTATTATCAATCTCATAGGTTTTCATTAAAAAAAGTATAACGATATAAATATTACGATAACTCTATTAGACTTCATAATTTATAATACCCTGTCCTTTCTCCTTCATTAAGTTTTCTTTTTTAAAGAAGCAGAACAAAAAAAAATTTCTTCAAATTTGTTGTCACTACTTTGATGTGATGGTTTTTCTACTTGAGTGGTATTATTGGTTGGGTAGGTAAATAGTGAAAATCTATTTGACTAGAAATAATATTTTTTGTCTTTTAGGTTCTTTTATTCGTAAAAAAAGCTCATAGACTACCTATCAAACTCTTGTGAAGTTCATACATACTTATTATGTTCTTTCACTCGCAAAAGAAACTCATAGATTTTATGTCAAACTCGTCAAAGTGAAGTTTAGGGTAATTTTTTAGAAAAATAATGAAGAAGGTAATATAAAAGTTGATTTTTCAAAGAATCTTACGAATGATAGTGATGAAATTGAATTGGGCAAGTCATTATTATGGAAGTGTTTCTATTTGATTTGATACTAAGGGATTTAAAGACAATTATCTGAGTCCTTGAAAAATTATGTAGTTTCATACTAGATATATGTTATTTTAAATTGATAGTAGTAATTTGTTTGAAAAGGATTTAAGAAATTAATTTGGTAGTGAATAATCGAAAGTTTTTCTCTATTTTGTTAACCAATGGCTATATTTTGAACTCCAACTCTACTTATAGTTATCTATTAATTCTTTATTGTATATTAAATAATTTAGTTTTTTTAAATAATTGTATAAAACTTATTATTTTTATAAATTATATTTATTTTCAACATTTACCTCTTTGAAATAAAACCTAAATACATCATACAGTTCTTTAAGGTAGTCGTTATAACTGGCTATTTATTAAATAAATAAAAAAGTAGATAATAACAAATTAACCTTTTTGGTTTATGAAAATACATATCTTTATCTTTTAAAATAAATTGTAGTATAGAAAATTTGGATACATCGTTTACTTATACAATATAACTAAAACAATAATTATAATCGTTCTACATGTACGTTCATCAAACTCTGACTTTTCTACGTAAAGTATAATATATATATAATATCAAATTTTGCGTAAACTAAAATGTTTTGACCAATTTAAAAAGATTATAAAGATGTATACATTAACCATAGTGCTTAATGTTTAACCACATTGGAGAAGTAAAACACATTATTTCTACCGCATATAATACATATAAAAAATATGTTAGTTTTTAATAGCAAATGTTTAAAAAAATTTATTTATATAAATGTTTATAGAATAAAAGGGCTAAATTATTTTTAAAAAATTATATGGTAAATTTGTTAAAAAAAACATCTAATTTAAAAGATTACAATATATATTTTCCCAATATTAAACAATTTGAATATGAATAAAAAATATTTATTGTTTTCTCAATCTTTCCTTTTTATTCTAATCAATCTCAAATAATATTTTCAATATTCACTATTATATTTAGTCACTTTGGTAATATTCATAGTTAAGACTTTTTCAATCTCATACAGTATTATCAATCTCATAGGTTTTCATTAAATAAAGTATAACGAAATAAAGATTACGATAACTCTATTAGACGTCATAATTTATAATACCTTGTCCTTTCTCCTTCATTAAGTTTTCTTATTTAAAGAAGCAGAACAAAAAAAATTTTCTTCAAATTTGTTGTCACTACTATTATGTGATGGTTTTTCTACTTGAGTGGTATTATTGGTTGGGTAGGTAAATAGTGAAAATCTATTTGACTAGAAATAATATTTTTTGTCTTTTAGGTTCTTTTATTCGTAAAAAAAGCTCATAGACTACCTATCAAACTCTTGTGAAGTTCATACATACTTATTATGTTCTTTCACTCGCAAAAGAAACTCATAGATTTTATGTCAAACTCGTCAAAGTGAAGTTCAGGCAAATTTTTTAGAAAAATAATGAAGAAGGTAATATAAAAGTTGATTTTTCAAAGAATCTTACGAATGATAGTGATGAAATTGAGTTGGACAAGTCATTGTTATGGAAGTGTTTCTATTTGATTTGATACTAAGGGATTTAAAGACAATTATCTGAGTCCTTGAAAAATTATGTAGTTTCATGCTAGATATATGTTATTTTAAATTTATAGTAGTAATTTGTTTGAAAAGGATTTAAGAAATTAATTTGGTAGTGAATAATCGAATGTTTTTCTGTATTTTGTTAACCAATGGCTGTATTTTGAACTCCAAGTCTACTTATAGTTATCTATTAATTCTTTATTGTATATTAAATAATTTAGTTTTTTTAAATAATTGTATAAAACTTATTATTTTTATAAATTATATTAATTTTCAACATTTACCTCTTTGAAATAAAACCTAAATACATCATACAGTTCTTTAAGGTAGTCGTTATAACTGGCTATTTATTAAATAAATAAAAAAGTAGATAATAACAAATTAACCTTTTTGGTTTATGAAAATACATATCTTTATCTTTTAAAATTAATTGTAGTATAGAAAATTTGGATACATCGTTTACTTATACAATATAACTAAAACAATAATTATAATCGTTCTACATGTACGTTCATCAAACTCTGACTTTTCTACGTAAAGTATAATATATATAATATCAAATTTTGCGTAAACTAAAATGTTTTGACCAATTTAAAAAGAGTATAAAGATGTATACATTAACCATAGTGCTTAATGTTTAACCACATTGGAGAAGTAAAACACATTATTTCTACCGCATATAATACATATAAAAAATATGTTAGTTTATAATAGCAAATGTTTAAAAAAATTTATTTATATAAATGTTTATAGAATAAAAGGGCTAAATTATTTTTAAAAAATTATATGGTAAATTTGTTAAAAAAACATCTAATTTAAAAGATTACAATATATATTTTTCCAATATTAAACAATTTGAATATGAATAAAAAATATTTATTGTTTTCTCAATCTTTCCTTTTTATTCTAATCAATCTCAAATAATATTTTCAATATTCACTATTATATTTAGTCACTTTGGTAATATTCATAGTTAAGACTTTTTCAATCTCATACAGTATTATCAATCTCATAGGTTTTCATTAAATAAAGTATAACGATATAAAGATTACGATAACTCTATTAGACTTCATAATTTATAATACCTTGTCCTTTCTCCTTCATTAAGTTTTCTTATTTAAAGAAGCAGAACAAAAAAAATTTTCTTCAAATTTGTTGTCACTACTATTATGTGATTGTTTTTCTACTTGAGTGGTATTATTGGTTGGGTAGGTAAATAGTGAAAATCTATTTGACTAGAAATAATATTTTTTGTCTTTTAGGTTCTTTTATTCGTAAAAAAAGCTCATAGACTACCTATCAAACTCTTGTGAAGTTCATACATACTTATTATGTTCTTTCACTCGCAAAAGAAACTCATAGATTTTATGTCAAACTCGTCAAAGTGAAGTTCAGGCAAATTTTTTAGAAAAATAATGAAGAAGGTAATATAAAAGTTGATTTTTCAAAGAATCTTACGAATGATAGTGATGAAATTGAGTTGGACAAGTCATTGTTATGGAAGTGTTTCTATTTGATTTGATACTAAAGGACTTAAAGACAATTATCTGAGTCCTTGAAAAATTATGTAGTTTCATGCTAGATATATGTTATTTTAAATTTATAGTAGTAATTTGTTTGAAAGGATTTAAGAAATTAATTTGGTAGTGAATACTCGAATGTTTTTCTTTATTTTGTTAACCAATGGCTGTATTTTGAACTCCAAGTCTACTTATAGTTATCTATTAATTCTTTATTGTATATTAAATAATTTAGTTTTTTTAAATAATTGTATAAAACTTATTATTTTTATAAATTATATTAATTTTCAACATTTACCTCTTTGAAATAAAACCTAAATACATCATACAGTTCTTTAAGGTAGTCGTTATAACTGGCTATTTATTAAATAAATAAAAAAGTAGATAATAACAAATTAACCTTTTTGGTTTATGAAAATACATATCTTTATCTTTTAAAATTAATTGTAGTATAGAAAATTTGGATACATCGTTTACTTATACAATATAACTAAAACAATAATTATAATCGTTCTACATGTACGTTCATCAAACTCTGACTTTTCTACGTAAAGTATAATATATATAATATCAAATTTTGCGTAAACTAAAATGTTTTGACCAATTTAAAAAGAGTATAAAGATATATACATTAACCATAGTGCTTAATGTTTAACCACATTGGAGAAGTAAAACACATTATTTCTACCGCATATAATACATATAAAAAATATGTTAGTTTTTAATAGAAAATGTTTAAAAAAAATTTATTTATATAAATGTTTATAGAATAAAAGGGCTAAATTATTTTAAAAAAATTATATGGTAAATTTGTTAAAAAAAACATCTAATTAAAAAGATTACAATATATATTTTTCGAATATTAAACAATTTGAATATGAATAAAAAATATTTATTGTTTTCTCAATCTTTCCTTTTTATTCTAATCAATCTCAAATAATATTTTCAATATTCACTATTATATTTAGTCACTTTGGTAATATTCATAGTTAAGACTTTTTCAATCTCATACAGTATTATCAATCTCATAGGTTTTCATTACAAAAAGTATAACGATATAAAGATTAAATAACTCTCTTAGACTTCATAATTTATAATACCATGTCCTTTCTCCTTCATTAAGTTTTCTTATTTAGAGAAGCAGAACAAAAAAAAAATTCTTCAAATTTGTTGTCACTACTTTTATGTGATGGTTTTTCTACTTGAGTGGTATTATTTGTTGGGTAGGTAAATAGTGAAAATCTATTTGACTAGAAATAATATTTTTTGTCTTTTAGGTTCTTTTATTCGTAAAAAAAGCTCATAGACTACCTATCAAACTCTTGTGAAGTTCATACATACTTATTATGTTCTTTCACTCGCAAAAGAAACTCATAGATTTTATGTCAAACTCGTCAAAGTGAAGTTCAGGCAAATTTTTTAGAAAAATAATGAAGAAGGTAATAGAAAAGTTGATTTTTCAAAGAATCTTACGAATGATTGTGATGAAATTGAGTTGGGCAAGTCATTGTTATGGAAGTGTTTCTATTTGATTTGATACTAAGGGATTTAAAGACAATTATCTGAGTCCTTGAAAAATTATGTAGTTTCATACTAGATATAGGTTATTTTAAATTGATAGTAGTAATTTGTTTTAAAAGGATTTAAGAAATTAATTTGGTAGTGAATAATCGAATGTTTTTCTCTATTTTGTTAACCAATGGCTGTATTTTGAACTCCAACTCTACTTATAGTTATCTATTAATTCTTTATTGTATATTAAATAATTTAGTTTTTTAAAATAATTGTATAAAACTTATTTTTTTTTTTATAAATTATATTAATTTTCAACATTTACCTCTTTGAAATAAAACCTAAATACATCATACAGTTTTTTAAGGTAGTCGTTATAACTGGCTATTTATTAAATAAATAAAAAAGTAGATAATAACAAATTAACCTTTTTGGTTTATGAAAATACATATCTTTATCTTTTAAAATAAATTGTAGTATAGAAAATTTGGATACATCGTTTACTTATATAATATAACTAAAACAATAATTATAATCGTTCTACATGTACGTTCATCAAACTCTGACTTTTCTACGTAAAGTATAATATATATAATATCAAATTTTGCGTAAACTAAAATGTTTTGACCAATTTAAAAAGAGTATAAAGATGTATACATTAACCATAGTGCTTAATGTTTAACCACATTGGAGAAGTAAAACACATTATTTCTATCGCATATAATACATATAAAAAATATGTTAGTTTTTAATAACAAATGTTTAAAAAAAATTATTTATATAAATGTTTATAGAATAAAAGGGCTAAATTATTTTTAAAAAATTATATGGTAAATTTGTTAAAAAAACATATAATTTAAAAGATACAATATATATTTTTCCAATATTAAACAATTTGAATATGAATAAAAAATATTTATTGTTTTCTCAATCTTTCATTTTTATTCTAATCAATCTCAAATAATATTTTCAATATTCACTATTATATTTAGTCACTTTAGTAATATTCATAATTAAGACTTTTTCAATCTCATACAGTATTATCAATCTCATAGGTTTTCATTAAAAAAAGTATAAAGATATAAAGATTACGATAACTCTATTAGACTTCATAATTTATAATACCATGTCCTTTCTCCTTCATTAAGTTTTCTTATTTAAAGAAGCAGAACAAAAAAAATTTTCTTCAAATTTCTTGTCACTACTTTTAAGTGATGGTTTTTCTATTTGAGTGGTATTATTGGTTGGGTAGGTAAATAGTGAAAATCTATTTGACTAGAAATAATATTTTTTGTCTTTTATACTTATTATTAAATATTAGGTTCTTTTATTCGTCAAAAAAGCTCATAGACTACCTATCAAACTCTTGTGAAGTTCAGACATACTTATTAGGTTCTTTCACTCGTAAAAGAAACTCATAGATTTTATGTCAAACTCGTCAAAGTGAAGTTTAGGGTAATTTTTTAGAAAAATAATGAAGAAGGTAATATAAAAGTTAATTTTTCAAAGAATCTTACGAATGATAGTGATGAAATTGAGTTGGGCAAGTCATTGTTATGGAAGTGTTTCTATTTGATTTGATACTAAGGGATTTAAAGACAATTATCTGAGTCCTTGAAAAATTATGTAGTTTCATGCTAGATATATGTTATTTTAAATTTATAGTAGTAATTTGTTTGAAAAGGATTTAAGAAATTAATTTGGTAGTGAATAATCGAATGTTTTTCTGTATTTTGTTAACCAATGGCTGTATTTTGAACTCCAACTCTACTTATAGTTATCTATTAATTCTTTATTTTATATTAAATAATTTATTTTTTAAAAATAATTGTATAAAACTTATTATTTTTATAAATTATATTAATTTTCAACATTTACCTCTTTGAAATAAAACCTAAATACATCATACAGTTCTTTAAGGTAGTCGTTATAACTGGCTATTTATTAAATAAATAAAAAATTAGATAATAACAAATTAACCTTTTTGGTTTATGAAAATACATATCTTTATCTTTTAAAATAAATTGTAGTATAGAAAATTTGGATACATCGTTTACTTATACAATATCACTAAAACAATAACTATAATCGTTCTACATGTACGTTCATCAAACTCTGACTTTTCTACGTAAAGTATAATATATATAATATCAAATTTTGCGTAAACTAAAATTTTTTGACCAATTTAAAAAGAGTATAAAGATGTATACATTAACCATAGTGCTTAATGTTTAACCACATTGGAGAAGTAAAACACATTATTTCTACCGCATATAATACATATAAAAAATATGTTAGTTTTTAATAGCAAATGTTTAAAAAAAATTATTTATATAAATGTTTATAGAATAAAAGGGCTAAATCATTTTTAAAAAATTATATGGTAAATTTGTTAAAAAAAACATCTAATTAAAAAGATTACAATATATATTTTTCCAATATTAAACAATTTGAATATGAATAAAAAATATTTATTGTTTTCTCAATCTTTCCTTTTTATTCTAATCAATCTCAAATAATATTTTCAATATTCACTATTATATTTAGTCACTTTGGTAATATTCATAGTTAAGACTTTTTCAATCTCATACAGTATTATCAATCTCATAGGTTTTCATTTAAAAAAGTATAATGATATAAAGATTACGATAACTCTCTTAGACTTCATAATTTATAATACCATGTCCTTTCTCCTTCATTAAGTTTTCTTATTTAAAGAAGCAGAACAAAAAAAAAATTTCTTCAAATTTGTTGTCACTACTTTTATGTGATGGTTTTTCTACTTGAGTGGTATTATTGGTTGGGTAGGTAAATAGTGAAAATCTATTTGACTAGAAATAATATTTTTTGTCTTTTAGGTTCTTTTATTCGTAAAAAAAGCTCATAGACTACCTATCAAACTCTTGTGAAGTTCAGACATACTTATTATGTTCTTTCACTCGCAAAAGAAACTCATAGATTTTATGTCAAACTCGTCAAAGTGAAGTTTAGGGTAATTTTTTAGAAAAATAATGAAGAAGGTAATATAAAAGTTGATTTTTCAAAGAATCTTACGAATGATAGTGATGAAATTGAGTTGGGCAAGTCATTGTTATGGAAGTGTTTCTATTTGATTTGATACTAAGGGATTTAAAGACAATTATCTGAGTCCTTGAAAAATTATGTAGTTTCATGCTAGATATATGTTATTTTAAATTTATAGTAGTAATTTGTTTGAAAAGGATTTAAGAAATTAATTTGGTAGTGAATAATCGAATGTTTTTCTGTATTTTGTTAACCAACGGCTGTATTTTGAACTCCAACTCTACTTATAGTTATCTGTTAATTCTTTATTGTATATTAAATAATTTAGTTTTTTAAAATAATTGTATAAAACTTCTTATTTTTATAAATTATATTAATTTTCAACATTTACCTCTTTGAAATAAAACCTAAATACATCATACAGTTCTTTAAGGTAGTCGTTATAACTGGCTATTTATTAAATAAATAAAAAAGTAGATAATAACAAATTAACCTTTTTGGTTTATGAAAATACATATCTTTATCTTTTAAAATAAATTGTAGTATAGAAAATTTGGATACATCGTTTACTTATACAATATAACTAAAACAATAATTATAATCGTCCTACATGTACGTTCATCAAACTCTGACTTTTCTACGTAAAGTATAATATATATAATATCAAATTTTGCGTAAACTAAAATGTTTTGACCAATTTAAAAAGATTATAAAGATGTATACATTAACCATAGTGCTTAATGTTTAAACACATTGGAGAAGTAAAACACATTATTTCTACCGCATATAATACATATAAAAAATATGTTAATTTTTAATAGCAAATGTTTAAAAAATTTTATTTATATAAATGTTTATAGAATAAAAGGGCTAAATTATTTTTAAAAAATTATATGGTAAATTTGTTAAAAAAAAACATCTAATTTAAAAGATTACAATATATATTTTCCCAATATTAAACAATTTGAATATGAATAAAAAATATTTATTGTCTTCTCAATCTTTCCTTTTTATTCTAATCAATCTCAAATAATATTTTCAATATTAACTATTATATTTAGTCACTTTGGTAATATTCATAGTTAAGACTTTTTCAATCTCATACAGTATTATCAATCTCATAGGTTTTCATTAAAAAAAGTATAACGATATAAAGATTACGATAACTCTCTTAGACTTCATAATTTATAATACCCTGTCCTTTCTCCTTCATTAAGTTTTCTTATTTAAAGAAGCAGCACAAAAAAAATTTCTTCAAATTTGTTGTCACTACTTTTATGTGATGGTTTTTCTACTTGAGTGGTATTATTGGTTGGGTAGGTAAATAGTGAAAATCTATTTGACTAGAAATAATATTTTTTGTCTTTTAGGTTCTTTTATTCGTAAAAAAAGCTCATAGACTACCTATCAAACTCTTGTGAAGTTCAGACATACTTATTACGTTCTTTCACTCGCAAAAGAAACTCATAGATTTTATGTCAAACTCGTCAAAGTGAAGTTTAGGGTAATTTTTTAGAAAAATAATGAAGAAGGTAATATAAAAGTTGATTTTTCAAAGAATCTTACGAATGATAGTGATGAAATTGAGTTGGGCAAGTCATTGTTATGGAAGTGTTTCTATTTGATTTGATACTAAGGGATTTAAAGACAATTATCTGAGTCCTTGAAAAATTATGTAGTTTCATGCTAGATATATGTTATTTTAAATTTATAGTAGTAATTTGTTTGAAAAGGATTTAAGAAATTAATTTGGTAGTGAATAATCGAATGTTTTTCTGTATTTTGTTAACCAACGGCTGTATTTTGAACTCCAACTCTACTTATAGTTATCTATTAATTCTTTATTGTATATTAAGTAATTTAGTTTTTTAAAATAATTGTATAAAACTTATTATTTTTATAAATTATATTAATTTTCAACATTTACCTCTTTGAAATAAAACCTAAATACATCATACAGTTCTTTAAGGTAGTCGTTATAACTGGCTATTTATTAAATAAATAAAAAAGTAGATAATAACAAATTAACCTTTTTGGTTTATGAAAATACATATCTTTATCTTTTAAAATAAATTGTAGTATAGAAAATTTGGATACATCGTTTACTTATACAATATAACTAAAACAATAATTATAATCGTTCTACATGTACGTTCATCAAACTCTGACTTTTCTACGTAAAGTATAATATATATAATATCAAATTTTGCGTAAACTAAAATGTTTTGACCAATTTAAAAAGATTATAAAGATGTATACATTAACCATAGTGCTTAATGTTTAAACACATTGGAGAAGTAAAACACATTATTTCTACCGCATATAATACATATAAAAAATATGTTAATTTTTAATAGCAAATGTTTAAAAAAATTTATTTATATAAATGTTTATAGAATAAAAGGGCTAAATTATTTTTAAAAAATTATATGCTAAATTTGTTAAAAAAAACATCTAATTTAAAAGATTACAATATATATTTTCCCAATATTAAACAATTTGAATATGAATAAAAAATATTTATTGTCTTCTCAATCTTTCCTTTTTATTCTAATCAATCTCAAATAATATTTTCAATATTAACTATTATATTTAGTCACTTTGGTAATATTCATAGTTAAGACTTTTTCAATCTCATACAGTATTATCAATCTCATAGGTTTTCATTAAAAAAAGTATAACGATATAAAGATTACGATAACTCTCTTAGACTTCATAATTTATAATACCCTGTCCTTTCTCCTTCATTAAGTTTTCTTATTTAAAGAAGCAGCACAAAAAAAAATTTCTTCAAATTTGTTGTCACTACTTTTATGTGATGGTTTTTCTACTTGAGTGGTATTATTGGTTGGGTAGGTAAATAGTGAAAATCTATTTGACTAGAAATAATATTTTTTGTCTTTTAGGTTCTTTTATTCGTAAAAAAAGCTCATAGACTACCTATCAAACTCTTGTGAAGTTCAGACATACTTATTATGTTCTTTCACTCGCAAAAGAAACTCATAGATTTTATGTCAAACTCGTCAAAGTGAAGTTTAGGGTAATTTTTTAGAAAAATAATGAAGAAGGTAATATAAAAGTTGATTTTTCAAAGAATCTTACGAATGATAGTGATGAAATTGAGTTGGGCAAGTCATTGTTATGGAAGTGTTTCTATTTGATTTGATACTAAGGGATTTAAAGACAATTGTCTGAGTCCTTGAAAAATTATGTAGTTTCATGCTAGATATATGTTATTTTAAATTTATAGTAGTAATTTGTTTGAAAAGGATTTAAGAAATTAATTTGGTAGTGAATAATCGAATGTTTTTCTGTATTTTGTTAACTAATGTTGTATTTTGAACTCCAACTCTACTTATAGTTATCTATTAATTCTTTATTGTATATTAAATAATTTAGTTTTTTAAAATAATTGTATAAAACTTTTTTTTTTATAAATTATATTAATTTTCAACATTTACCTCTTTGAAATAAAACCTAAATACATCATACAATTCTTTAAGGTAGTCGTTATAATAGGCTATATCTTAAATAAATAAAAAAAGTAGATAATAACAAATTAACCCTTTTGGTTTATAAAAATACATATCTTTATCTTTTAAAATAAATTGTAGTATAGAAAATTTGGATACATCGTTTACTTATACAATATAACTAAAACAATAATTATAATCGTTCTACATGTACGTTCATCAAACTCTGACTTTTCTACGTAAAGTATAATATGTATAATATCAAATTTTGCGTAAACTAAAATGTTTTGACCAATTTAAAAAGAGTATAAAGATGTATACATTAACCATAGTGCTTAATGTTTAACCACATTGGAGAAGTAAAACACATTATTTCTACCGCATATAATACATATAAAAAATATGTTAGTTTTTAATAACAAATGTTTAAAAAAATTTATTTATATAAATTTTTATAGAATAAAAGGGCTAAATTATTTTTAAAAAATTATATGGTAAATTTGTTAAAAAAAACATATAATTTAAAAGATTACAATATATATTTTTCCAATATTAAACAATTTTAATATGAATAAAAAATATTTATTGTTTTCTCAATCTTTCCTTTTTATTCTAATCAATCTCAAATAATATTTTCAATATTCACCATTATATTTAGTCACTTTGGTAATATTCATAGTTAAGACTTTTTTAATCTCATACAGTATTATCAATCTCATAGGTTTTCATTAAATAAAGTATAACGATATAAAGATTACGACAACTCTATTAGACTTCATAATTTAAAATACCCTGTCCTTTCTCCTTCATTAAGTTTTCTTATTTAAAGAAGAAGAACTAAATTTTTTTTCCTTCAAATTTGTTGTCACTTCTTTTATGTGATGGTTTTTCTACTTGAGTGGTATTATTGGTTGGGTAGTTAAGTAGTGAAAATCTATTTGACTAGAAATAATATTTTTTGTCTTTTATACTTATTATTAAATATTAGGTTATTTTATTCGTAAAAAAAGCTCATAGACTACCTATCAAACTCTTGTGAAGTTCAGACATACTTATTAGGTTCTTTCACTCGCAAAAGAAACTCATAGATTTTATGTCAAACTCGTCAAAGTGAAGTTTAGGGTAATTTTTTAGAAAAATAATGAAGAAGGTAATATAAAAGTTGATTTTTCAAAGAATCTTACGAATAATAGTGATGAAATTGAGTTGGGCAAGTCATTGTTATGGAAGTGTTTCTATTTGATTTGATACTAAGGGATTTAAAGACAATTATCTGAGTCCTTGAAAAATTATGTAGTTTCATGCTAGATATATGTTATTTTAAATTTATAGTAGTAATTTGTTTGAAAAGGATTTAAGAAATTAATTTGGTAGTGAATAATCGAATGTTTTTCTGTATTTTGTTAACCAACGACTGTATTTTGAACTCCAACTCTACTTATAGTTACCTATTAATTATTTATTGTATATTAAATAATTTAGTTTTTTAAAATAATTGTATAAAACTTATTTTTTTTTTTATAAATTATATTAATTTTCAACATTTACCTCTTTGAAATAAAACCTAAATACATCATACAGTTCTTTAAGGTAGTCGTTATAACAAGCTATTTCTTAAATAAATAAAAAAGTAGATAATAACAAATTAACCTTTTTGGTTTATGAAAATACATATCTTTATCTTTTAAAATAAATTGTAGTATAGAAAATTTGGATACATCGTTTACTTATACAATATAAGTAAACAATAATTATAATTGTTCTACATGTACGTTCATCAAACTCTGACTTTTCTACGTAAAGTATAATATATATAATATCAAATTTTGCGTAAACTAAAATTTTTTGAACAATTTAAAAAGAGTATAAAGATTTATACATTAACCATAGTGTTTAATGTTTAACCACATTGGAGAAGTAAAACACATTATTTCTACCGCATATAATACATATAAAAAATATGTTAGTTTTTAATAGAAAATGTTTAAAAAAAATTATTTATATAAATGTTTATAGGATAAAAGGGCTAAACTATTTTTAAAAAATTATATGGTAAATTTGTTAAAAAAAACATCTAATTTAAAAGATTACAATATATATTTTTCCAATATTAAACAATTTGAATATGAATAAAAAATATTTATTGTTTTCTCAATCTTTCCTTTTTATTCTAATCAATCTCAAATAAGATTTTCAATATTCACTATTATATTTAGTCACTTTGGTAATATTCATAGTTAAGACTTTTTCAATCTCATACAGTATTATCAATCTCATAGGTTTTCATTAAATAAAGTATAACGATATAAAGATTACGACAACTCTATTAGACTTCATAATTTAAAATACCTTGTCCTTTCTCCTTCATTAAGTTTTCTTATTTAAAGAAGAAGAACTTAATTTTTTTTCTTCAAATTTGTTGTCACTTCTTTTATGTGATGGTTTTTCTACTTGAGTGGTATTATTGGTTGGGTAGTTAAGTAGTGAAAATCTATTTGACTAGAAATAATATTTTTTGTCTTTTATACTTATTATTAAATATTAGGTTCTTTTATTCGTAAAAAAATCTCATAGACTACCTATCAAAGTCTTGTGAAGTTCAGACATACTTATTAGGTTCTTTCACTCGCAAAAGAAACTCATAGATTTTATGTCAAACTCGTCAAAGTGAAGTTTAGGGTAATTTTTTAGAAAAATAATGAAGAAGGTAATATAAAAGTTGATTTTTCAAAGAATCTTACGAATGATAGTGATGAAATTGAGTTGGGCAAGTCATTGTTATGGAAGTGTTTCTATTTGATTTGATACTAAGGGATTTAAAGAAAATTATCTGACTCCTTGAAAAGTAATGTAGTTTCATGCTAGATATATGTTATTTTAAATTTATAGTAGTAATTGGTTTGAAAAGGATTTAAGAAATTAATTTGGTAGTGAATAATCGAATGTTTTTCTGTATTTTGTTAACCAATGGCTGTATTTTGAACTCCAACTCTACTTATAGTTATCTATTAATTCTTTATTGTATATTAAATAATTTATTTTTATTAAATAATTGTATAAAACTTATTATTTTTATAAATTATATTAATTTTCAACATTTACCTCTTTGAAATAAAACCTAAATACATCATACAGTTCTTTAAGGTAGTCTTTATAACTGGCTATTTATTAAATAAATAAAAAAGTAGATAATAACAAATTAACCTTTTTGGTTTATGAAAATACATATCTTTATCTTTTAAAATAAATTGTAGTATAGAAAATTTGGATACATCGTTTACTTATACAATATAACTAAAACAATAATTATAATCGTTCTACATGTACGTTCATCAAACTATGACTTTTCTACGTAAAGTATAATATATATAATATCAAATTTTGCGTAAACTAAAATGTTTTGACCAATTTAAAAAGATTATAAAGATGTATACATTAACCATAGTGCTTAATGTTTAAACACATTGGAGAAGTAAAACACATTATTTCTACCGCATATAATACATATAAAAAATATGTTAATTTTTAATAGCAAATGTTTAAAAAAATTTATTTATATAAATGTTTATAGAATAAAAGGGCTAAATTATTTTTAAAAAATTATATGGTAAATTTGTTAAAAAAAACATCTAATTTAAAAGATTACAATATATATTTTCCCAATATTAAACAATTTGAATATGAATAAAAAATATTTATTGTCTTCTCAATCTTTCCTTTTTATTCTAATCAATCTCAAATAATATTTTCAATATTAACTATTATATTTTTTTTGTCACTTTGGTAATATTCATAGTTAAGACTTTTTCAATCTCATAAAGTATTATCAATCTCATAGGTTTTCATTAAAAAAGTATAACGATATAAAGATTATGATAACTCTCTTAGACTTCATAATTTATAATACCCTGTCCTTTCTCCTTCATTAAGTTTTCTTATTTAAAGAAGCAGCACAAAAAAAAATTTCTTCAAATTTGTTGTCACTACTTTTATGTGATGGTTTTTCTACTTGAGTGGTATTATTGGTTGGGTAGGTAAATAGTGAAAATCTATTTGACTAGAAATAATATTTTTTGTCTTTTAGGTTCTTTTATTCGTAAAAAAAGCTCATAGACTACCTATCAAAGTCTTGTGAAGTTTCGACATACTTATTATGTTCTTTCACTCGCAAAAGAAACTCATAGATTTTATGTCAAACTCGTCAAAGTGAAGTTTAGGGTAATTTTTTAGAAAAATAATGAAGAAGGTAATATGAAAGTTGATTTTTCAAAGAATCTTACGAATGATAGTGATGAAATTGAGTTGGACAAGTCATTGTTATGGAAGTGTTTCTATTTGATTTGATACTAAGGGATTTAAAGACAATTATCTGAGTCCTTGAAAAATTATGTAGTTTCATACTAGATATATGTTATTTTAAATTGATAGTAGTAATTAGTTTGAAAAGGATTTAAGAAATTAATTTGGTAGTGAATAATCGAATGTTTTTCTGTATTTTGTTAACTAATGTTGTATTTTGAACTCCAACTCTACTTATAGTTATCTATTAATTCTTTATTGTATATTAAATAATTTAGTTTTTTAAAATAATTGTATAAAACTTTTTTTTTTATAAATTATATTAATTTTCAACATTTACCTCTTTGAAATAAAACCTAAATACATCATACAGTTCTTTAAGGTAGTCGTTATAATAGGCTATATCTTAAATAAATAAAAAAAGTAGATAATAACAAATTAACCCTTTTGGTTTATAAAAATACATATCTTTATCTTTTAAAATAAATTGTAGTATAGAAAATTTGGATACATCGTTTACTTATACAATATAAGTAAACAATAATTATAATCGTTCTACATGTACGTTCATCAAACTCTGACTTTTCTACGTAAAGTATAATATATATAATATCAAATTTTGCGTAAACTAAAATTTTTTGAACAATTTAAAAAGAGTATAAAGATTTATACATTAACCATAGTGTTTAATGTTTAACCACATTGGAGAAGTAAAACACATTATTTCTACCGCATATAATACATATAAAAAATATGTTAGTTTTTAATAGAAAATGTTTTAAAAAATTTATTCATGTAAATGTTTATAGGATAAAAGGGCTAAATTATTTTTAAAAAATTATATGGTAAACTTGTTAAAAAAAACATCTAATTTAAAAGATTACAATATATATTTTTCCAATATTAAACAATTTTAATATGAATAAAAAATATTTATTGTTTTCTCAATCTTTCCTTTTTATTCTAATCAATCTCAAATAATATTTTCAATATTCACTATTATATTTAGTCACTTTGGTAATATTCATAGTTAAGACTTTTTCAATCTCATACAGTATTATCAATCTCATAGGTTTTCATTAAATAAAGTATAACGATATAAAGATTACGACAACTCTATTAGACTTCATAATTTAAAATACCCTGTCCTTTCTCCTTCATTAAGTTTTCTTATTTAAAGAAGAAGAACTAAATTTTTTTTCTTCAAATTTGTTATCACTTCTTTTATGTGATGGTTTTTCTACTTGAGTGGTATTATTGGTTGGGTAGTTAAGTAGTGAAAATCTATTTGACTAGAAATAATATTTTTTGTCTTTTATACTTATTATTAAATATTAGGTTCTTTTATTCGTAAAAAAATCTCATAGACTACCTATCAAAGTCTTGTGAAGTTCAGACATACTTATTAGGTTCTTTCACTCGCAAAAGAAACTCATAGATTTTATGTCAAACTCGTCAAAGTGAAGTTTAGGGTAATTTTTTAGAAAAATAATGAAGAAGGTAATATAAAAGTTGATTTTTCAAAGAATCTTACGAATGATAGTGATGAAATTGAGTTGGGCAAGTCATTGTTATGGAAGTGTTTCTATTTGATTTGATACTAAGGGATTTAAAGAAAATTATCTGAGTCCTTGAAAAATTATGTAGTTTCATGCTAGATATATGTTATTTTAAATTTATAGTAGTAATTTGTTTCAAAAGGATTTAAGAAATTAATTTGGTAGTGAATAATCGAATGTTTTTCTGTATTTTGTTAACCAATGGCTGTATTTTGAACTCCAACTCTACTTATAGTTATCTATTAATTCTTTATTGTATATTAAATAATTTATTTTTTTTAAATAATTGTATAAAACTTATTATTTTTATAAATTATATTAATTTTCAACATTTACCTCTTTGAAATAAAACCTAAATACATCATACAGTTCTTTAAGGTAGTCTTTATAACTGGCTATTTATTAAATAAATAAAAAAGTAGATAATAACAAATTAACCTTTTTGGTTTATGAAAATACATATCTTTATCTTTTAAAATAAATTGTAGTATAGAAAATTTGGATACATCGTTTACTTATACAATATAACTAAAACAATAATTATAATCATTCTACATGTACGTTCATCAAACTATGACTTTTCTACGTAAAGTATAATATATATAATATCAAATTTTGCGTAAACTAAAATGTTTTGACCAATTTAAAAAGATTATAAAGATGTATACATTAACCATAGTGCTTAATGTTTAAACACATTGGAGAAGTAAAACACATTATTTCTACCGCATATAATACATATAAAAAATATGTTAATTTTTAATAGCAAATGTTTAAAAAAATTTATTTATATAAATGTTTATAGAATAAAAGGGCTAAATTATTTTTAAAAAATTATATGGTAAATTTGTTAAAAAAAACATCTAATTTAAAAGATTACAATATATATTTTCCCAATATTAAACAATTTGAATATGAATAAAAAATATTTATTGTCTTCTCAATCTTTCCTTTTTATTCTAATCAATCTCAAATAATATTTTCAATATTAACTATTATATTTAGTCACTTTGGTAATATTCATAGTTAAGACTTTTTCAATCTCATAAAGTATTATCAATCTCATAGGTTTTCATTAAAAAAGTATAACGATATAAAGATTACGATAACTCTCTTAGACTTCATAATTTATAATACCCTGTCCTTTCTCCTTCATTAAGTTTTCTTATTTAAAGAAGCAGCACAAAAAAAAATTTCTTCAAATTTGTTGTCACTACTTTTATGTGATGGTTTTTCTACTTGAGTGGTATTATTGGTTGGGTAGGTAAATAGTGAAAATCTATTTGACTAGAAATAATATTTTTTGTCTTTTAGGTTCTTTTATTCGTAAAAAAAGCTCATAGACTACCTATCAAACTCTTGTGAAGTTCAGACATACTTATTATGTTCTTTCACTCGCAAAAGAAACTCATAGATTTTATGTCAAACTCGTCAAAGGGAAGTTTAGGGTAATTTTTTAGAAAAATAATGAAGAAGGTAATATAAAAGTTGATTTTTCAAAGAATCTTACGAATGATAGTGATGAAATTGAGTTGGGCAAGTCATTGTTATGGAAGTGTTTCTATTTGATTTGATACTAAGGGATTTAAAGACAATTATCTGAGTCCTTGAAAAATTATGTAGTTTCATACTAGATATATGTTATTTTAAATTGATAGTAGTAATTAGTTTGAAAAGGATTTAAGAAATTAATTTGGTAGTGAATAATCGAATGTTTTTCTGTATTTTGTTAACTAATGTTGTATTTTGAACTCCAACTCTACTTATAGTTATCTATTAATTCTTTATTGTATATTAAATAATTTAGTTTTTTAAAATAATTGTATAAAACTTTTTTTTTTATAAATTATATTAATTTTCAACATTTACCTCTTTGAAATAAAACCTAAATACATCATACAGTTCTTTAAGGTAGTCGTTATAATAGGCTATATCTTAAATAAATAAAAAAAGTAGATAATAACAAATTAACCCTTTTGGTTTATAAAAATACATATCTTTATCTTTTAAAATAAATTGTAGTATAGAAAATTTGGATACATCGTTTACTTATACAATATAAGTAAACAATAATTATAATCGTTCTACATGTACGTTCATCAAACTCTGACTTTTCTACGTAAAGTATAATATATATAATATCAAATTTTGCGTAAACTAAAATTTTTTGAACAATTTAAAAAGAGTATAAAGATTTATACATTAACCATAGTGTTTAATGTTTAACCACATTGGAGAAGTAAAACACATTATTCCTACCGCATATAATACATATAAAAAATATGTTAGTTTTTAATAGAAAATGTTTAAAAAAATTTATTCATGTAAATGTTTATAGGATAAAAGGGCTAAATTATTTTTAAAAAATTATATGGTAAATTTGTTAAAAAAAACATCTAATTTCAAAGATTACAATATATATTTTTCCAATATTAAACAATTTGAATATGAATAAAAAATATTTATTGTTTTCTCAATCTTTCCTTTTTATTCTAATCAATCTCAAATAATATTTTCAATATTCACTATTATATTTAGTCACTTTGGTAATATTCATAGTTAAGACTTTTTCAATCTCATACAGTATTATCAATCTCATAGGTTTTCATTAAATAAAGTATAACGATATAAAGATTACGACAACTCTATTAGACTTCATAATTTAAAATACCCTGTCCTTTCTCCTTCATTAAGTTTTCTTATTTAAAGAAGAAGAACTAAATTTTTTTTCTTCAAATTTGTTGTCACTTCTTTTATGTGATGGTTTTTCTACTTGAGTGGTATTATTGGTTGGGTAGTTAAGTAGTGAAAATATATTTGACTAGAAATAATATTTTTTGTCTTTTATACTTATTATTAAATATTAGGTTATTTTATTCGTAAAAAAATCTCATAGACTACCTATCAAACTCTTGTGAAGTTCAGACATACTTATTAGGTTCTTTCACTCGCAAAAGAAACTCATAGATTTTATGTCAAACTCGTCAAAGTGAAATTTAGGGTAATTTTTTAGAAAAATAATGAAGAAGGTAATATAAAAGTTGATTTTTCAAAGAATCTTACGAATGATAGTGATGAAATTGAGTTGGGAAAGTCATTGTTATGCAAGTGTTTCTATTTGATTTGATACTAAGGGATTTAAAGAAAATTATCTGAGTCCTTGAAAAATTATGTAGTTTCATGCTAGATATATGTTATTTTAAATTTATAGTAGTAATTTGTTTGAAAAGGATTTAAGAAATTAATTTGGTAGTGAATAATCGAATGTTTTTCTGTATTTTGTTAACCAATGGCTGTATTTTGAACTCCAACTCTACTTATAGTTATCTATTAATTCTTTATTGTATATTAAATAATTTAGTTTTTTTAAATAATTGTATAAAACTTATTATTTTTATAAATTATATTAATTTTCAACATTTACCTCTTTGAAATAAAACCTAAATACATCATACAATTCTTTAAGGTAGTCTTTATAACTGGCTATTTATTAAATAAATAAAAAAGTAGATAATAACAAATTAACCTTTTTGGTTTATGAAAATACATATTTTGATCTTTTAAAATAAACTGTAGTATAGAAAATTTGGATACATCGTTTACTTATACATTATAACTAAAACAATAATTATAACCGTTCTACATGTACGTTCATCAAACTCTGACTTTTCTACGTAAAGTATAATATATATAATATCAAATTTTGCGTAAACTAAAATATTTTGACCAATTTAAAAAGATTATAAAGATGTATACATTAACCATAGTGCTTAATGTTTAACCACATTGGAGAACTAAAACACATTATTTCTACTGCATATAATACATATAAAAAATATGTTAGTTTTTAATAGCAAATGTTTAAAAAAATTTATTTATATAAATGTTTATAGAATAAAAGGGCTAAATTATTTTTAAAAAATTATATGGTAAATTTGTTAAAAAAAACATCTAATTTAAAAGATTACAATATATATTTTCCCAATATTAAACAATTTGAATATGAATAAAAAATATTTATTGTTTTCTCAATCTTTCCTTTTTATTTTAATCAATCTCAAATAATATTTTCAATATTCACTATTATATTTAGTCACTTTGGTAATATTCATAGTTAAGACTTTTTCAATCTCATAAAGTATTATCAATCTCATAGGTTTTCATTAAATAAAGTATAACGATATAAAGATTACGAAAACTCTATTAGACTTCATAATTTAAAATACCCTGTCCTTTCTCCTTCATTAAGTTTTCTTAATTAAAGAAGCAGAACTAAATTTTTTTTCCTTCAAATTTGTTGTCACTTCTTTTATGTGATGGTTTTTCTACTTGAGTGGTATTATTGGTTGGTTAGTTAAGTAGTGAAAATCTATTTGACTAGAAATAATATTTTTTGTCTTTTATACTTATTATTAAATATTAGGTTCTTTTATTCGTAAAAAAAGCTCACACACTACCTATCAAACTCTTGTGAAGTTCAGACATACTTATTAGGTTCTTTCACTCGCAAAAGAAACTCATAAATTTTATGTCAAACTCGTCAAAGTGAAGTTTAGGGTAATTTTTTAGAAAAATAATGAAGAAGGTAATATAAAAGTTGATTTTTCAAAGAATCTTACGAATGATAGTGATGAAATTGAGTTGGGCAAGTCATTGTTATGGAAGTGTTTCTATTTGATTTGATACTAAGGGATTTAAAGATAATTATCTGACTCCTTGAAAAGTAATGTAGTTTCATGCTAGATATATGTTATTTTAAATTTATAGTAGTAATTGGTTTGAAAAGGATTTAAGAAATTAATTTGGTAGTGAATAATCGACTATTTTTCTGTATTTTGTTAACCAACGGCTGTATTTTGAACTCCAACTCTACTTATAGTTATCTATTAATTCTTTATTGTATATTAAATAATTTAGTTTTTTAAAATAATTGTATAAAACTTATTATTTTTATAAATTATATTAATTTTCAACATTTACCTCTTTGAAATAAAACCTAAAAACATCATACAGTTCTTTAAGGTAGTCGTTATAACTGGCTATTTATTAAATAAATAAAAAAGTAGATAATAACAAATTAACCTTTTTGGTTTATGAAAATACATATCTTTATCTTTTAAAATAAATTGTAGTATAGAAAATTTGGATACATCGTTTACTTATACAATATAACTAAAACAATAATTATAATCGTTCTACATGTACGTTCATCAAACTCTGACTTTTGTACGTAAAGTATAATATATATAATATCAAATTTTGCATAAACTAAAATGTTTTGACCAATTTAAAAAGAGTATAAAGATGTATACATTAACCATAGTGCTTAATGTTTAACCACATTGGAGAAGTAAAACACATTATTTCTACCGCATATAATACATATAAAAAATATGTTAGTTTTTAATAGCAAATGTTTAAAAAAATTTATTTATATAAATGTTTATAGAATAAAAGGGCTAAATTATTTTTAAAAAATTATATGGTAAATTTGTTTAAAAAAACATCTAATTTAAAAGATTACAATATATATTTTCCCAATATTAAACAATTTGAATATGAATAAAAAATATTTATTGTTTTCTCAATCTTTCCTTTTTATTTTAATCAATCTCAAATAATATTTTCAATATTCACTATTATATTTAGTCACTTTGGTAATATTCATAGTTAAGACTTTTTCAATCTCATACAGTATTATCAATCTCATAGGTTTTCATTAAATAAAGTATAACGATATAAAGATTACGAAAACTCTATTAGACTTCATAATTTAAAATACCCTGTCCTTTCTCCTTCATTAAGTTTTCTTAATTAAAGAAGCAGAACTAAATTTTTTTTCCTTCAAATTTGTTGTCACTTCTTTTATGTGATGGTTTTTCTACTTGAGTGGTATTATTGGTTGGTTAGTTAAGTAGTGAAAATCTATTTGACTAGAAATAATATTTGTTGTCTTTTATACTTATTATTAAATATTATGTTATTTTATTCGTAAAAAAAGCTCATAGACTACCTATCAAACTCTTGTGAAGTTCAGACATACTTATTAGGTTCTTTCACTCGCAAAAGAAACTCATAGATTTTATGTCAAACTCGTCAAAGTGAAGTTTAGGGTAATTTTTTAGAAAAATAATGAAGAAGGTAATATAAAAGTTGATTTTTCAAAGAATCTTACGAATGATAGTGATGAAATTGAGTTGGGCAAGTCATTGTTATGGAAGTGTTTCTATTTGATTTGATACTAAGGGATTTAAAGACAATTATCTGAGTCCTTGAAAAATTATGTAGTTTCATGCTAGATATATGTTATTTTAAATTTATAGTAGTAATTTGTTTGAAAAGGATTTAAGAAATTAATTTGGTAGTGAATAATCGAATGTTTTTCTGTATTTTGTTAACCAACGACTGTATTTTGAACTCCAACTCTACTTATAGTTACCTATTAATTATTTATTGTATATTAAATAATTTAGTTTTTTAAAATAATTGTATAAAACTTATTATTTTTTTTATAAATTATATTAATTTTCAACATTTACCTCTTTGAAATAAAACCTAAATACATCATACAGTTCTTTAAGGTAGTCGTTATAACAAGCTATTTCTTAAATAAATAAAAAAGTAGATAATAACAAATTAACCTTTTTGGTTTATGAAAATACATATCTTTATCTTTTAAAATAAATTGTAGTATAGAAAATTTGGATACATCGTTTACTTATACAATATAACTAAAACAATAATTATAATCGTTCTACATGTACGTTCATCAAACTCTGACTTTTGTACGTAAAGTATAATATATATAATATCAAATTTTGCATAAACTAAAATGTTTTGACCAATTTAAAAAGAGTATAAAGATGTATACATTAACCATAGTGCTTAATGTTTAACCACATTGGAGAAGTAAAACACATTATTTCTACCGCATATAATACATATAAAAAATATGTTAGTTTTTAATAGCAAATGTTTAAAAAAATTTATTTATATAAATGTTTATAGAATAAAAGGGCTAAATTATTTTTAAAAAATTATATGGTAAATTTGTTTAAAAAAACATCTAATTTAAAAGATTACAATATATATTTTCCCAATATTAAACAATTTGAATATGAATAAAAAATATTTATTGTTTTCTCAATCTTTCCTTTTTATTTTAATCAATCTCAAATAATATTTTCAATATTCACTATTATATTTAGTCACTTTGGTAATATTCATAGTTAAGACTTTTTCAATCTCATACAGTATTATCAATCTCATAGGTTTTCATTAAATAAAGTATAACGATATAAAGATTACGAAAACTCTATTAGACTTCATAATTTAAAATACCCTGTCCTTTCTCCTTCATTAAGTTTTCTTAATTAAAGAAGCAGAACTAAATTTTTTTTCCTTCAAATTTGTTGTCACTTCTTTTATGTGATGGTTTTTCTACTTGAGTGGTATTATTGGTTGGTTAGTTAAGTAGTGAAAATCTATTTGACTAGAAATAATATTTGTTGTCTTTTATACTTATTATTAAATATTATGTTATTTTATTCGTAAAAAAAGCTCATAGACTACCTATCAAACTCTTGTGAAGTTCAGACATACTTATTAGGTTCTTTCACTCGCAAAAGAAACTCATAGATTTTATGTCAAACTCGTCAAAGTGAAGTTTAGGGTAATTTTTTAGAAAAATAATGAAGAAGGTAATATAAAAGTTGATTTTTCAAAGAATCTTACGAATGATAGTGATGAAATTGAGTTGGGCAAGTCATTGTTATGGAAGTGTTTCTATTTGATTTGATACTAAGGGATTTAAAGACAATTATCTGAGTCCTTGAAAAATTATGTAGTTTCATGCTAGATATATGTTATTTTAAATTTATAGTAGTAATTTGTTTGAAAAGGATTTAAGAAATTAATTTGGTAGTGAATAATCGAATGTTTTTCTGTATTTTGTTAACCAACGACTGTATTTTGAACTCCAACTCTACTTATAGTTACCTATTAATTATTTATTGTATATTAAATAATTTAGTTTTTTAAAATAATTGTATAAAACTTATTATTTTTTTTATAAATTATATTAATTTTCAACATTTACCTCTTTGAAATAAAACCTAAATACATCATACAGTTCTTTAAGGTAGTCGTTATAACAAGCTATTTCTTAAATAAATAAAAAAGTAGATAATAACAAATTAACCTTTTTGGTTTATGAAAATACATATCTTTATCTTTTAAAATAAATTGTAGTATAGAAAATTTGGATACATCGTTTACTTATACAATATAACTAAAACAATAATTATAATCGTTCTACATGTACGTTAATCAAACTCTGACTTTTGTACGTAAAGTATAATATATATAATATCAAATTTTGCATAAACTAAAATGTTTTGACCAATTTAAAAAGAGTATAAAGATGTATACATTAACCATAGTGCTTAATGTTTAACCACATTGGAGAAGTAAAATACATTATTTCTACCGCATATAATACATATAAAAAATATGTTAGTTTTTAATAGCAAATGTTTAAAAAAATTTATTTATATAAACGTTTATAGAATAAAAGGGCTAAATTATTTTTAAAAAATTATATGGTAAATTTGTTTAAAAAAACATCTAATTTAAAAGATTACAATATATATTTTCCCAATATTAAACAATTTGAATATGAATAAAAAATATTTATTGTTTTCTCAATCTTTCCTTTTTATTCTAATCAATCTCAAATAATATTTTCAATATTCACTATTATATTTAGTCACTTTGGTAATATTCATAGTTAAGACTTTTTTAATCTCATACAGTATTATCAATCTCATAGGTTTTCATTAAATAAAGTATAACGATATAAAGATTACGAAAAATCTATTAGACTTCATAATTTAAAATACCCTGTCCTTTCTCCTTCATTAAGTTTTCTTATTTAAAGAAGCAGAACTAAATTTTTTTTCCTTCAAATTTGTTGTCACTTCTTTTATGTGATGGTTTTTCTACTTGAGTGGTATTATTGGTTGGGTAGTTAAGTAGTGAAAATCTATTTGACTAGAAATAATATTTTTTGTCTTTTATACTTATTATTAAATATTATGTTATTTTATTCGTAAAAAAAGCTCATAGACTACCTATCAAACTCTTGTGAAGTTCAGACATACTTATTAGGTTCTTTCACTCGCAAAAGAAACTCATAGATTTTATGTCAAACTCGTCAAAGTGAAGTTTAGGGTAATTTTTTAGAAAAATAATGAAGAAGGTAATATAAAAGTTGATTTTTCAAAGAATCTTACGAATAATAGTGATGAAATTGAGTTGGGCAAGTCATTGTTATGGAAGTGTTTCTATTTGATTTGATACTAAGGGATTTAAAGACAATTATCTGAGTCCTTGAAAAATTATGTAGTTTCATGCTAGATATATGTTATTTTAAATTTATAGTAGTAATTTGTTTGAAAAGGATTTAAGAAATTAATTTGGTAGTGAATAATCGAATGTTTTTCTGTATTTTGTTAACCAACGACTGTATTTTGAACTCCAACTCTACTTATAGTTACCTATTAATTATTTATTGTATATTAAATAATTTAGTTTTTTAAAATAATTGTATAAAACTTATTATTTTTTTTATAAATTATATTAATTTTCAACATTTACCTCTTTGAAATAAAACCTAAATACATCATACAGTTCTTTAAGGTAGTCGTTATAACAAGCTATTTCTTAAATAAATAAAAAAGTAGATAATAACAAATTAACCCTTTTAGTTTATGAAAATACATATCTTTATCTTTTAAAATAAATTGTAGTATAGAAAATTTGGATACATCGTTTACTTATACAATATAAGTAAACAATAATTATAATTGTTCTACATGTACGTTCATCAAACTCTGACTTTTCTACGTAAAGTATAATATATATAATATAAAATTTTGCGTAAACTAAAATTTTTTGAACAATTTAAAAAGAGTATAAAGATTTATACATTAACCATAGTGTTTAATGTTTAACCACATTGGAGAAGTAAAACACATTATTTCTACCGCATATAATACATATAAAAAATATGTTAGTTTTTAGTAGAAAATGTTTAAAAAAATTTATTTATATAAATGTTTATAGGATAAAAGGGCTAAATTATTTTTAAAAAATTATATGGTAAATTTGTTAAAAAAAACATCTAATTTAAAAGATTACAATATATATTTTTCCAATATTAAACAATTTGAATATGAATAAAAAATATTTATTGTTTTCTCAATCTTTCCTTTTTATTCTAATCAATCTCAAATAAGATTTTCAATATTCACTATTATATTTAGTCACTTTGGTAATATTCATAGTTAAAACTTTTTCAATCTCATACAGTATTATCAATCTCATAGGTTTTCATTAAATAAAGTATAACGATATAAAGATTACGACAACTCTATTAGACTTCATAATTTAAAATACCTTGTCCTTTCTCCTTCATTAAGTTTTCTTATTTAAAGAAGAAGAACTAAATTTTTTTTCTTCAAATTTGTTGTCACTTCTTTTATGTGATGGTTTTTCTACTTGAGTGGTATTATTGGTTGGGTAGTTAAGTAGTGAAAATCTATTTGACTAGAAATAATATTTTTTGTCTTTTATACTTATTATTAAATATTAGGTTCTTTTATTCGTAAAAAAATCTCATAGACTACCTATCAAAGTCTTGTGAAGTTCAGACATACTTATTAGGTTCTTTCACTCGCAAAAGAAACTCATAGATTTTATGTCAAACTCGTCAAAGTGAAGTTTAGGGTAATTTTTTAGAAAAATAATGAAGAAGGTAATATAAAAGTTGATTTTTCAAAGAATCTTACGAATGATAGTGATGAAATTGAGTTGGGCAAGTCATTGTTATGGAAGTGTTTCTATTTGATTTGATACTAAGGGATTTAAAGAAAATTATCTGAGTCCTTGAAAAATTATGTAGTTTCATGCATGATATATGTTATTTTAAATTTATAGTAGTAATTTGTTTGAAAAGGATTTAAGAAATTAATTTGGTAGTGAATAATCGAATGTTTTTCTGTATTTTGTTAACCAATGGCTGTATTTTGAACTCCAACTCTACTTATAGTTATCTATTAATTCTTTATTGTATATTAAATAATTTATTTTTTTTAAATAATTGTATAAAACTTATTATTTTTATAAATTATATTAATTTTCAACATTTACCTCTTTGAAAAAAAACCTAAATACATCATACAGTTCTTTAAGGTAGTCTTTATAACTGGCTATTTATTAAATAAATAAAAAAGTAGATAATAACAAATTAACCTTTTTGGTTTATGAAAATACATATCTTTATCTTTTAAAATAAATTGTAGTATAGAAAATTTGGATACATCGTTTACTTATACAATATAACTAAAACAATAATTATAATCGTTCTACATGTACGTTCATCAAACTATGACTTTTCTACGTAAAGTATAATATATATAATATCAAATTTTGCGTAAACTAAAATGTTTTGACCAATTTAAAAAGATTATAAAGATGTATACATTAACCATAGTGCTTAATGTTTAAACACATTGGAGAAGAAAAACACATTATTTCTACCGCATATAATACATATAAAAAATATGTTAATTTTTAATAGCAAATGTTTAAAAAAATTTATTTATATAAATGTTTATAGAATAAAAGGGCTAAATTATTTTTAAAAAATTATATGGTAAATTTGTTAAAAAAAACATCTAATTTAAAAGATTACAATATATATTTTCCCAATATTAAACAATTTGAATATGAATAAAAAATATTTATTGTCTTCTCAATCTTTCCTTTTTATTCTAATCAATCTCAAATAATATTTTCAATATTAACTATTATATTTAGTCACTTTGGTAATATTCATAGTTAAGACTTTTTCAATCTCTTAAAGTATTATCAATCTCATAGGTTTTCATTAAAAAAGTATAACGATATAAAGATTATGATAACTCTCTTAGACTTCATAATTTATAATACCCTGTCCTTTCTCCTTCATTAAGTTTTCTTATTTAAAGAAGCAGCACAAAATAAAAATTCTTCAAATTTGTTGTCACTACTTTTATGTGATGGTTTTTCTACTTGAGTGGTATTATTGGTTGGGTAGGTAAATAGTGAAAATCTATTTGACTAGAAATAATATTTTTTGTCTTTTAGGTTCTTTTATTCGTAAAAAAAGCTCATAGACTACCTATCAAACTCTTGTGAAGTTCAGACATACTTATTATGTTCTTTCACTCGCAAAAGAAACTCATAGATTTTATGTCAAACTCGTCAAAGGGAAGTTTAGGGTAATTTTTTAGAAAAATAATGAAGAAGGTAATATAAAAGTTGATTTTTCAAAGAATCTTACGAATGATAGTGATGAAATTGAGTTGGGCAAGTCATTATTATGGAAGTGTTTCTATTGGATTTGATACTAAGGGATTTAAAGACAATTATCTGGGTCCTTGAAAAATTATGTAGTTTCATACTAGATATATGTTATTTTAAATTGATAGTAGTAATTAGTTTGAAAAGGATTTAAGAAATTAATTTGGTAGTGAATAATCGAATGTTTTTCTGTATTTTGTTAACTAATGTTGTATTTTGAACTCCAACTCTACTTATAGTTATCTATTAATTCTTTATTGTATATTAAATAATTTAGTTTTTTAAAATAATTGTATAAAACTTTTTCTTTTATAAATTATATTAATTTTCAACATTTACCTCTTTGAAATAAAACCTAAATACATCATACAGTTCTTTAAGGTAGTCGTTATAATAGGCTATATCTTAAATAAATAAAAAAAGTAGATAATAACAAATTAACCCTTTTGGTTTATAAAAATACATATCTTTATCTTTTAAAATAAATTGTAGTATAGAAAATTTGGATACATCGTTTACTTATACAATATAAGTAAACAATAATTATAATCGTTCTACATGTACGTTCATCAAACTCTGACTTTTCTACGTAAAGTATAATATATATAATATCAAATTTTGCGTAAACTAAAATTTTTTGAACAATTTAAAAAGAGTATAAAGATTTATACATTAACCGTAGTGTTTAATGTTTAACCACATTGGAGAAGTAAAACACATTATTTCTACCGCATATAATACATATAAAAAATATGTTAGTTTTTAATAGAAAATGTTTAAAAAAATTTATTCATGTAAATGTTTATAGGATAAAAGGGCTAAATTATTTTTAAAAAATTATATGGTAAACTTGTTAAAAAAAACATCTAATTTAAAAGATTACAATATATATTTTTCCAATATTAAACAATTTGAATATGAATAAAAAATATTTATTGTTTTCTCAATCTTTCCTTTTTATTCTAATCAATCTCAAATAATATTTTCAATATTCACTATTATATTTAGTCACTTTGGTAATATTCATAGTTAAGACTTTTTCAATCTCATACAGTATTATCAATCTCATAGGTTTTCATTAAATAAAGTATAACGATATAAAGATTACGACAACTCTATTAGACTTCATAATTTAAAATACCCTGTCCTTTCTCCTTCATTAAGTTTTCTTATTTAAAGAAGAAGAACTAAATTTTTTTTCTTCAAATTTGTTGTCACTTCTTTTATGTGATGGTTTTTCTACTTGAGTGGTATTATTGGTTGGGTAGTTAAGTAGTGAAAATCTATTTGACTAGAAATAATATTTTTTGTCTTTTATACTTATTATTAAATATTAGGTTATTTTATTCGTAAAAAAATCTCATAGACTACCTATCAAACTCTTGTGAAGTTCAGACATACTTATTAGGTTCTTTCACTCGCAAAAGAAACTCATAGATTTTATGTCAAACTCGTCAAAGTGAAATTTAGGGTAATTTTTTAGAAAAATAATGAAGAAGGTAATATAAAAGTTGATTTTTCAAAGAATCTTACGAATGATAGTGATGAAATTGAGTTGGGAAAGTCATTGTTATGGAAGTGTTTCTATTTGATTTGATACTAAGGGATTTAAAGAAAATTATCTGAGTCTTTGAAAAATTATGTAGTTTCATGCTAGATATATGTTATTTTAAATTTATAGTAGTAATTTGTTTGAAAAGGATTTAAGAAATTAATTTGGTAGTGAATAATCGAATGTTTTTCTGTATTTTGTTAACCAACGGCTGTATTTTGAACTCCAACTCTACTTATAGTTATCTATTAATTCTTTATTGTATATTAAATAATTTAGTTTTTTAAAATAATTGTATAAAACTTATTATTTTTATAAATTATATTAATTTTCAACATTTACCTCTTTGAAATAAAACCTAAATACATCATACAGTTCTTTAAGGTAGTCGTTATAACTGGCTATTTATTAAATAAATAAAAAAGTAGATAATAACAAATTAACCTTTTTGGTTTATGAAAATACATATCTTTATCTTTTAAAATAAATTGTAGTATAGAAAATTTGGATACATCGTTTACTTATACAACATAACTAAAACAATAATTATAATCGTTCTACATGTACGTTCATCAAACTCTGACTTTTCTACGTAAAGTATAATATATATATAATATCAAATTTTGCGTAAACTAAAATGTTTTGACCAATTTAAAAAGATTATAAAGATGTATACATTAACCATAGTGCTTAATGTTTAACCACATTGGAGAAGTAAAACACATTATTTCTACCGCATATAATACATATAAAAAATATGTTAGTTTTTAATAGCAAATGTTTAAAAAAATTTATTTATATAAATGTTTATAGAATAAAAGGGCTAAATTATTTTTAAAAAATTATATGGTAAATTTGTTAAAAAAAACATCTAATTTAAAAGATTACAATATATATTTTCCCAATATTAAACAATTTGAATATGAATAAAAAATATTTATTGTTTTCTCAATCTTTCCTTTTTATTCTAATCAATCTCAAATAATATTTTCAATATTCACTATTATATTTAGTCACTTTGGTAATATTCATAGTTAAGACTTTTTCAATCTCATACAGTATTATCAATCTCATAGGTTTTCATTAAATAAAGTATAACGATATAATGATTACGAAAACTCTATTAGACTTCATAATTTAAAATACCCTGTCCTTTCTCCTTCATTAAGTTTTCTTATTTAAAGAAGCAGAATTAAATTTTTTTTCTTCAAATTTGTTGTCACTTCTTTTATGTGATGGTTTTTCTACTTGAATGGTATTATTGGTTGGGTAGGTAAGTAGTGAAAATTTATTTGACTAGAAATAATATTTTTTGTCTTTTATACTTATTATTAAATATTAGGTTATTTTATTCGTAAAAAAAGCTCATAGACTACCTATCAAACTCTTGTGAAGTTCAGACATACTTATTAGGTTCTTTCACTCGCAAAAGAAACTCATAGATTTTATGTCAAACTCGTTAAAGTGAAGTTTAGGGTAATTTTTTAGAAAAATAATGAAGAAGGTAATATAAAAGTTGATTTTTCAAAGAATCTTACGAATGATAGTGATGAAATTGAAGTGGGCAAGTCATTGTTATGGAAGTGTTTCTATTTGATTTGATACTAAGGGATTTAAAGACAATTATCTGAGTCCTTGAAAAATTATGTAGTTGCATACTAGATATATGTTATTTTAGATTGATAGTAGTAATTTGTTTGAAAAGGATTTAAGAAATTAATTTGGTAGTGAATAATCGAACGTTTTTCTGTATTTTGTTAACCAATGTCTGTATTTTGAACTCCAACTCTACTTATAGTTACCTATTAAATATTTATTGTATATTAAATAATTTAGTTTTTTAAAATAATTGTATAAAACTTATTATTTTTTTTATAAATTATATTAATTTTCAACATTTACCTCTTTGAAATAAAACCTAAATACATCATACAGTTCTTTAAGGTAGTCGTTATAACAAGCTATTTCTTAAATAAATAAAAAAGTAGATAATAACAAATTAACCCTTTTAGTTTATGAAAATACATATCTTTATCTTTTAAAATAAATTGTAGTATAGAAAATTTGGATACATCGTTTACTTATACAATATAAGTAAACAATAATTATAATCGTTCTACATGTACGTTCATCAAACTATGACTTTTCTACGTAAAGTATAATATATATAATATCAAATTTTGCGTAAACTAAAATGTTTTGAACAATTTAAAAAGAGTATAAAGATTTATACATTAACCGTAGTGTTTAATGTTTAACCACATTGGAGAAGTAAAACACATTATTTCTACCGCATATAATACATATAAAAAATATGTTAGTTTTTAATAGAAAATGTTTAAAAAAATTTATTCATGTAAATGTTTATAGGATAAAAGGGCTAAATTATTTTTAAAAAATTATATGGTAAATTTGTTAAAAAAAACATCTAATTTAAAAGATTACAATATATATTTTTCCAATATTAAACAATTTGAATATGAATAAAAAATATTTATTGTTTTCTCAATCTTTCCTTTTTATTCTAATCAATCTCAAATAATATTTTCAATATTCACTATTATATTTAGTCACTTTGGTAATATTCATAGTTAAGACTTTTTCAATCTCATACAGTATTATCAATCTCATAGGTTTTCATTAAATAAAGTATAACGATATAAAGATTACGACAACTCTATTAGACTTCATAATTTAAAATACCCTGTCCTTTCTCCTTCATTAAGTTTTCTTATTTAAAGAAGAAGAACTAAATTTTTTTTCTTCAAATTTGTTGTCACTTCTTTTATGTGATGGTTTTTCTACTTGAGTGGTATTATTGGTTGGGTAGTTAAGTAGTGAAAATCTATTTGACTAGAAATAATATTTTTTGTCTTTTATACTTATTATTAAATATTAGGTTATTTTATTCGTAAAAAAATCTCATAGACTACCTATCAAACTCTTGTGAAGTTCAGACATACTTATTAGGTTCTTTCACTCGCAAAAGAAACTCATAGATTTTATGTCAAACTCGTCAAAGTGAAATTTAGGGTAATTTCTTAGAAAAATAATGAAGAAGGTAATATAAAAGTTGATTTTTCAAAGAATCTTACGAATGATAGTGATGAAATTGAGTTGGGCAAGTCATTGTTATGGAAGTGTTTCTATTTGATTTGATACTAAGGGATTTAAAGACAATTATCTGACTCCTTGAAAAGTAATGTAGTTTCATGCTAGATATATGTTATTTTAAATTTATAGTAGTAATTGGTTTGAAAAGGATTTAAGAAATTAATTTGGTAGTGAATAATCGAATGTTTTTCTGTATTTTGTTAACCAACGGCTGTATTTTGAACTCCAACTCTACTTATAGTTATCTATTAATTCTTTATTGTATATTAAATAATTTAGTTTTTTAAAATAATTGTATAAAACTTATTATTTTTATAAATTATATTAATTTTCAACATTTACCTCTTTGAAATAAAACCTAAATACATCATACAGTTCTTTAAGGTAGTCGTTATAACTGGCTATTTATTAAATAAATAAAAAAGTAGATAATAACAAATTAACCTTTTTGGTTTATGAAAATACATATCTTTATCTTTTAAAATAAATTGTAGTATAGAAAATTTGGATACATCGTTTACTTATACAATATAACTAAAACAATAATTATAATCGTTCTACATGTACGTTCATCAAACTCTGACTTTTCTACGTAAAGTATAATATATATATAATATCAAATTTTGCGTAAACTAAAATGTTTTGACCAATTTAAAAAGATTATAAAGATGTATACATTAACCATAGTGCTTAATGTTTAACCACATTGGAGAAGTAAAACACATTATTTCTACCGCATATAATACATATAAAAAATATGTTAGTTTTTAATAGCAAATGTTTAAAAAAATTTATTTATATAAATGTTTATAGAATAAAAGGGCTAAATTATTTTTAAAAAATTATATGGTAAATTTGTTAAAAAAAACATCTAATTTAAAAGATTACAATATATATTTTCCCAATATTAAACAATTTGAATATGAATAAAAAATATTTATTGTTTTCTCAATCTTTCCTTTTTATTCTAATCAATCTCAAATAATATTTTCAATATTCACTATTATATTTAGTCATTTTGGTAATATTCATAGTTAAGACTTTTTCAATCTCATACAGTATTATCAATCTCATAGGTTTTCATTAAATAAAGTATAACGATATAATGATTACGAAAACTCTATTAGACTTCATAATTTAAAATACCCTGTCCTTTCTCCTTCATTAAGTTTTCTTATTTAAAGAAGCAGAATTAAATTTTTTTTCTTCAAATTTGTTGTCACTTCTTTTATGTGATGGTTTTTCTACTTGAATGGTATTATTGGTTGGGTAGGTAAGTAGTGAAAATTTATTTGACTAGAAATAATATTTTTTGTCTTTTATACTTATTATTAAATATTAGGTTATTTTATTCGTAAAAAAAGCTCATAGACTACCTATCAAACTCTTGTGAAGTTCAGACATACTTATTAGGTTCTTTCACTCGCAAAAGAAACTCATAGATTTTATGTCAAACTCGTTAAAGTGAAGTTTAGGGTAATTTTTTAGAAAAATAATGAAGAAGGTAATATAAAAGTTGATTTTTCAAAGAATCTTACGAATGATAGTGATGAAATTGAAGTGGGCAAGTCATTGTTATGGAAGTGTTTCTATTTGATTTGATACTAAGGGATTTAAAGACAATTATCTGAGTCCTTGAAAAATTATGTAGTTGCATACTAGATATATGTTATTTTAGATTGATAGTAGTAATTTGTTTGAAAAGGATTTAAGAAATTAATTTGGTAGTGAATAATCGAACGTTTTTCTGTATTTTGTTAACCAATGTCTGTATTTTGAACTCCAACTCTACTTATAGTTACCTATTAATTATTTATTGTATATTTAATAATTTAGTTTTTTAAAATAATTGTATAAAACTTATTATTTTTTTTATAAATTATATTAATTTTCAACATTTACCTCTTTGAAATAAAACCTAAATACATCATACAGTTCTTTAAGGTAGTCGTTATAACAAGCTATTTCTTAAATAAATAAAAAAGTAGATAATAACAAATTAACCCTTTTAGTTTATGAAAATACATATCTTTATCTTTTAAAATAAATTGTAGTATAGAAAATTTGGATACATCGTTTACTTATACAATATAAGTAAACAATAATTATAATCGTTCTACATGTACGTTCATCAAACTATGACTTTTCTACGTAAAGTATAATATATATAATATCAAATTTTGCGTAAACTAAAATGTTTTGAACAATTTAAAAAGAGTATAAAGATTTATACATTAACCGTAGTGTTTAATGTTTAACCACATTGGAGAAGTAAAACACATTATTTCTACCGCATATAATACATATAAAAAATATGTTAGTTTTTAATATAAAATGTTTAAAAAAATTTATTCATGTAAATGTTTATAGGATAAAAGGGCTAAATTATTTTTAAAAAATTATATGGTAAATTTGTTAAAAAAAACATCTAATTTAAAAGATTACAATATATATTTTTCCAATATTAAACAATTTGAATATGAATAAAAAATATTTATTGTTTTCTCAATCTTTCCTTTTTATTCTAATCAATCTCAAATAATATTTTCAATATTCACTATTATATTTAGTCACTTTGGTAATATTCATAGTTAAGACTTTTTCAATCTCATACAGTATTATCAATCTCATAGGTTTTCATTAAATAAAGTATAACGATATAAAGATTACGACAACTCTATTAGACTTCATAATTTAAAATACCCTGTCCTTTCTCCTTCATTAAGTTTTCTTATTTAAAGAAGAAGAACTAAATTTTTTTTCTTCAAATTTGTTGTCACTTCTTTTATGTGATGGTTTTTCTACTTGAGTGGTATTATTGGTTGGGTAGTTAAGTAGTGAAAATCTATTTGACTAGAAATAATATTTTTTGTCTTTTATACTTATTATTAAATATTAGGTTATTTTATTCGTAAAAAAATCTCATAGACTACCTATCAAACTCTTGTGAAGTTCAGACATACTTATTAGGTTCTTTCACTCGCAAAAGAAACTCATAGATTTTATGTCAAACTCGTCAAAGTGAAATTTAGGGTAATTTCTTAGAAAAATAATGAAGAAGGTAATATAAAAGTTGATTTTTCAAAGAATCTTACGAATGATAGTGATGAAATTGAGTTGGGCAAGTCATTGTTATGGAAGTGTTTCTATTTGATTTGATACTAAGGGATTTAAAGACAATTATCTGACTCCTTGAAAAGTAATGTAGTTTCATGCTAGATATATGTTATTTTAAATTTATAGTAGTAATTGGTTTGAAAAGGATTTAAGAAATTAATTTGGTAGTGAATAATCGAATGTTTTTCTGTATTTTGTTAACCAACGGCTGTATTTTGAACTCCAACTCTACTTATAGTTATCTATTAATTCTTTATTGTATATTAAATAATTTAGTTTTTTAAAATAATTGTATAAAACTTATTATTTTTATAAATTATATTAATTTTCAACATTTACCTCTTTGAAATAAAACCTAAATACATCATACAGTTCTTTAAGGTAGTCGTTATAACTGGCTATTTATTAAATAAATAAAAAAGTAGATAATAACAAATTAACCTTTTTGGTTTATGAAAATACATATCTTTATCTTTTAAAATAAATTGTAGTATAGAAAATTTGGATACATCGTTTACTTATACAATATAACTAAAACAATAATTATAATCGTTCTACATGTACGTTCATCAAACTCTGACTTTTCTACGTAAAGTATAATATATATATAATATCAAATTTTGCGTAAACTAAAATGTTTTGACCAATTTAAAAAGATTATAAAGATGTATACATTAACCATAGTGCTTAATGTTTAACCACATTGGAGAAGTAAAACACATTATTTCTACCGCATATAATACATATAAAAAATATGTTAGTTTTTAATAGCAAATGTTTAAAAAAATTTATTTATATAAATGTTTATAGAATAAAAGGGCTAAATTATTTTTAAAAAATTATATGGTAAATTTGTTAAAAAAAACATCTAATTTAAAAGATTACAATATATATTTTCCCAATATTAAACAATTTGAATATGAATAAAAAATATTTATTGTTTTCTCAATCTTTCCTTTTTATTCTAATCAATCTCAAATAATATTTTCAATATTCACTATTATATTTAGTCATTTTGGTAATATTCATAGTTAAGACTTTTTCAATCTCATACAGTATTATCAATCTCATAGGTTTTCATTAAATAAAGTATAACGATATAATGATTACGAAAACTCTATTAGACTTCATAATTTAAAATACCCTGTCCTTTCTCCTTCATTAAGTTTTCTTATTTAAAGAAGCAGAATTAAATTTTTTTTCTTCAAATTTGTTGTCACTTCTTTTATGTGATGGTTTTTCTACTTGAATGGTATTATTGGTTGGGTAGGTAAGTAGTGAAAATTTATTTGACTAGAAATAATATTTTTTGTCTTTTATACTTATTATTAAATATTAGGTTATTTTATTCGTAAAAAAAGCTCATAGACTACCTATCAAACTCTTGTGAAGTTCAGACATACTTATTAGGTTCTTTCACTCGCAAAAGAAACTCATAGATTTTATGTCAAACTCGTTAAAGTGAAGTTTAGGGTAATTTTTTAGAAAAATAATGAAGAAGGTAATATAAAAGTTGATTTTTCAAAGAATCTTACGAATGATAGTGATGAAATTGAAGTGGGCAAGTCATTGTTATGGAAGTGTTTCTATTTGATTTGATACTAAGGGATTTAAAGACAATTATCTGAGTCCTTCAAAAATTATGTAGTTGCATACTAGATATATGTTATTTTAGATTGATAGTAGTAATTTGTTTGAAAAGGATTTAAGAAATTAATTTGGTAGTGAATAATCGAACGTTTTTCTGTATTTTGTTAACCAATGTCTGTATTTTGAACTCCAACTCTACTTATAGTTACCTATTAATTATTTATTCTATATTAAATAATTTAGTTTTTTAAAATAATTGTATAAAACTTATTATTTTTTTTATAAATTATATTAATTTTCAACATTTACCTCTTTGAAATAAAACCTAAATACATCATACAGTTCTTTAAGGTAGTCGTTATAACAAGCTATTTCTTAAATAAATAAAAAAGTAGATAATAACAAATTAACCCTTTTAGTTTATGAAAATACATATCTTTATCTTTTAAAATAAATTGTAGTATAGAAAATTTGGATACATCGTTTACTTATACAATATAAGTAAACAATAATTATAATCGTTCTACATGTAGGTTCATCAAACTATGACTTTTCTACGTAAAGTATAATATATATAATATCAAATTTTGCATAAACTAAAATGTTTTGAACAATTTAAAAAGAGTATAAAGATTTATACATTAACCATAGTGTTTAATGTTTAACCACATTGGAGAAGTAAAACACATTATTTCTACCGCATATAATACATATAAAAAATATGTTAGTTTTTAATAGAAAATGTTTAAAAAAATTTATTTATATAAATGTTTATAGGATAAAAGGGCTAAATTATTTTTAAAAAATTATATGGTAAATTTGTTAAAAAAAACATCTAATTTAAAAGATTACAATATATATTTTTCCAATATTAAACAATTTGAATATGAATAAAAAATATTTATTGTTTTCTCAATCTTTCCTTTTTATTCTAATCAATCTCAAATAATATTTTCAATATTCACTATTATATTTAGTCACTTTGGTAATATTCATAGTTAAGACTTTTTCAATCGCATACAGTATTATCAATCTCATAGGTTTTCATTAAATAAAGTATAACGATATAAAGATTACGACAACTCTATTAGACTTCATAATTTAAAATACCCTGTCCTTTCTCCTTCATTAAGTTTTCTTATTTAAAGAAGAAGAACTAAATTTTTTTTCTTCAAATTTGTTGTCACTTCTTTTATGTGATGGTTTTTCTACTTGAGTGGTATTATTGGTTGGGTAGTTAAGTAGTGAAAATCTATTTGACTAGAAATAATAGTTTTTGTCTTTTATACTTATTATTAAATATTAGGTTCTTTTATTCGTAAAAAAATATCATAGACTACCTATCAAACTCTTGTGAAGTTCAGACATACTTATTAGGTTCTTTCACTCGCAAAAGAAACTCATAGATTTTATGTCAAACTCGTCAAAGTGAAGTTTAGGGTAACTTTTTAGAAAAATAATGAAGAAGGTAATATAAAAGTTGATTTTTCAAAGAATCTTACGAATGATAGTGATGAAATTGAGTTGGGCAAGTCATTGTTATGGAAGTGTTTCTATTTGATTTGATACTAAGGGATTTAAAGAAAATTATCTGAGTCTTTGAAAAATTATGTAGTTTCATGCTAGATATATGTTATTTTAAATTTATAGTAGTAATTTGTTTGAAAAGGATTTAAGAAATTAATTTGGTAGTGAATAATCGAATGTTTTTCTGTATTTTGTTAACCAACGGCTGTATTTTGAACTCCAACTCTACTTATAGTTATCTATTAATTCTTTATTGTATATTAAATAATTTAGTTTTTTAAAATAATTGTATAAAACTTATTATTTTTATAAATTATATTAATTTTCAACATTTACCTCTTTGAAATAAAACCTAAATACATCATACAGTTCTTTAAGGTAGTCGTTATAACTGGCTATTTATTATATAAATAAAAAAGTAGATAATAACAAATTAACCTTTTTGGTTTATGAAAATACATATCTTTATCTTTTAAAATAAATTGTAGTATAGAAAATTTGGATACATCGTTTACTTATACAATATAACTAAAACAATAATTATAATCGTTCTACATGTACGTTCATCAAACTCTGACTTTTCTACGTAAAGTATAATATATATATAATATCAAATTTTGCGTAAACTAAAATGTTTTGACCAATTTAAAAAGATTATAAAGATGTATACATTAACCATAGTGCTTAATGTTTAACCACATTGGAGAAGTAAAACACATTATTTCTACCGCATATAATACATATAAAAAATATGTTAGTTTTTAATAGCAAATGTTTAAAAAAAATTATTTATATAAATGTTTATAGAATAAAAGGGCTAAATTATTTTTAAAAAATTATATGGTAAATTTGTTAAAAAAAACATCTAATTTAAAAGATTACAATATATATTTTCCCAATATTAAACAATTTGAATATGAATAAAAAATATTTATTGTTTTCTCAATCTTTCCTTTTTATTCTAATCAATCTCAAATAATATTTTCAATATTCACTATTATATTTAGTCACTTTGGTAATATTCATAGTTAAGACTTTTTCAATCTCATACAGTATTATCAATCTCATAGGTTTTCATTAAATAAAGTATAACGATATAATGATTACGAAAACTCTATTAGACTTCATAATTTAAAATACCCTGTCCTTTCTCCTTCATTAAGTTTTCTTATTTAAAGAAGCAGAATTAAATTTTTTTTCTTCAAATTTGTTGTCACTTCTTTTATGTGATGGTTTTTCTACTTGAATGGTATTATTGGTTGGGTAGGTAAGTAGTGAAAATTTATTTGACTAGAAATAATATTTTTTGTCTTTTATACTTATTATTAAATATTAGGTTATTTTATTCGTAAAAAAAGCTCATAGACTACCTATCAAACTCTTGTGAAGTTCAGACATACTTATTAGGTTCTTTCACTCGCAAAAGAAACTCATAGATTTTATGTCAAACTCGTTAAAGTGAAGTTTAGGGTAATTTTTTAGAAAAATAATGAAGAAGGTAATATAAAAGTTGATTTTTCAAAGAATCTTACGAATGATAGTGATGAAATTGAAGTGGGCAAGTCATTGTTATGGAAGTGTTTCTTTTTGATTTGATACTAAGGGATTTAAAGACAATTATCTGAGTCCTTGAAAAATTATGTAGTTGCATACTAGATATATGTTATTTTAGATTGATAGTAGTAATTTGTTTGAAAAGGATTTAAGAAATTAATTTGGTAGTGAATAATCGAACGTTTTTCTGTATTTTGTTAACCAATGTCTGTATTTTGAACTCCAACTCTACTTATAGTTACCTATTAATTATTTATTCTATATTAAATAATTTAGTTTTTTAAAATAATTGTATAAAACTTATTATTTTTTTTATAAATTATATTAATTTTCAACATTTACCTCTTTGAAATAAAACCTAAATACATCATACAGTTCTTTAAGGTAGTCGTTATAACAAGCTATTTCTTAAATAAATAAAAAAGTAGATAATAACAAATTAACCCTTTTAGTTTATGAAAATACATATCTTTATCTTTTAAAATAAATTGTAGTATAGAAAATTTGGATACATCGTTTACTTATACAATATAAGTAAACAATAATTATAATCGTTCTACATGTACGTTCATCAAACTATGACTTTTCTACGTAAATTATAATATATATAATATCAAATTTTGCGTAAACTAAAATGTTTTGAACAATTTAAAAAGAGTATAAAGATTTATACATTAACCGTAGTGTTTAATGTTTAACCACATTGGAGAAGTAAAACACATTATTTCTACCGCATATAATACATATAAAAAATATGTTAGTTTTTAATAGAAAATGTTTAAAAAAATTTATTCATGTAAATGTTTATAGGATAAAAGGGCTAAATTATTTTTAAAAAATTATATGGTAAATTTGTTAAAAAAAACATCTAATTTAAAAGATTACAATATATATTTTTCCAATATTAAACAATTTGAATATGAATAAAAAATATTTATTGTTTTCTCAATCTTTCCTTTTTATTCTAATCAATCTCAAATAATATTTTCAATATTCACTATTATATTTTGTCACTTTGGTAATATTCATAGTTAAGACTTTTTCAATCTCATACAGTATTATCAATCTCATAGGTTTTCATTAAATAAAGTATAACGATATAAAGATTACGACAACTCTATTAGACTTCATAATTTAAAATACCCTGTCCTTTCTCCTTCATTAAGTTTTCTTATTTAAAGAAGAAGAACTAAATTTTTTTTCTTCAAATTTGTTGTCACTTCTTTTATGTGATGGTTTTTCTACTTGAGTGGTATTATTGGTTGGGTAGTTAAGTAGTGAAAATCTATTTGACTAGAAATAATATTTTTTGTCTTTTATACTTATTATTAAATATTAGGTTATTTTATTCGTAAAAAAATCTCATAGACTACCTATCAAACTCTTGTGAAGTTCAGACATACTTATTAGGTTCTTTCACTCGCAAAAGAAACTCATAGATTTTATGTCAAACTCGTCAAAGTGAAATTTAGGGTAATTTTTTAGAAAAATAATGAAGAAGGTAATATAAAAGTTGATTTTTCAAAGAATCTTACGAATGATAGTGATGAAATTGAGTTGGGCAAGTCATTGTTATGGAAGTGTTTCTATTTGATTTGATACTAAGGGATTTAAAGACAATTATCTGACTCCTTGAAAAGTAATGTAGTTTCATGCTAGATATATGTTATTTTAAATTTATAGTAGTAATTGGTTTGAAAAGGATTTAAGAAATTAATTTGGTAGTGAATAATCGAATGTTTTTCTGTATTTTGTTAACCAACGGTTGTATTTTGAACTCCAACTCTACTTATAGTTATCTATTAATTCTTTATTGTATATTAAATAATTTAGTTTTTTAAAATAATTGTATAAAACTTATTATTTTTATAAATTATATTAATTTTCAACATTTACCTCTTTGAAATAAAACCTAAATACATCATACAGTTCTTTAAGGTAGTCGTTATAACTGGCTATTTATTAAATAAATAAAAAAGTAGATAATAACAAATTAACCTTTTTGGTTTATGAAAATACATATCTTTATCTTTTAAAATAAATTGTAGTATAGAAAATTTGGATACATCGTTTACTTATACAACATAACTAAAACAATAATTATAATCGTTCTACATGTACGTTAATCAAACTCTGACTTTTCTACGTAAAGTATAATATATATATAATATCAAATTTTGCGTAAACTAAAATGTTTTGACCAATTTAAAAAGATTATAAAGATGTATACATTAACCATAGTGCTTAATGTTTAACCACATTGGAGAAGTAAAACACATTATTTCTACCGCATATAATACATATAAAAAATATGTTAGTTTTTAATAGCAAATGTTTAAAAAAATTTATTTATATAAATGTTTATAGAATAAAAGGGCTAAATTATTTTTAAAAAATTATATGGTAAATTTGTTAAAAAAAACATCTAATTTAAAAGATTACAATATATATTTTCCCAATATTAAACAATTTGAATATGAATAAAAAATATTTATTGTTTTCTCAATCTTTCCTTTTTATTCTAATCAATCTCAAATAATATTTTCAATATTCACTATTATATTTAGTCACTTTGGTAATATTCATAGTTAAGACTTTTTCAATCTCATACAGTATTATCAATCTCATAGGTTTTCATTAAATAAAGTATAACGATATAATGATTACGAAAACTCTATTAGACTTCATAATTTAAAATACCCTGTCCTTTCTCCTTCATTAAGTTTTCTTATTTAAAGAAGCAGAATTAAATTTTTTTTCTTCAAATTTGTTGTCACTTCTTTTATGTGATGGTTTTTCTACTTGAATGGTATTATTGGTTGGGTAGGTAAGTAGTGAAAATTTATTTGACTAGAAATAATATTTTTTGTCTTTTATACTTATTATTAAATATTAGGTTATTTTATTCGTAAAAAAAGCTCATAGACTACTATCAAACTCTTGTGAAGTTCAGACATACTTATTAGGTTCTTTCACTCGCAAAAGAAACTCATAGATTTTATGTCAAACTCGTTAAAGTGAAGTTTAGGGTAATTTTTTAGAAAAATAATGAAGAAGGTAATATAAAAGTTGATTTTTCAAAGAATCTTACGAATGATAGTGATGAAATTGAAGTGGGCAAGTCATTGTTATGGAAGTGTTTCTATTTGATTTGATACTAAGGGATTTAAAGACAATTATCTGAGTCCTTGAAAAATTATGTAGTTGCATACTAGATATATGTTATTTTAGATTGATAGTAGTAATTTGTTTGAAAAGGATTTAAGAAATTAATTTGGTAGTGAATAATCGAACGTTTTTCTGTATTTTGTTAACCAATGTCTGTATTTTGAACTCCAACTCTACTTATAGTTACCTATTAATTATTTATTGTATATTTAATAATTTAGTTTTTTAAAATAATTGTATAAAACTTATTATTTTTTTTATAAATTATATTAATTTTCAACATTTACCTCTTTGAAATAAAACCTAAATACATCATACAGTTCTTTAAGGTAGTCATTATAACAAGCTATTTCTTAAATAAATAAAAAAGTAGATAATAACAAATTAACCCTTTTAGTTTATGAAAATACATATCTTTATCTTTTAAAATAAATTGTAGTATAGAAAATTTGGATACATCGTTTACTTATACAATATAAGTAAACAATAATTATAATCGTTCTACATGTACGTTCATCAAACTATGACTTTTCTACGTAAAGTATAATATATATAATATCAAATTTTGCGTAAACTAAAATGTTTTGAACAATTTAAAAAGAGTATAAAGATTTATACATTAACCGTAGTGTTTAATGTTTAACCACATTGGAGAAGTAAAACACATTATTTCTACCGCATATAATACATATAAAAAATATGTTAGTTTTTAATATAAAATGTTTAAAAAAATTTATTCATGTAAATGTTTATAGGATAAAAGGGCTAAATTATTTTTAAAAAATTATATGGTAAATTTGTTAAAAAAAACATCTAATTTAAAAGATTACAATATATATTTTTCCAATATTAAACAATTTGAATATGAATAAAAAATATTTATTGTTTTCTCAATCTTTCCTTTTTATTCTAATCAATCTCAAATAATATTTTCAATATTCACTATTATATTTAGTCACTTTGGTAATATTCATAGTTAAGACTTTTTCAATCTCATACAGTATTATCAATCTCATAGGTTTTCATTAAATAAAGTATAACGATATAAAGATTACGACAACTCTATTAGACTTCATAATTTAAAATACCCTGTCCTTTCTCCTTCATTAAGTTTTCTTATTTAAAGAAGAAGAACTAAATTTTTTTTCTTCAAATTTGTTGTCACTTCTTTTATGTGATGGTTTTTCTACTTGAGTGGTATTATTGGTTGGGTAGTTAAGTAGTGAAAATCTATTTGACTAGAAATAATATTTTTTGTCTTTTATACTTATTATTAAATATTAGGTTATTTTATTCGTAAAAAAATCTCATAGACTACCTATCAAACTCTTGTGAAGTTCAGACATACTTATTAGGTTCTTTCACTCGCAAAAGAAACTCATAGATTTTATGTCAAACTCGTCAAAGTGAAATTTAGGGTAATTTCTTAGAAAAATAATGAAGAAGGTAATATAAAAGTTGATTTTTCAAAGAATCTTACGAATGATAGTGATGAAATTGAGTTGGGCAAGTCATTGTTATGGAAGTGTTTCTATTTGATTTGATACTAAGGGATTTAAAGACAATTATCTGACTCCTTGAAAAGTAATGTAGTTTCATGCTAGATATATGTTATTTTAAATTTATAGTAGTAATTGGTTTGAAAAGGATTTAAGAAATTAATTTGGTAGTGAATAATCGAATGTTTTTCTGTATTTTGTTAACCAACGGTTGTATTTTGAACTCCAACTCTACTTATAGTTATCTATTAATTCTTTATTGTATATTAAATAATTTAGTTTTTTAAAATAATTGTATAAAACTTATTATTTTTATAAATTATATTAATTTTCAACATTTACCTCTTTGAAATAAAACCTAAATACATCATACATTTCTTTAAGGTAGTCGTTATAACTGGCTATTTATTAAATAAATAAAAAAGTAGATAATAACAAATTAACCTTTTTGGTTTATGAAAATACATATCTTTATCTTTTAAAATAAATTGTAGTATAGAAAATTTGGATACATCGTTTACTTATACAACATAACTAAAACAATAATTATAATCGTTCTACATGTACGTTAATCAAACTCTGACTTTTCTACGTAAAGTATAATATATATATAATATCAAATTTTGCGTAAACTAAAATGTTTTGACCAATTTAAAAAGATTATAAAGATGTATACATTAACCATAGTGCTTAATGTTTAACCACATTGGAGAAGTAAAACACATTATTTCTACCGCATATAATACATATAAAAAATATGTTAGTTTTTAATAGCAAATGTTTAAAAAAATTTATTTATATAAATGTTTATAGAATAAAAGGGCTAAATTATTTTTAAAAAATTATATGGTAAATTTGTTAAAAAAAACATCTAATTTAAAAGATTACAATATATATTTTCCCAATATTAAACAATTTGAATATGAATAAAAAATATTTATTGTTTTCTCAATCTTTCCTTTTTATTCTAATCAATCTCAAATAATATTTTCAATATTCACTATTATATTTAGTCACTTTGGTAATATTCATAGTTAAGACTTTTTCAATCTCATACAGTATTATCAATCTCATAGGTTTTCATTAAATAAAGTATAACGATATAATGATTACGAAAACTCTATTAGACTTCATAATTTAAAATACCCTGTCCTTTCTCCTTCATTAAGTTTTCTTATTTAAAGAAGCAGAATTAAATTTTTTTTCTTCAAATTTGTTGTCACTTCTTTTATGTGATGGTTTTTCTACTTGAATGGTATTATTGGTTGGGTAGGTAAGTAGTGAAAATTTATTTGACTAGAAATAATATTTTTTGTCTTTTATACTTATTATTAAATATTAGGTTATTTTATTCGTAAAAAAAGCTCATAGACTACCTATCAAACTCTTGTGAAGTTCAGACATACTTATTAGGTTCTTTCACTCGCAAAAGAAACTCATAGATTTTATGTCAAACTCGTTAAAGTGAAGTTTAGGGTAATTTTTTAGAAAAATAATGAAGAAGGTAATATAAAAGTTGATTTTTCAAAGAATCTTACGAATGATAGTGATGAAATTGAAGTGGGCAAGTCATTGTTATGGAAGTGTTTCTATTTGATTTGATACTAAGGGATTTAAAGACAATTATCTGAGTCCTTGAAAAATTATGTAGTTGCATACTAGATATATGTTATTTTAGATTGATAGTAGTAATTTGTTTGAAAAGGATTTAAGAAATTAATTTGGTAGTGAATAATCGAACGTTTTTCTGTATTTTGTTAACCAATGTCTGTATTTTGAACTCCAACTCTACTTATAGTTACCTATTAATTATTTATTGTATATTTAATAATTTAGTTTTTTAAAATAATTGTATAAAACTTATTATTTTTTTTATAAATTATATTAATTTTCAACATTTACCTCTTTGAAATAAAACCTAAATACATCATAAAGTTCTTTAAGGTAGTCGTTATAACAAGCTATTTCTTAAATAAATAAAAAAGTAGATAATAACAAATTAACCCTTTTAGTTTATGAAAATACATATCTTTATCTTTTAAAATAAATTGTAGTATAGAAAATTTGGATACATCGTTTACTTATACAATATAAGTAAACAATAATTATAATCGTTCTACATGTACGTTCATCAAACTATGACTTTTCTACGTAAAGTATAATATATATAATATCAAATTTTGCGTAAACTAAAATGTTTTGAACAATTTAAAAAGAGTATAAAGATTTATACATTAACCGTAGTGTTTAATGTTTAACCACATTGGAGAAGTAAAACACATTATTTCTACCGCATATAATACATATAAAAAATATGTTAGTTTTTAATAGAAAATGTTTAAAAAAATTTATTCATGTAAATGTTTATAGGATAAAAGGGCTAAATTATTTTTAAAAAATTATATGGTAAATTTGTTAAAAAAAACATCTAATTTAAAAGATTACAATATATATTTTTCCAATATTAAACAATTTGAATATGAATAAAAAATATTTATTGTTTTCTCAATCTTTCCTTTTTATTCTAATCAATCTCAAATAATATTTTCAATATTCACTATTATATTTAGTCACTTTGGTAATATTCATAGTTAAGACTTTTTCAATCTCATACAGTATTATCAATCTCATAGGTTTTCATTAAATAAAGTATAACGATATAAAGATTACGACAACTCTATTAGACTTCATAATTTAAAATACCCTGTCCTTTCTCCTTCATTAAGTTTTCTTATTTAAAGAAGAAGAACTAAATTTTTTTTCTTCAAATTTGTTGTCACTTCTTTTATGTGATGGTTTTTCTACTTGAGTGGTATTATTGGTTGGGTAGTTAAGTAGTGAAAATCTATTTGACTAGAAATAATATTTTTTGTCTTTTATACTTATTATTAAATATTAGGTTATTTTATTCGTAAAAAAATCTCATAGACTACCTATCAAACTCTTGTGAAGTTCAGACATACTTATTAGGTTCTTTCACTCGCAAAAGAAACTCATAGATTTTATGTCAAACTCGTCAAAGTGAAATTTAGGGTAATTTCTTAGAAAAATAATGAAGAAGGTAATATAAAAGTTGATTTTTCAAAGAATCTTACGAATGATAGTGATGAAATTGAGTTGGGCAAGTCATTGTTATGGAAGTGTTTCTATTTGATTTGATACTAAGGGATTTAAAGACAATTATCTGACTCCTTGAAAAGTAATGTAGTTTCATGCTAGATATATGTTATTTTAAATTTATAGTAGTAATTGGTTTGAAAAGGATTTAAGAAATTAATTTGGTAGTGAATAATCGAATGTTTTTCTGTATTTTGTTAACCAACGGCTGTATTTTGAACTCCAACTCTACTTATAGTTATCTATTAATTCTTTATTGTATATTAAATAATTTAGTTTTTTAAAATAATTGTATAAAACTTATTATTTTTATAAATTATATTAATTTTCAACATTTACCTCTTTGAAATAAAACCTAAATACATCATACAGTTCTTTAAGGTAGTCGTTATAACTGGCTATTTATTAAATAAATAAAAAAGTAGATAATAACAAATTAACCTTTTTGGTTTATGAAAATACATATCTTTATCTTTTAAAATAAATTGTAGTATAGAAAATTTGGATACATCGTTTACTTATACAATATAACTAAAACAATAATTATAATCGTTCTACATGTACGTTCATCAAACTCTGACTTTTCTACGTAAAGTATAATATATATATATATAATATCAAATTTTGCGTAAACTAAAATGTTTTGACCAATTTAAAAAGATTATAAAGATGTATACATTAACCATAGTGCTTAATGTTTAACCACATTGGAGAAGTAAAACACATTATTTCTACCGCATATAATACATATAAAAAATATGTTAGTTTTTAATAGCAAATGTTTAAAAAAATTTATTTATATAAATGTTTATAGAATAAAAGGGCTAAATTATTTTTAAAAAATTATATGGTAAATTTGTTAAAAAAAACATCTAATTTAAAAGATTACAATATATATTTTCCCAATATTAAACAATTTGAATATGAATAAAAAATATTTATTGTTTTCTCAATCTTTCCTTTTTATTCTAATCAATCTCAAATAATATTTTCAATATTCACTATTATATTTAGTCATTTTGGTAATATTCATAGTTAAGACTTTTTCAATCTCATACAGTATTATCAATCTCATAGGTTTTCATTAAATAAAGTATAACGATATAATGATTACGAAAACTCTATTAGACTTCATAATTTAAAATACCCTGTCCTTTCTCCTTCATTAAGTTTTCTTATTTAAAGAAGCAGAATTAAATTTTTTTTCTTCAAATTTGTTGTCACTTCTTTTATGTGATGGTTTTTCTACTTGAATGGTATTATTGGTTGGGTAGGTAAGTAGTGAAAATTTATTTGACTAGAAATAATATTTTTTGTCTTTTATACTTATTATTAAATATTAGGTTATTTTATTCGTAAAAAAATATCATAGACTACCTATCAAACTCTTGTGAAGTTCAGACATACTTATTAGGTTCTTTCACTCGCAAAAGAAACTCATAGATTTTATGTCAAACTCGTCAAAGTGAAGTTTAGGGTAACTTTTTAGAAAAATAATGAAGAAGGTAATATAAAAGTTGATTTTTCAAAGAATCTTACGAATGATAGTGATGAAATTGAGTTGGGCAAGTCATTGTTATGGAAGTGTTTCTATTTGATTTGATACTAAGGGATTTAAAGAAAATTATCTGAGTCCTTGAAAAATTATGTAGTTTCATGCTAGATATATGTTATTTTAAATTTATAGTAGTAATTGGTTTGAAAAGAATTTAAGAAATTAATTTGGTAGTGAATAATTTGAATGTTTTTCTGTATTTTGTTAACCAACGGCTGTATTTTGAACTCCTACTCTACTTATAGTTATCTATTAATTCTTTATTGTATATTAAATAATTTAGTTTTTTTAAATAATTGTATAAAACTTATTATTTTTATAAATTATATTAATTTTCAACATTTACCTCTTTGAAATAAAACCTAAATACATCATAAAGTTCTTTAAGGTAGTCGTTATAACTGGCTATTTATTAAATAAATAAAAAAGTAGATAATAACAAATTAACCTTTTTGGTTTATGAAAATACATATCTTTATCTTTTAAAATAAATTGTAGTATAGAAAATTTGGATACATCGTTTACTTATACAATATAACTAAAACAATAATTATAATCGTTCTACATGTACGTTCATCAAACTCTGACTTTTCTACGTAAAGTATAATATATATATAATATCAAATTTTGCGTAAACTAAAATGTTTTGACCAATTTAAAAAGATTATAAAGATGTATACATTAACCATAGTGCTTAATGTTTAACCACATTGGAGAAGTAAAACACATTATTTCTACCGCATATAATACATATAAAAAATATGTTAGTTTTTAATAGCAAATGTTTAAAAAAATTTATTTATATAAATGTTTATAGAATAAAAGGGCTAAAATATTTTTAAAAAATTATATGGTAAATTTGTTAAAAAAAACATCTAATTTAAAAGATTACAATATATATTTTCCCAATATTAAACAATTTGAATATGAATAAAAAATATTTATTGTTTTCTCAATCTTTCCTTTTTATTCTAATCAATCTCAAATAATATTTTCAATATTCACTATTATATTTAGTCACTTTGGTAATATTCATAGTTAAGACTTTTTCAATCTCATACAGTATTATCAATCTCATAGGTTTTCATTAAATAAAGTATAACGATATAAAGATTACGAAAACTCTATTAGACTTCATAATTTAAAATACCCTGTCCTTTCTCCTTCATTAAGTTTTCTTATTTAAAGAAGCAGAACTAAATTTTTTTTCCTTCAAATTTGTTGTCACTTCTTTTATGTGATGGTTTTGCTACTTGAGTGGTATTATTGGTTGGGTAGTTAAGTAGTGAAAATCTATTTGACTAGAAATAGTATTTTTTTTTCTTTTGTACTTATTATTTAATATTAGGTTCTTTTATTCGTAAAAAAAGCTCATACACTAACTATCAAACTCTTGTGAAGTTCAGACATACTTATTAGGTTCTTTCACTCGCAAAAGAAACTCATAAATTTTATGTCAAACTCGTCAAAGTGAAGTTTAGGGTAATTTTTTAGAAAAATAATGAAGAAGGTAATATAAAAGTTGATTTTTCAAAGAATCTTACGAATGATAGTGATGAAATTGAGTTGGGCAAGTCATTGTTATGGAAGTGTTTCTATTTGATTTGATACTAAGGGATTTAAAGACAATTATCTGAGTCCTTGAAAAATTATGTAGTTTCATGCTAGATATATGTTATTTTAAATTTATAGTAGTAATTTGTTTGAAAAGGATTTAAGAAATTAATTTGGTAGTGAATAATCGAATGTTTTTCTGTATTTTGTTAACCAACGGCTGTATTTTGAACTCCAACTCTACTTATAGTTATCTATTAATTCTTTATTGTATATTAAATAATTTAGTTTTTTTAAATAATTGTATAAAACTTATTATTTTTATAAATTATATTAATTTTCAACATTTACCTCTTTGAAATAAAACCTAAATACATCATACAGTTCTTTAAGGTAGTCGTTATAACTGGCTATTTATTAAATAAATAAAAAAGTAGATAATAACAAATTAACCTTTTTGGTTTATGAAAATACATATCTTTATCTTTTAAAATAAATTGTAGTATAGAAAATTTGGATACATCGTTTACTTATACAATATAACTAAAACAATAATTATAATCGTTCTACATGTACGTTCATCAAACTCTGACTTTTCTACGTAAAGTATAATATATATAATATCAAATTTTGCGTAAACTAAAATGTTTTGACCAATTTAAAAAGAGTATAAAGATGTATACATTAACCATAGTGCTTAATGTTTAACCACATTGGAGAAGTTAAACACATTATTTCTACCGCATATAATACATTTAAAAAATATGTTAGTTTTTAATAGCAAATGTTTAAAAAAATTTATTTATATAAATGTTTATAGAATAAAAGGGCTAAATTATTTTTAAAAAATTATATGGTAAATTTGTTAAAAAAAACATCTAATTTAAAAGATTACAATATATATTTTCCCAATATTAAACAATTTGAATATGAATAAAAAATATTTATTGTTTTCTCAATCTTTCCTTTTTATTCTAATCAATCTCAAATAATATTTTCAATATTCACTATTATATTTAGTCACTTTGGTAATATTCATAGTTAAGACTTTTTCAATCTCATACAGTATTTCAATCTCATAGGTTTTCATTAAATAAAGTATAACGATATAAAGATTACGAAAACTCTATTAGACTTCATAATTTAAAATGCCCTGTCCTTTCTCCTTCATTAAGTTTTCTTATTTAAAGAAGCAGAATTAAATTTTTTTTCTTCAAATTTGTTGTCACTTCTTTTATGTGATGGTTTTTCTACTTGAATGGTATTATTGGTTGGGTAGGTAAGTAGTGAAAATCTATTTGACTAGAAATAATATTTTTTGTCTTTTATACTTATTATTAAATATTAGGTTATTTTATTCGTAAAAAAAGCTCATAGACTACCTATCAAACTCTTGTGAAGTTCAGACATACTTATTAGGTTCTTTCACTCGCAAAAGAAACTCATAGATTTTATGTCAAACTCGTTAAAGTGAAGTTTAGGGTAATATTTAAGAAAAATAATGAAGAAGGTAATATAAAAGTTGATTTTTCAAAGAATCTTACGAATGATAGTGATGAAATTGAATTGGGCAAGTCATTGTTATGGAAGTGTTTCTATTTGATTTGATACTAAGGGATTTAAAGACAATTATCTGAGTCCTTGAAAAATTATGTAGTTTCATACTAGATATATGTTATTTTAGATTGATAGTAGTAATTTGTTTGAAAAGGATTTAAGAAATTAATTTGGTAGTGAATAATCGAACGTTTTTCTGTATTTTGTTAACCAATGGCTGTATTTTGAACTCCAACTCTACTTATAGTTACCTATTAATTATTTATTGTATATTAAATAATTTAGTTTTTTAAAATAATTGTATAAAACTTATTATTTTTTTTATAAATTATATTAATTTTCAACATTTACCTCTTTGAAATAAAACCTAAATACATCATACAGTTCTTTAAGGTAGTCGTTATAACAAGCTATTTCTTAAATAAACAAAAAATTAGATAATAACAAATTAACCCTTTTAGTTTATGAAAATACATATCTTTATCTTTTAAAATAAATTGTAGTATAGAAAATTTGGATACATCGTTTACTTATACAATATAAGTAAACAATAATTATAATCGTTCTACATGTACATTCATCAAACTCTGACTTTTCTACGTAAAGTATAATATATATAATATCAAATTTTGCGTAAACTAAAATCTTTTGAACAATTTAAAAAGAGTATAAAGATTTATACATTAACCATAGTGTTTAATGTTTAACCACATTGGAGAAGTAAAACACATTATTTCTACCGCATATAATACATATAAAAAATATGTTAGTTTTTAATAGAAAATGTTTAGAAAAATTTATTTATATAAATGTTTATAGGATAAAAGGGCTAAATTATTTTTAAAAAATTATATGGTAAATTAGTTAAAAAAAACATCTAATTTAAAAGATTACAATATATATTTTTCCAATATTAAACAATTTGAATATGAATAAAAAATATTTATTGTTTTCTCAATCTTTCTTTTTTATTCTATTCAATCTCAAATAATATTTTCAATATTCACTATTATATTTAGTCACTTTGGTAATATTCATAGTTAAGACTTTTTCAATCTCATACAGTATTATCAATCTCATAGGTTTTCATTAAATAAAGTATAACGATATAAAGATTACGACAACTCTATTAGACTTCATAATTTAAAACACCCTGTCCTTTCTCCTTCATTAAGTTTTCTTATTTAAAGAAGAAGAACTAAATTTTTTTTTTTCAAATTGGTTGTCACTTCTTTTATATGATGGTTTTTCTACTTGAGTGGTATTATTGGTTGGGTAGTTAAGTAGTGAAAATCTATTTGACTAGAAATAATATTTTTTGTCTTTTATACTTATTATTAAATATTAGGTTCTTTTATTCGTAAAAAAATCTCATAGACTACCTATCAAACTCTTGTGAAGTTCAGACATACTTATTAGGTTCTTTCACTCGCAAAAGAAACTCATAGATTTTATGTCAAACTCGTCAAAGTGAAGTTTAGGGTAATTTTTTAGAAAAATAATGAAGAAGGTAATATAAAAGTTGATTTTTCAAAGAATCTTACGAATGATAGTGATGAAATTGAGTTGGGCAAGTCATTGTTATGGAAGTGTTTCTATTTGATTTGATACTAAGGGATTTAAAGACAATTATCTGAGTCCTTGAAAAATTATGTAGTTTCATGCTAGATATATGTTATTTTAAATTTATAGTAGTAATTTGTTTGAAAAGGATTTAAGAAATTAATTTGGTAGTGAATAATCGAATGTTTTTCTGTATTTTGTTAACCAATGGCTGTATTTTGAACTCCAACTCTACTTATAGTTATCTATTAATTCTTTATTGTATATTAAATAATTTAGTTTTTTTAAATAATTGTATAAAACTTATTATTTTTATAAATTATATTAATTTTCAACATTTACCTCTTTGAAATAAAACCTAAATACATCATACAGTTCTTTAAGATAGTCGTTATAACTGGCTATTTATTAAATAAATAAAAAAGTAGATAATAACAAATTAACCTTTTTGGTTTATGAAAATACATATCTTTATCTTTTAAAATAAATTGTAGTATAGAAAATTTGGATACATCGTTTACTTATACAATATAACTAAAACAATAATTATAATCGTTCTACATGTACGTTCATCAAACTCTGACTTTTCTACGTAAAGTATAATATATATAATATCAAATTTTGCGTAAACTAAAATGTTTTGACCAATTTAAAAAGAGTATAAAGATGTATACATTAACCATAGTGCTTAATGTTTAACCACATTGGAGAAGTTAAACACATTATTTCTACCGCATATAATACATTTAAAAAATATGTTAGTTTTTAATAGCAAATGTTTAAAAAAATTTATTTATATAAATGTTTATAGAATAAAAGGGCTAAATTATTTTTAAAAAATTATATGGTAAATTTGTTAAAAAAAACATCTAATTTAAAAGATTACAATATATATTTTCCCAATATTAAACAATTTGAATATGAATAAAAAATATTTATTGTTTTCTCAATCTTTCCTTTTTATTCTAATCAATCTCAAATAATATTTTCAATATTCACTATTATATTTAGTCACTTTGGTAATATTCATAGTTAAGACTTTTTCAATCTCATACAGTATTTCAATCTCATAGGTTTTCATTAAATAAAGTATAACGATATAAAGATTACGAAAACTCTATTAGACTTCATAATTTAAAATGCCCTGTCCTTTCTCCTTCATTAAGTTTTCTTATTTAAAGAAGCAGAATTAAATTTTTTTTCTTCAAATTTGTTGTCACTTCTTTTATGTGATGGTTTTTCTACTTGAATGGTATTATTGGTTGGGTAGGTAAGTAGTGAAAATCTATTTGACTAGAAATAATATTTTTTGTCTTTTATACTTATTATTAAATATTAGGTTATTTTATTCGTAAAAAAAGCTCATAGACTACCTATCAAACTCTTGTGAAGTTCAGACATACTTATTAGGTTCTTTCACTCGCAAAAGAAACTCATAGATTTTATGTCAAACTCGTTAAAGTGAAGTTTAGGGTAATTTTTTAGAAAAATAATGAAGAAGGTAATATAAAAGTTGATTTTTCAAAGAATCTTACGAATGATAGTGATGAAATTGAATTGGGCAAGTCATTGTTATGGAAGTGTTTCTATTTGATTTGATACTAAGGGATGTAAAGACAATTATCTGAGTCCTTGAAAAATTATGTAGTTTCATACTAGATATATGTTATTTTAGATTGATAGTAGTAATTTGTTTGAAAAGGATTTAAGAAATTAATTTGGTAGTGAATAATCGAACGTTTTTCTGTATTTTGTTAACCAATGGCTGTATTTTGAACTCCAACTCTACTTATAGTTACCTATTAATTATTTATTGTATATTAAATAATTTAGTTTTTTAAATTAATTGTATAAAACTTATTATTTTTTTTATAAATTATATTAATTTTCAACATTTACCTCTTTGAAATAAAACCTAAATACATCATACAGTTCTTTAAGGTAGTCGTTATAACAAGCTATTTCTTAAATAAACAAAAAATTAGATAATAACAAATTAACCCTTTTAGTTTATGAAAATACATATCTTTATCTTTTAAAATAAATTGTAGTATAGAAAATTTGGATACATCGTTTACTTATACAATATAAGTAAACAATAATTATAATCGTTCTACATGTACATTCATCAAACTCTGACTTTTCTACGTAATGTATAATATATATAATATCAAATTTTGCGTAAACTAAAATCTTTTGAACAATTTAAAAAGAGTATAAAGATTTATACATTAACCATAGTGTTTAATGTTTAACCACATTGGAGAAGTAAAACACATTATTTCTACCGCATATAATACATATAAAAAATATGTTAGTTTTTAATAGAAAATGTTTAGAAAAATTTATTTATATAAATGTTTATAGGATAAAAGGGCTAAATTATTTTTAAAAAATTATATGGTAAATTAGTTAAAAAAAACATCTAATTTAAAAGATTACAATATATATTTTTCCAATATTAAACAATTTGAATATGAATAAAAAATATTTATTGTTTTCTCAATCTTTCTTTTTTATTCTATTCAATCTCAAATAATATTTTCAATATTCACTATTATATTTAGTCACTTTGGTAATATTCATAGTTAAGACTTTTTCAATCTCATACAGTATTATCAATCTCATAGGTTTTCATTAAATAAAGTATAACGATATAAAGATTACGACAACTCTATTAGACTTCATAATTTAAAACACCCTGTCCTTTCTCCTTCATTAAGTTTTCTTATTTAAAGAAGAAGAACTAAATTTTTTTTTTTCAAATTGGTTGTCACTTCTTTTATATGATGGTTTTTTTACTTGAGTGGTATTATTGGTTGGGTAGTTAAGTAGTGAAAATCTATTTGACTAGAAATAATATTTTTTGTCTTTTATACTTATTATTAAATATTAGGTTCTTTTATTCGTAAAAAAATCTCATAGACTACCTATCAAACTCTTGTGAAGTTCAGACATACTTATTAGGTTCTTTCACTCGCAAAAGAAACTCATAGATTTTATGTCAAACTCGTCAAAGTGAAGTTTAGGGTAATTTTTTAGAAAAATAATGAAGAAGGTAATATAAAAGTTGATTTTTCAAAGAATCTTACGAATGATAGTGATGAAATTGAGTTGGGCAAGTCATTGTTATGGAAGTGTTTCTATTTGATTTGATACTAAGGGATTTAAAGACAATTATCTGAGTCCTTGAAAAATTATGTAGTTTCATGCTAGATATATGTTATTTTAAATTTATAGTAGTAATTTGTTTGAAAAGGATTTAAGAAATTAATTTGGTAGTGAATAATCGAATGTTTTTCTGTATTTTGTTAACCAATGGCTGTATTTTGAACTCCAACTCTACTTATAGTTATCTATTAATTCTTTATTGTATATTAAATAATTTAGTTTTTTTAAATAATTGTATAAAACTTATTATTTTTATAAATTATATTAATTTTCAACATTTACCTCTTTGAAATAAAACCTAAATACATCATACAGTTCTTTAAGATAGTCGTTATAACTGGCTATTTATTAAATAAATAAAAAAGTAGATAATAACAAATTAACCCTTTTAGTTTATGAAAATACATATCTTTATCTTTTAAAATAAATTGTAGTATAGAAAATTTGGATACATCGTTTACTTATACAATATAAGTAAACAATAATTATAATCGTTCTACATGTACGTTCATCAAACTCTGACTTTTCTACGTAAAGTATAATATATATAATATCTAATTTTGCGTAAACTAAAATTTTTTGAACAATTTAAAAAGAGTATAAAGATTTATACATTAACCATAGTGTTTAATGTTTAACCACATTGGAGAAGTAAAACACATTATTTCTACCGCATATAATACATATAAAAAATATGTTAGTTTTTAATAGCAAATGTTTAAAAAAATTTATTTATATAAATGTTTATAGAATAAAAGGGCTAAATTATTTTTAAAAAATTATATGGTAAATTTGTTAAAAAAACATCTAATTTAAAAGATTACAATATATATTTTCCCAATATTAAACAATTTGAATATGAATAAAATATATTTATTGTTTTCTCAATCTTTTCTTTTTATTCTAATCAATCTCAAATAATATTTTCAATATTCACTATTATATTTAGTCACTTTGGTAATATTCATAGTTAAGACTTTTCCAATCTCATACAGTATTATCAATCTCATAGGTTTTCATTAAATAAAGTATAACGATATAAAGATTACGAAAACTCTATTAGACTTTATAATTTAAAATACCATGTCCTTTCTCCTTCATTAAGTTTTCTTATTTAAAGAAGCAGAACTAAATTTTTTTTTCCTTCAAATTTGTTGTCACTTCTTTTATGTGATGGTTTTTCTACTTGAGTGGTATTATTGGTTGGGTAGTTAAGTAGTGCAAATCTATTTGACTAGAAATAATATTTTTTTGTCTTTTATACTTATTATTAAATATTAGGTTCTTTTATTCGTAAAAAAAGCTCATACACTACCTATCAAACTCTTGTGAAGTTCAGACATACTTATTAGGTTCTTTCACTCGCAAAAGAAACTCATAGATTTTATGTCAAACTCGTCAAAGTGAAGTTTAGGGTAATTTTTTAGAAAAATAATGAAGAAGGTAATATAAAAGTTGATTTTCAAAGAATCTTACGAATGATAGTGATGAAATTGAGTTGGGCAAGTCATTGTTATGGAAGTGTTTCTATTTGATTTGATACTAAGGGATTTAAAGACAATTATCTGAGTCCTTGAAAAATTATGTAGTTTCATGCTAGATATATGTTATTTTAAATTTATAGTAGTAATTTGTTTGAAAAGGATTTAAGAAATTAATTTGGTAGTGAATAATCGAATGTTTTTCTGTATTTTGTTAACCAACGGCTGTATTTTGAACTCCAACTCTACTTATAGTTATCTATTAATTCTTTATTGTATATTAAATAATTTAGTTTTTTAAAATAATTGTATAAAACTTATTATTTTTATAAATTATATTAATTTTCAACATTTACCTCTTTGAAATAAAACCTAAATACATCATACAGTTCTTTAAGGTAGTCGTTATAACTGGCTATTTATTAAATAAATAAAAAAGTAGATAATAACAAATTAACCTTTTTGGTTTATGAAAATACATATCTTTATCTTTTAAAATAAATTGTAGTATAGAAAATTTGGATACATCGTTTACTTATACAATATAACTAAAACAATAATTATAATCGTTCTACATGTACGTTCATCAAACTCTGACTTTTCTACGTAAAGTATAATATATATATAATATCAAATTTTGCGTAAACTAAAATGTTTTGACCAATTTAAAAAGATTATAAAGATGTATACATTAACCATAGTGCTTAATGTTTAACCACATTGGAGAAGTAAAACACATTATTTCTACCGCATATAATACATATAAAAAATATGTTAGTTTTTAATAGCAAATGTTAAAAAAAATTATTTATATAAATGTTTATAGAATAAAAGGGCTAAATTATTTTTAAAAAATTATATGGTAAATTTGTTAAAAAAAACATCTAATTTAAAAGATTACAATATATATTTTCCCAATATTAAACAATTTGAATATGAATAAAAAATATTTATTGTCTTCTCAATCTTTCCTTTTTATTCTAATCAATCTCAAATAATATTTTCAATATTCACTATTATATTTAGTCACTTTGGTAATATTCATAATTAAGACTTTTTCAATCTCATACAGTATTATCAATCTCATAGGTTTTCATTAAAAAAGTATAACGATATAAAGATTACGATAACTCTCTTAGACTTCATAATTTATAATACCCTGTCCTTTCTCCTTCATTAAGTTTTCTTATTTAAAGAAGCAGCACAAAAAAAAATTTCTTCAAATTTGTTGTCACTACTTTTATGTGATGGTTTTTCTACTTGAGTGGTATTATTGGTTGGGTAGGTAAATAGTGAAAATCTATTTGACTAGAAATAATATTTTTTGTCTTTTAGGTTCTTTTATTCGTAAAAAAAGCTCATAGACTACCTATCAAAGTCTTGTGAAGTTCAGACATACTTATTATGTTCTTTCACTCGCAAAAGAAACTCATAGATTTTATGTCAAACTCGTCAAAGTGAAGTTTAGGGTAATTTTTTAGAAAAATAATGAAGAAGGTAATATGAAAGTTGATTTTTCAAAGAATCTTACGAATGATAGTGATGAAATTGAGTTGGGCAAGTCATTGTTATGGAAGTGTTTCTATTTGATTTGATACTAAGGGATTTAAAGACAATTATCTGAGTCCTTGAAAAATTATGTAGTTTCATACTAGATATATGTTATTTTAAATTGATAGTAGTAATTAGTTTGAAAAGGATTTAAGAAATTAATTTGGTAGTGAATAATCGAATGTTTTTCTGTATTTTGTTAACTAATGTTGTATTTTGAACTCCAACTCTACTTATAGTTATCTATTAATTCTTTATTGTATATTAAATAATTTAGTTTTTTAAAATAATTGTATAAAACTTTTTTTTTTATAAATTATATTAATTTTCAACATTTACCTCTTTGAAATAAAACCTAAATACATCATACAGTTCTTTAAGGTAGTCGTTATAATAGGCTATATCTTAAATAAATAAAAAAAGTAGATAATAACAAATTAACCCTTTTGGTTTATAAAAATACATATCTTTATCTTTTAAAATAAATTGTAGTATAGAAAATTTGGATACATCGTTTACTTATACAATATAAGTAAACAATAATTATAATCGTTCTACATGTACGTTCATCAAACTCTGACTTTTCTACGTAAAGTATAATATATATAATATCAAATTTTGCGTAAACTAAAATTTTTTGAACAATTTAAAAAGAGTATAAAGATTTATACATTAACCATAGTGTTTAATGTTTAACCACATTGGAGAAGTAAAACACATTATTTCTACCGCATATAATACATATAAAAAATATGTTAGTTTTTAATAGAAAATGTTTAAAAAAATTTATTCATGTAAATGTTTATAGGATAAAAGGGCTAAATTATTTTTAAAAAATTATATGGTAAACTTGTTAAAAAAAACATCTAATTTAAAAGATTACAATATATATTTTTCCAATATTAAACAATTTGAATATGAATAAAAAATATTTATTGTTTTCTCAATCTTTCCTTTTTATTCTAATCAATCTCAAATAATATTTTCAATATTCACTATTATATTTAGTCACTTTGGTAATATTCATAGTTAAGACTTTTTCAATCTCATACAGTATTATCAATCTCATAGGTTTTCATTAAATAAAGTATAACGATATAAAGATTACGACAACTCTATTAGACTTCATAATTTAAAATACCCTGTCCTTTCTCCTTCATTAAGTTTTCTTATTTAAAGAAGAAGAACTAAATTTTTTTTCTTCAAATTTGTTGTCACTTCTTTTATGTGATGGTTTTTCTACTTGAGTGGTATTATTGGTTGGGTAATTAAGTAGTGAAAATCTATTTGACTAGAAATAATATTTTTTGTCTTTTATACTTATTATTAAATATTAGGTTCTTTTATTCGTAAAAAAATCTCATAGACTACCTATCAAAGTCTTGTGAAGTTCAGACATACTTATTAGGTTCTTTCACTCGCAAAAGAAACTCATAGATTTTATGTCAAACTCGTCAAAGTGAAGTTTAGGGTAATTTTTTAGAAAAATAATGAAGAAGGTAATATAAAAGTTGATTTTTCAAAGAATCTTACGAATGATAGTGATGAAATTGAGTTGGGCAAGTCATTGTTATGGAAGTGTTTCTATTTGATTTGATACTAAGGGATTTAAAGAAAATTATCTGAGTCCTTGAAAAATTATGTAGTTTCATGCTAGATATATGTTATTTTAAATTTATAGTAGTAATTTGTTTGAAAAGGATTTAAGAAATTAATTTGGTAGTGAATAATCGAATGTTTTTCTGTATTTTGTTAACCAATGGCTGTATTTTGAACTCCAACTCTACTTATAGTTATCTATTAATTCTTTATTGTATATTAAATAATTTATTTTTTTTAAATAATTGTATAAAACTTATTATTTTTATAAATTATATTAATTTTCAACATTTACCTCTTTGAAATAAAACCTAAATACATCATACAGTTCTTTAAGGTAGTCTTTATAACTGGCTATTTATTAAATAAATAAAAAAGTAGATAATAACAAATTAACCTTTTTGGTTTATGAAAATACATATCTTTATCTTTTAAAATAAATTGTAGTATAGAAAATTTGGATACATCTTTTACTTATACAATATAACTAAAACAATAATTATAATCGTTCTACATGTACGTTCATCAAACTATGACTTTTCTACGTAAAGTATAATATATATAATATCAAATTTTGCGTAAACTAAAATGTTTTGACCAATTTAAAAAGATTATAAAGATGTATACATTAACCATAGTGCTTAATGTTTAAACACATTGGAGAAGTAAAACACATTATTTCTACCGCATATAATACATATAAAAAATATGTTAATTTTTAATAGCAAATGTTTAAAAAAATTTATTTATATAAATGTTTATAGAATAAAAGGGCTAAATTATTTTTAAAAAATTATATGGTAAATTTGTTAAAAAAAACATCTAATTTAAAAGATTACAATATATATTTTCCCAATATTAAACAATTTGAATATGAATAAAAAATATTTATTGTCTTCTCAATCTTTCCTTTTTATTCTAATCAATCTCAAATAATATTTTCAATATTAACTATTATATTTAGTCACTTTGGTAATATTCATAGTTAAGACTTTTTCAATCTCATAAAGTATTATCAATCTCATAGGTTTTCATTAAAAAAGTATAACGATATAAAGATTACGATAACTCTCTTAGACTTCATAATTTATAATACCCTGTCCTTTCTCCTTCATTAAGTTTTCTTATTTAAAGAAGTAGCACAAAAAAAAATTTCTTCAAATTTGTTGTCACTACTTTTATGTGATGGTTTTTCTACTTGAGTGGTATTATTGGTTGGGTAGGTAAATAGTGAAAATCTATTTGACTAGAAATAATATTTTTTGTCTTTTAGGTTCTTTTATTCGTAAAAAAAGCTCATAGACTACCTATCAAACTCTTGTGAAGTTCAGACATACTTATTATGTTCTTTCACTCGCAAAAGAAACTCATAGATTTTATGTCAAACTCGTCAAAGGGAAGTTTAGGGTAATTTTTTAGAAAAATAATGAAGAAGGTAATATAAAAGTTGATTTTTCAAAGAATCTTACGAATGATAGTGATGAAATTGAGTTGGGCAAGTCATTGTTATGGAAGTGTTTCTATTTGATTTGATACTAAGGGATTTAAAGACAATTATCTGAGTCCTTGAAAAATTATGTAGTTTCATACTAGATATATGTTATTTTAAATTGATAGTAGTAATTAGTTTGAGAAGGATTTAAGAAATTAATTTGGTAGTGAATAATCGAATGTTTTTCTGTATTTTGTTAACTAATGTTGTATTTTGAACTCCAACTCTACTTATAGTTATCTATTAATTCTTTATTATATATTAAATAATTTAGTTTTTTAAAATAATTGTATAAAACTTTTTTTTTTATAAATTATATTAATTTTCAACATTTACCTCTTTGAAATAAAACCTAAATACATCATACAGTTCTTTAAGGTAGTCGTTATAATAGGCTATATCTTAAATAAATAAAAAAAGTAGATAATAACAAATTAACCCTTTTGGTTTATAAAAATACATATCTTTATCTTTTAAAATAAATTGTAGTATAGAAAATTTGGATACATCGTTTACTTATACAATATAAGTAAACAATAATTATAATCGTTCTACATGTACGTTCATCAAACTCTGACTTTTCTACGTAAAGTATAATATATATAATATCAAATTTTGTGTAAACTAAAATTTTTTGAACAATTTAAAAAGAGTATAAAGATTTATACATTAACCATAGTGTTTAATGTTTAACCACATTGGAGAAGTAAAACACATTATTTCTACCGCATATAATACATATAAAAAATATGTTAGTTTTTAATAGAAAATGTTTAAAAAAATTTATTCATGTAAATGTTTATAGGATAAAAGGGCTAAATTATTTTTAAAAAATTATATGGTAAATTTGTTAAAAAAAACATCTAATTTAAAAGATTACAATATATATTTTTCCAATATTAAACAATTTGAATATGAATAAAAAATATTTATTGTTTTCTCAATCTTTCCTTTTTATTCTAATCAATCTCAAATAATATTTTCAATATTCACTATTATATTTAGTCACTTTGGTAATATTCATAGTTAAGACTTTTTCAATCTCATACAGTATTATCAATCTCATAGGTTTTCATTAAATAAAGTATAACGATATAAAGATTACGACAACTCTATTAGACTTCATAATTTAAAATACCCTGTCCTTTCTCCTTCATTAAGTTTTCTTATTTAAAGAAGAAGAACTAAATTTTTTTTCTTCAAATTTGTTGTCACTTCTTTTATGTGATGGTTTTTCTACTTGAGTGGTATTATTGGTTGGGTAGTTAAGTAGTGAAAATCTATTTGACTAGAAATAATATTTTTTGTCTTTTATACTTATTATTAAATATTAGGTTATTTTATTCGTAAAAAAATCTCATAGACTACCTATCAAACTCTTGTGAAGTTCAGACATACTTATTAGGTTCTTTCACTCGCAAAAGAAACTCATAGATTTTATGTCAAACTCGTCAAAGTGAAATTTAGGGTAATTTTTTAGAAAAATAATGAAGAAGGTAATATAAAAGTTGATTTTTCAAAGAATCTTACGAATGATAGTGATGAAATTGAGTTGGGAAAGTCATTGTTATGCAAGTGTTTCTATTTGATTTGATACTAAGGGATTTAAAGAAAATTATCTGAGTCCTTGAAAAATTATGTAGTTTCATGCTAGATATATGTTATTTTAAATTTATAGTAGTAATTTGTTTGAAAAGGATTTAAGAAATTAATTTGGTAGTGAATAATCGAATGTTTTTCTGTATTTTGTTAACCAATGGCTGTATTTTGAACTCCAACTCTACTTATAGTTATCTATTAATTCTTTATTGTATATTAAATAATTTAGTTTTTTTAAATAATTGTATAAAACTTATTATTTTTATAAATTATATTAATTTTCAACATTTACCTCTTTGAAATAAAACCTAAATACATCATACAATTCTTTAAGGTAGTCTTTATAACTGGCTATTTATTAAATAAATAAAAAAGTAGATAATAACAAATTAACCTTTTTGGTTTATGAAAATACATATTTTTATCTTTTAAAATAAATTGTAGTATAGAAAATTTGGATACATCGTTTACTTATACATTATAACTAAAACAATAATTATAATCGTTCTACATGTACGTTCATCAAACTCTGACTTTTCTACGTAAAGTATAATATATATAATATCAAATTTTGCGTAAACTAAAATATTTTGACCAATTTAAAAAGATTATAAAGATGTATACATTAACCATAGTGCTTAATGTTTAACCACATTGGAGAACTAAAACACATTATTTCTACTGCATATAATACATATAAAAAATATGTTAGTTTTTAATAGCAAATGTTTAAAAAAATTTATTTATATAAATGTTTATAGAATAAAAGGGCTAAATTATTTTTAAAAAATTATATGGTAAATTTGTTAAAAAAAAACATCTAATTTAAAAGATTACAATATATATTTTCCCAATATTAAACAATTTGAATATGAATAAAAAATATTTATTGTTTTCTCAATCTTTCCTTTTTATTCTAATCAATCTCAAATAATATTTTCAATATTCACTATTATATTTAGTCACTTTGGTAATATTCATAGTTAAGACTTTTTCAATCTCATACAGTATTATCAATCTCATAGGTTTTCATTAAATAAAGTATAACGATATAAAGATTACGAAAACTCTATTAGACTTCATAATTTAAAATACCCTGTCCTTTCTCCTTCATTAAGTTTTCTTAATTAAAGAAGCAGAACTAAATTTTTTTTCCTTCAAATTTGTTGTCACTTCTTTTATGTGATGGTTTTTCTACTTGAGTGGTATTATTGGTTGGTTAGTTAAGTAGTGAAAATCTATTTGACTAGAAATAATATTTTTTGTCTTTTATACTTATTATTAAATATTAGGTTCTTTTATTCGTAAAAAAAGCTCATACACTACCTATCAAACTCTTGTGAAGTTCAGACATACTTATTAGGTTCTTTCACTCGCAAAAGAAACTCATAAATTTTATGTCAAACTCGTCAAAGTGAAGTTTAGGGTAATTTTTTAGAAAAATAATGAAGAAGGTAATATAAAAGTTGATTTTTCAAAGAATCTTACGAATGATAGTGATGAAATTGAGTTGGGCAAGTCATTGTTATGGAAGTGTTTCTATTTGATTTGATACTAAGGGATTTAAAGACAATTATCTGACTCCTTGAAAAGTAATGTAGTTTCATGCTAGATATATGTTATTTTAAATTTATAGTAGTAATTGGTTTGAAAAGGATTTAAGAAATTAATTTGGTAGTGAATAATCGACTATTTTTCTGTATTTTGTTAACCAACGGCTGTATTTTGAACTCCAACTCTACTTATAGTTATCTATTAATTCTTTATTGTATATTAAATAATTTAGTTTTTTAAAATAATTGTATAAAACTTATTATTTTTATAAATTATATTAATTTTCAACATTTACCTCTTTGAAATAAAACCTAAATACATCATACAGTTCTTTAAGGTAGTCGTTATAACTGGCTATTTATTAAATAAATAAAAAAGTAGATAATAACAAATTAACCTTTTTGGTTTATGAAAATACATATCTTTATCTTTTAAAATAAATTGTAGTATAGAAAATTTGGATACATCGTTTACTTATACAATATAACTAAAACAATAATTATAATCGTTCTACATGTACGTTCATCAAACTCTGACTTTTGTACGTAAAGTATAATATATATAATATCAAATTTTGCATAAACTAAAATGTTTTGACCAATTTAAAAAGAGTATAAAGATGTATACATTAACCATAGTGCTTAATGTTTAACCACATTGGAGAAGTAAAACACATTATTTCTACCGCATATAATACATATAAAAAATATGTTAGTTTTTAATAGCAAATGTTTAAAAAAATTTATTTATATAAATGTTTATAGAATAAAAGGGCTAAATTATTTTTAAAAAATTATATGGTAAATTTGTTTAAAAAAACATCTAATTTAAAAGATTACAATATATATTTTCCCAATATTAAACAATTTGAATATGAATAAAAAATATTTATTGTTTTCTCAATCTTTCCTTTTTATTCTAATCAATCTCAAATAATATTTTCAATATTCACTATTATATTTAGTCACTTTGGTAATATTCATAGTTAAGACTTTTTCAATCTCATACAGTATTATCAATCTCATAGGTTTTCATTAAATAAAGTATAACGATATAAAGATTACGAAAACTCTATTAGACTTCATAATTTAAAATACCCTGTCCTTTCTCCTTCATTAAGTTTTCTTAATTAAAGAAGCAGAACTAAATTTTTTTTCCTTCAAATTTGTTGTCACTTCTTTTATGTGATGGTTTTTCTACTTGAGTGGTATTATTGGTTGGTTAGTTAAGTAGTGAAAATCTATTTGACAAGAAATAATATTTTTTTGTCTTTTATACTTATTATTAAATATTAGGTTCTTTTATTCGTAAAAAAAGCTCATACACTACCTATCAAACTCTTGTGAAGTTCAGACATACTTATTAGGTTCTTTCACTCGCAAAAGAAACTCATAAATTTTATGTCAAACTCGTCAAAGTGAAGTTTAGGGTAATTTTTTAGAAAAATAATGAAGAAGGTAATATAAAAGTTGATTTTTCAAAGAATCTTACGAATGATAGTGATGAAATTGAGTTGGGCAAGTCATTGTTATGGAAGTGTTTCTATTTGATTTGATACTAAGGGATTTAAAGACAATTATCTGACTCCTTGAAAAGTAATGTAGTTTCATGCTAGATATATGTTATTTTAAATTTATAGTAGTAATTGGTTTGAAAAGGATTTAAGAAATTAATTTGGTAGTGAATAATCGACTATTTTTCTGTATTTTGTTAACCAACGGCTGTATTTTGAACTCCAACTCTACTTATAGTTATCTATTAATTCTTTATTGTATATTAAATAATTTAGTTTTTTAAAATAATTGTATAAAACTTATTATTTTTATAAATTATATTAATTTTCAACATTTACCTCTTTGAAATAAAACCTAAATACATCATACAGTTCTTTAAGGTAGTCGTTATAACTGGCTATTTATTAAATAAATAAAAAAGTAGATAATAACAAATTAACCTTTTTGGTTTATGAAAATACATATCTTTATCTTTTAAAATAAATTGTAGTATAGAAAATTTGGATACATCGTTTACTTATACAATATAACTAAAACAATAATTATAATCGTTCTACATGTACGTTCATCAAACTCTGACTTTTGTACGTAAAGTATAATATATATAATATCAAATTTTGCATAAACTAAAATGTTTTGACCAATTTAAAAAGAGTATAAAGATGTATACATTAACCATAGTGCTTAATGTTTAACCACATTAGAGAAGTAAAACACATTATTTCTACCGCATATAATACATATAAAAAATATGTTAGTTTTTAATAGCAAATGTTTAAAAAAATTTATTTATATAAATGTTTATAGAATAAAAGGGCTAAATTATTTTTAAAAAATTATATGGTAAATTTGTTTAAAAAAACATCTAATTTAAAAGATTACAATATATATTTTCCCAATATTAAACAATTTGAATATGAATAAAAAATATTTATTGTTTTCTCAATCTTTCCTTTTTATTCTAATCAATCTCAAATAATATTTTCAATATTCACTATTATATTTAGTCACTTTGGTAATATTCATAGTTAAGACTTTTTTAATCTCATACAGTATTATCAATCTCATAGGTTTTCATTAAATAAAGTATAACGATATAAAGATTACGAAAAATCTATTAGACTTCATAATTTAAAATACCCTGTCCTTTCTCCTTCATTAAGTTTTCTTATTTAAAGAAGCAGAACTAATTTTTTTTTCCTTCAAATTTGTTGTCACTTCTTTTATGTGATGGTTTTTCTACTTGAGTGGTATTATTGGTTGGGTAGTTAAGTAGTGAAAATCTATTTGACTAGAAATAATATTTTTTGTCTTTTATACTTATTATTAAATATTATGTTATTTTATTCGTAAAAAAAGCTCATAGACTACCTATCAAACTCTTGTGAAGTTCAGACATACTTATTAGGTTCTTTCACTCGCAAAAGAAACTCATAGATTTTATGTCAAACTCGTCAAAGTGAAGTTTAGGGTAATTTTTTAGAAAAATAATGAAGAAGGTAATATAAAAGTTGATTTTTCAAAGAATCTTACGAATAATAGTGATGAAATTGAGTTGGGCAAGTCATTATTATGGAAGTGTTTCTATTTGATTTGATACTAAGGGATTTAAAGACAATTATCTGAGTCCTTGAAAAATTATGTAGTTTCATGCTAGATATATGTTATTTTAAATTTATAGTAGTAATTTGTTTGAAAAGGATTTAAGAAATTAATTTGGTAGTGAATAATCGAATGTTTTTCTGTATTTTGTTAACCAACGACTGTATTTTGAACTCCAACTCTACTTATAGTTACCTATTAATTATTTATTGTATATTAAATAATTTAGTTTTTTAAAATAATTGTATAAAACTTATTATTTTTTTTATAAATTATATTAATTTTCAACATTTACCTCTTTGAAATAAAACCTAAATACATCATACAGTTCTTTAAGGTAGTCGTTATAACAAGCTATTTCTTAAATAAATAAAAAAGTAGATAATAGCAAATTAACCCTTTTAGTTTATGAAAATACATATCTTTATCTTTTAAAATAAATTGTAGTATAGAAAATTTGGATACATCGTTTACTTATACAATATAAGTAAACAATAATTATAATTGTTCTACATGTACGTTCATCAAACTCTGACTTTTCTACGTAAAGTATAATATATATAATATAAAATTTTGCGTAAACTAAAATTTTTTGAACAATTTAAAAAGAGTATAAAGATTTATACATTAACCATAGTGTTTAATGTTTAACCACATTGGAGAAGTAAAACACATTATTTCTACCGCATATAATACATATAAAAAATATGTTAGTTTTTAATAGAAAATGTTTAAAAAAATTTATTTATATAAATGTTTATAGGATAAAAGGGCTAAATTATTTTTAAAAAATTATATGGTAAATTTGTTAAAAAAAACATCTAATTTAAAAGATTACAATATATATTTTTCCAATATTAAACAATTTGAATATGAATAAAAAATATTTATTGTTTTCTCAATCTTTCCTTTTTATTCTAATCAATCTCAAATAAGATTTTCAATATTCACTATTATATTTAGTCACTTTTGTAATATTCATAGTTAAGACTTTTTCAATCTCATACAGTATTATCAATCTCATAGGTTTTCATTAAATAAAGTATAACGATATAAAGATTACGACAACTCTATTAGACTTCATAATTTAAAATACCTTGTCCTTTCTCCTTCATTAAGTTTTCTTATTTAAAGAAAAAGAACTAAATTTTTTTTCTTCAAATTTGTTGTCACTTCTTTTATGTGATGGTTTTTCTACTTGAGTGGTATTATTGGTTGGGTAGTTAAGTAGTGAAAATCTATTTGACTAGAAATAATATTTTTTGTCTTTTATACTTATTATTAAATATTAGGTTCTTTTATTCGTAAAAAAATCTCATAGACTACCTATCAAAGTCTTGTGAAGTTCAGACATACTTATTAGGTTCTTTCACTCGCAAAAGAAACTCATAGATTTTATGTCAAACTCGTCAAAGTGAAGTTTAGGGTAATTTTTTAGAAAAATAATGAAGAAGGTAATATAAAAGTTGATTTTTCAAAGAATCTTACGAATGATAGTGATGAAATTGAGTTGGGCAAGTCATTGTTATGGAAGTGTTTCTATTTGATTTGATACTAAGGGATTTAAAGAAAATTATCTGAGTCCTTGAAAAATTATGTAGTTTCATGCTAGATATATGTTATTTTAAATTTATAGTAGTAATTTGTTTGAAAAGGATTTAAGAAATTAATTTGGTAGTGAATAATCGAATGTTTTTCTGTATTTTGTTAACCAATGGCTGTATTTTGAACTCCAACTCTACTTATAGTTATCTATTAATTCTTTATTGTATATTAAATAATTTATTTTTTTTAAATAATTGTATAAAACTTATTATTTTTATAAATTATATTAATTTTCAACATTTACCTCTTTGAAAAAAAACCTAAATACATCATACAGTTCTTTAAGGTAGTCTTTATAACTGGCTATTTATTAAATAAATAAAAAAGTAGATAATAACAAATTAACCTTTTTGGTTTATGAAAATACATATCTTTATCTTTTAAAATAAATTGTAGTATAGAAAATTTGGATACATCGTTTACTTATACAATATAACTAAAACAATAATTATAATCGTTCTACATGTACGTTCATCAAACTATGACTTTTCTACGTAAAGTATAATATATATAATATCAAATTTTGCGTAAACTAAAATGTTTTGACAAATTTAAAAAGATTATAAAGATGTATACATTAACCATAGTGCTTAATGTTTAAACACATTGGAGAAGTAAAACACATTATTTCTACCGCATATAATACATATAAAAAATATGTTAATTTTTAATAGCAAATGTTTAAAAAAATTTATTTATATAAATGTTTATAGAATAAAAGGGCTAAATTATTTTTAAAAAATTATATGGTAAATTTGTTAAAAAAAACATCTAATTTAAAAGATTACAATATATATTTTCCCAATATTAAACAATTTGAATATGAATAAAAAATATTTATTGTCTTCTCAATCTTTCCTTTTTATTCTAATCAATCTCAAATAATATTTTCAATATTAACTATTATATTTAGTCACTTTGGTAATATTCATAGTTAAGACTTTTTCAATCTCATAAAGTATTATCAATCTCATAGGTTTTCATTAAAAAAGTATAAAGATATAAAGATTATGATAACTCTCTTAGACTTCATAATTTATAATACCCTGTCCTTTCTCCTTCATTAAGTTTTCTTATTTAAAGAAGCAGCACAAAAAAAAAATTCATCAAATTTGTTGTCACTACTTTTATGTGATGGTTTTTCTACTTGAGTGGTATTATTGGTTGGGTAGGTAAATAGTGAAAATCTATTTGACTAGAAATAATATTTTTTGTCTTTTAGGTTCTTTTATTCGTAAAAAAAGCTCATAGACTACCTATCAAACTCTTGTGAAGTTCAGACATACTTATTATGTTCTTTCACTCGCAAAAGAAACTCATAGATTTTATGTCAAACTCGTCAAAGGGAAGTTTAGGGTAATTTTTTAGAAAAATAATGAAGAAGGTAATATAAAAGTTGATTTTTCAAAGAATCTTACGAATGATAGTGATGAAATTGAGTTGGGCAAGTCATTGTTATGGAAGTGTTTCTATTTGATTTGATACTAAGGGATTTAAAGACAATTATCTGAGTCCTTGAAAAATTATGTAGTTTCATACTAGATATATGTTATTTTAAATTGATAGTAGTAATTAGTTTGAAAAGGATTTAAGAAATTAATTTGGTAGTGAATAATCGAATGTTTTTCTGTATTTTGTTAACTAATGTTGTATTTTGAACTCCAACTCTACTTATAGTTATCTATTAATTCTTTATTGTATATTAAATAATTTAGTTTTTTAAAATAATTGTATAAAACTTTTTTTTTTATAAATTATATTAATTTTCAACATTTACCTCTTTGAAATAAAACCTAAATACATCATACAGTTCTTTAAGGTAGTCGTTATAATAGGCTATATCTTAAATAAATAAAAAAAGTAGATAATAACAAATTAACCCTTTTGGTTTATAAAAATACATATCTTTATCTTTTAAAATAAATTGTAGTATAGAAAATTTGGATACATCGTTTACTTATACAATATAAGTAAACAATAATTATAATCGTTCTACATGTACGTTCATCAAACTCTGACTTTTCTACGTAAAGTATAATATATATAATATCAAATTTTGCGTAAACTAAAATTTTTTGAACAATTTAAAAAGAGTATAAAGATTTATACATTAACCGTAGTGTTTAATGTTTAACCACATTGGAGAAGTAAAACACATTATTTCTACCGCATATAATACATATAAAAAATATGTTAGTTTTTAATAGAAAATGTTTAAAAAAATTTATTCATGTAAATGTTTATAGGATAAAAGGGCTAAATTATTTTTAAAAAATTATATGGTAAATTTGTTAAAAAAAACATCTAATTTAAAAGATTACAATATATATTTTTCCAATATTAAACAATTTGAATATGAATAAAAAATATTTATTGTTTTCTCAATCTTTCCTTTTTATTCTAATCAATCTCAAATAATATTTTCAATATTCACTATTATATTTAGTCACTTTGGTAATATTCATAGTTAAGACTTTTTCAATCTCATACAGTATTATCAATCTCATAGGTTTTCATTAAATAAAGTATAACGATATAAAGATTACGACAACTCTATTAGACTTCATAATTTAAAATACCCTGTCCTTTCTCCTTCATTAAGTTTTCTTATTTAAAGAAGAAGAACTAAATTTTTTTTCTTCAAATTTGTTGTCACTTCTTTTATGTGATGGTTTTTCTACTTGAGTGGTATTATTGGTTGGGTAGTTAAGTAGTGAAAATCTATTTGACTAGAAATAATATTTTTTGTCTTTTATACTTATTATTAAATATTAGGTTATTTTATTCGTAAAAAAATCTCATAGACTACCTATCAAACTCTTGTGAAGTTCAGACATACTTATTAGGTTCTTTCACTCGCAAAAGAAACTCATAGATTTTATGTCAAACTCGTCAAAGTAAAATTTAGGGTAATTTTTTAGAAAAATAATGAAGAAGGTAATATAAAAGTTGCTTTTTCAAAGAATCTTACGAATGATAGTGATGAAATTGAGTTGGGAAAGTCATTGTTATGGAAGTGTTTCTATTTGATTTGATACTAAGGGATTTAAAGAAAATTATCTGAGTCTTTGAAAAATTATGTAGTTTCATGCTAGATATATGTTATTTTAAATTTATAGTAGTAATTTGTTTGAAAAGGATTTAAGAAATTAATTTGGTAGTGAATAATCGAATGTTTTTCTGTATTTTGTTAACCAACGGCTGTATTTTGAACTCCAACTCTACTTATAGTTATCTATTAATTCTTTATTGTATATTAAATAATTTAGTTTTTTAAAATAATTGTATAAAACTTATTATTTTTATAAATTATATTAATTTTCAACATTTACCTCTTTGAAATAAAACCTAAATACATCATACAGTTCTTTAAGGTAGTCGTTATAACTGGCTATTTATTAAATAAATAAAAAAGTAGATAATAACAAATTAACCTTTTTGGTTTATGAAAATACATATCTTTATCTTTTAAAATAAATTGTAGTATAGAAAATTTGGATACATCGTTTAATTATACAATATAACTAAAACAATAATTATAATCGTTCTACATGTACGTTCATCAAACTCTGACTTTTCTACGTAAAGTATAATATATATATAATATCAAATTTTGCGTAAACTAAAATGTTTTGACCAATTTAAAAAGATTATAAAGATGTATACATTAACCATAGTGCTTAATGTTTAACCACATTGGAGAAGTAAAACACATTATTTCTACCGCATATAATACATATAAAAAATAGGTTAGTTTTTAATAGCAAATGTTTAAAAAAATTTATTTATATAAATGTTTATAGAATAAAAGGGCTAAATTATTTTTAAAAAATTATATGGTAAATTTGTTAAAAAAAAACATCTAATTTAAAAGATTACAATATATATTTTCCCAATATTAAACAATTTGAATATGAATAAAAAATATTTATTGTCTTCTCAATCTTTCCTTTTTATTCTAATCAATCTCAAATAATATTTTCAATATTAACTATTATATTTAGTCACTTTGGTAATATTCATAGTTAAGACTTTTTCAATCTCATAAAGTATTATCAATCTCATAGGTTTTCATTAAAAAAGTATAAAGATATAAAGATTATGATAACTCTCTTAGACTTCATAATTTATAATACCCTGTCCTTTCTCCTTCATTAAGTTTTCTTATTTAAAGAAGCAGCACAAAAAAAAATTCTTCAAATTTGTTGTCACTACTTTTATGTGATGGTTTTTCTACTTGAGTGGTATTATTGGTTGGGTAGGTAAATAGTGAAAATCTATTTGACTAGAAATAATATTTTTTGTCTTTTAGGTTCTTTTATTCGTAAAAAAAGCTCATAGACTACCTATCAAACTCTTGTGAAGTTCAGACATACTTATTATGTTCTTTCACTCGCAAAAGAAACTCATAGATTTTATGTCAAACTCGTCAAAGGGAAGTTTAGGGTAATTTTTTAGAAAAATAATGAAGAAGGTAATATAAAAGTTGATTTTTCAAAGAATCTTACGAATGATAGTGATGAAATTGAGTTGGGCAAGTCATTGTTATGGAAGTGTTTCTATTTGATTTGATACTAAGGGATTTAAAGACAATTATCTGAGTCCTTGAAAAATTATGTAGTTTCATACTAGATATATGTTATTTTAAATTGATAGTAGTAATTAGTTTGAAAAGGATTTAAGAAATTAATTTGGTAGTGAATAATCGAATGTTTTTCTGTATTTTGTTAACTAATGTTGTATTTTGAACTCCAACTCTACTTATAGTTATCTATTAATTCTTTATTGTATATTAAATAATTTAGTTTTTTAAAATAATTGTATAAAACTTTTTTTTTTATAAATTATATTAATTTTCAACATTTACCTCTTTGAAATAAAACCTAAATACATCATACAGTTCTTTAAGGTAGTCGTTATAATAGGCTATATCTTAAATAAATAAAAAAAGTAGATAATAACAAATTAACCCTTTTGGTTTATAAAAATACATATCTTTATCTTTTAAAATAAATTGTAGTATAGAAAATTTGGATACATCGTTTACTTATACAATATAAGTAAACAATAATTATAATCGTTCTACATGTACGTTCATCAAACTCTGACTTTTCTACGTAAAGTATAATATATATAATATCAAATTTTGCGTAAACTAAAATTTTTTGAACAATTTAAAAAGAGTATAAAGATTTATACATTAACCGTAGTGTTTAATGTTTAACCACATTGGAGAAGTAAAACACATTATTTCTACCGCATATAATACATATAAAAAATATGTTAGTTTTTAATAGAAAATGTTTAAAAAAATTTATTCATGTAAATGTTTATAGGATAAAAGGGCTAAATTATTTTTAAAAAATTATATGGTAAATTTGTTAAAAAAAACATCTAATTTAAAAGATTACAATATATATTTTTCCAATATTAAACAATTTGAATATGAATAAAAAATATTTATTGTTTTCTCAATCTTTCCTTTTTATTCTAATCAATCTCAAATAATATTTTCAATATTCACTATTATATTTAGTCACTTTGGTAATATTCATAGTTAAGACTTTTTCAATCTCATACAGTATTATCAATCTCATAGGTTTTCATTAAATAAAGTATAACGATATAAAGATTACGACAACTCTATTAGACTTCATAATTTAAAATACCCTGTCCTTTCTCCTTCATTAAGTTTTCTTATTTAAAGAAGAAGAACTAAATTTTTTTTCTTCAAATTTGTTGTCACTTCTTTTATGTGATGGTTTTTCTACTTGAGTGGTATTATTGGTTGGGTAGTTAAGTAGTGAAAATCTATTTGACTAGAAATAATATTTTTTGTCTTTTATACTTATTATTAAATATTAGGTTATTTTATTCGTAAAAAAATCTCATAGACTACCTATCAAACTCTTGTGAAGTTCAGACATACTTATTAGGTTCTTTCACTCGCAAAAGAAACTCATAGATTTTATGTCAAACTCGTCAAAGTAAAATTTAGGGTAATTTTTTAGAAAAATAATGAAGAAGGTAATATAAAAGTTGCTTTTTCAAAGAATCTTACGAATGATAGTGATGAAATTGAGTTGGGAAAGTCATTGTTATGGAAGTGTTTCTATTTGATTTGATACTAAGGGATTTAAAGAAAATTATCTGAGTCTTTGAAAAATTATGTAGTTTCATGCTAGATATATGTTATTTTAAATTTATAGTAGTAATTTGTTTGAAAAGGATTTAAGAAATTAATTTGGTAGTGAATAATCGAATGTTTTTCTGTATTTTGTTAACCAACGGCTGTATTTTGAACTCCAACTCTACTTATAGTTATCTATTAATTCTTTATTGTATATTAAATAATTTAGTTTTTTAAAATAATTGTATAAAACTTATTATTTTTATAAATTATATTAATTTTCAACATTTACCTCTTTGAAATAAAACCTAAATACATCATACAGTTCTTTAAGGTAGTCGTTATAACTGGCTATTTATTAAATAAATAAAAAAGTAGATAATAACAAATTAACCTTTTTGGTTTATGAAAATACATATCTTTATCTTTTAAAATAAATTGTAGTATAGAAAATTTGGATACATCGTTTACTTATACAATATAACTAAAACAATAATTATAATCGTTCTACATGTACGTTCATCAAACTCTGACTTTTCTACGTAAAGTATAATATATATATAATATCAAATTTTGCGTAAACTAAAATGTTTTGACCAATTTAAAAAGATTATAAAGATGTATACATTAACCATAGTGCTTAATGTTTAACCACATTGGAGAAGTAAAACACATTATTTCTACCGCATATAATACATATAAAAAATATGTTAGTTTTTAATAGCAAATGTTTAAAAAAATTTATTTATATAAATGTTTATAGAATAAAAGGGCTAAATTATTTTTAAAAAATTATATGGTAAATTTGTTAAAAAAAACATCTAATTTAAAAGATTACAATATATATTTTCCCAATATTAAACAATTTGAATATGAATAAAAAATATTTATTGTTTTCTCAATCTTTCCTTTTTATTCTAATCAATCTCAAATAATATTTTCAATATTCACTATTATATTTAGTCACTTTGGTAATATTCATAGTTAAGACTTTTTCAATCTCATACAGTATTATCAATCTCATAGGTTTTCATTAAATAAAGTATAACGATATAATGATTACGAAAACTCTATTAGACTTCATAATTTAAAATACCCTGTCCTTTCTCCTTCATTAAGTTTTCTTATTTAAAGAAGCAGAATTAAATTTTTTTTCTTCAAATTTGTTGTCACTTCTTTTATGTGATGGTTTTTCTACTTGAATGGTATTATTGGTTGGGTAGGTAAGTAGTGAAAATTTATTTGACTAGAAATAATATTTTTTGTCTTTTATACTTATTATTAAATATTAGGTTATTTTATTCGTAAAAAAAGCTCATAGACTACCTATCAAACTCTTGTGAAGTTCAGACATACTTATTAGGTTCTTTCACTCGCAAAAGAAACTCATAGATTTTATGTCAAACTCGTTAAAGTGAAGTTTAGGGTAATTTTTTAGAAAAATAATGAAGAAGGTAATATAAAAGTTGATTTTTCAAAGAATCTTACGAATGATAGTGATGAAATTGAAGTGGGCAAGTCATTGTTATGGAAGTGTTTCTATTTGATTTGATACTAAGGGATTTAAAGACAATTATCTGAGTCCTTGAAAAATTATGTAGTTGCATACTAGATATATGTTATTTTAGATTGATAGTAGTAATTTGTTTGAAAAGGATTTAAGAAATTAATTTGGTAGTGAATAATCGAACGTTTTTCTGTATTTTGTTAACCAATGTCTGTATTTTGAACTCCAACTCTACTTATAGTTACCTATTAATTATTTATTGTATACTAAATAATTTAGTTTTTTAAAATAATTGTATAAAACTTATTATTTTTTTTATAAATTATATTAATTTTCAACATTTACCTCTTTGAAATAAAACCTAAATACATCATACAGTTCTTTAAGGTAGTCGTTATAACAAGCTATTTCTTAAATAAATAAAAAAGTAGATAATAACAAATTAACCTCTTTAGTTTATGAAAATACATATCTTTATCTTTTAAAATAAATTGTAGTATAGAAAATTTGGATACATCGTTTACTTATACAATATAAGTAAACAATAATTATAATCGTTCTACATGTACGTTCATCAAACTATGACTTTTCTACGTAAAGTATAATATATATAATATCAAATTTTGCGTAAACTAAAATGTTTTGAACAATTTAAAAAGAGTATAAAGATTTATACATTAACCGTAGTGTTTAATGTTTAACCACATTGGAGAAGTAAAACACATTATTTCTACCGCATATAATACATATAAAAAATATGTTAGTTTTTAATAGAAAATGTTTAAAAAAATTTATTCATGTAAATGTTTATAGGATAAAAGGGCTAAATTATTTTTAAAAAATTATATGGTAAATTTGTTAAAAAAAACATCTAATTTAAAAGATTACAATATATATTTTTCCAATATTAAACAATTTGAATATGAATAAAAAATATTTATTGTTTTCTCAATCTTTCCTTTTTATTCTAATCAATCTCAAATAATATTTTCAATATTCACTATTATATTTAGTCACTTTGGTAATATTCATAGTTAAGACTTTTTCAATCTCATACAGTATTATCAATCTCATAGGTTTTCATTAAATAAAGTATAACGATATAAAGATTACGACAACTCTATTAGACTTCATAATTTAAAATACACTGTCCTTTCTCCTTCATTAAGTTTTCTTATTTAAAGAAGAAGAACTAAATTTTTTTTCTTCAAATTTGTTGTCACTTCTTTTATGTGATGGTTTTTCTACTTGAGTGGTATTATTGGTTGGGTAGTTAAGTAGTGAAAATCTATTTGACTAGAAATAATATTTTTTGTCTTTTATACTTATTATTAAATATTAGGTTCTTTTATTCGTAAAAAAATCTCATAGACTACCTATCAAACTCTTGTGAAGTTCAGACATACTTATTAGGTTCTTTCACTCGCAAAAGAAACTCATAGATTTTATGTCAAACTCGTCAAAGTGAAGTTTAGGGTAATTTTTTAGAAAAATAATGAAGAAGGTAATATAAAAGTTGATTTTTCAAAGAATCTTACAAATGATAGTGATGAAATTGAGTTGGGCAAGTCATTGTTATGGAAGTGTTTCTATTTGATTTGATACTAAGGGATTTAAAGACAATTATCTGACTCCTTGAAAAGTAATGTAGTTTCATGCTAGATATATGTTATTTTAAATTTATAGTAGTAATTGGTTTGAAAAGGATTTAAGAAATTAATTTGGTAGTGAATAATCGAATGTTTTTCTGTATTTTGTTAACCAACGGCTGTATTTTGAACTCCAACTCTACTTATAGTTATCTATTAATTCTTTATTGTATATTAAATAATTTAGTTTTTTAAAATAATTGTATAAAACTTATTATTTTTATAAATTATATTAATTTTCAACATTTACCTCTTTGAAATAAAACCTAAATACATCATACAGTTCTTTAAGGTAGTCGTTATAACTGGCTATTTATTAAATAAATAAAAAAGTAGATAATAACAAATTAACCTTTTTGGTTTATGAAAATACATATCTTTATCTTTTAAAATAAATTGTAGTATAGAAAATTTGGATACATCGTTTACTTATACAATATAACTAAAACAATAATTATAATCGTTCTACATGTACGTTCATCAAACTCTGACTTTTCTACGTAAAGTATAATATATATATAATATCAAATTTTGCGTAAACTAAAATGTTTTGACCAATTTAAAAAGATTATAAAGATGTATACATTAACCATAGTGCTTAATGTTTAACCACATTGGAGAAGTAAAACACATTATTTCTACCGCATATAATACATATAAAAAATATGTTAGTTTTTAATAGCAACTGTTTAAAAAAATTTATTTATATAAATGTTTATAGAATAAAAGGGCTAAATTATTTTTAAAAAATTATATGGTAAATTTGTTAAAAAAAACATCTAATTTAAAAGATTACAATATATATTTTCCCAATATTAAACAATTTGAATATGAATAAAAAATATTTATTGTTTTCTCAATCTTTCCTTTTTATTCTAATCAATCTCAAATAATATTTTCAATATTCACTATTATATTTAGTCACTTTGGTAATATTCATAGTTAAGACTTTTTCAATCTCATACAGTATTATCAATCTCATAGGTTTTCATTAAATAAAGTATAACGATATAAAGATTACGAAAACTCTATTAGACTTCATAATTTAAAATACCCTGTCCTTTCTCCTTCATTAAGTTTTCTTATTTAAAGAAGAAGAACTAAATTTTTTTTCTTCAAATTTGTTGTCACTTCTTTTATGTGATGGTTTTTCTACTTTAGTGGTATTATTGGTTGGGTAGTTAAGTAGTGAAAATCTATTTGACTAGAAATAATAGTTTTTGTCTTTTATACTTATTATTAAATATTAGGTTATTTTATTCGTAAAAAAATATCATAGACTACCTATCAAACTCTTGTGAAGTTCAGACATACTTATTAGGTTCTTTCACTCGCAAAAGAAACTCATAGATTTTATGTCAAACTCGTCAAAGTGAAGTTTAGGGTAACTTTTTAGAAAAATAATGAAGAAGGTAATATAAAAGTTGATTTTTCAAAGAATCTTACGAATGATAGTGATGAAATTGAGTTGGGCAAGTCATTGTTATGGAAGTGTTTCTATTTGATTTGATACTAAGGGATTTAAAGAAAATTATCTGAGTCCTTGAAAAATTATGTAGTTTCATGCTAGATATATGTTATTTTAAATTTATAGTAGTAATTGGTTTGAAAAGAATTTAAGAAATTAATTTGGTAGTGAATAATTTGAATGTTTTTCTGTATTTTGTTAACCAACGGCTGTATTTTGAACTCCAACTCTACTTATAGTTATCTATTAATTCTTTATTGTATATTAAATAATTTAGTTTTTTTAAATAATTGTATAAAACTTATTATTTTTATAAATTATATTAATTTTCAACATTTACCTCTTTGAAATAAAACCTAAATACATCATACAGTTCTTTAAGGTAGTCGTTATAACTGGCTATTTATTAAATAAATAAAAAAGTAGATAATAACAAATTAACCTTTTTGGTTTATGAAAATACATATCTTTATCTTTTAAAATAAATTGTAGTATAGAAAATTTGGATACATCGTTTACTTATACAATATAACTAAAACAATAATTATAATCGTTCTACATGTACGTTCATCAAACTCTGACTTTTCTACGTAAAGTATAATATATATATAATATCAAATTTTGCGTAAACTAAAATGTTTTGACCAATTTAAAAAGATTATAAAGATGTATACATTAACCATAGTGCTTAATGTTTAACCACATTGGAGAAGTAAAACACATTATTTCTACCGCATATAATACATATAAAAAATATGTTAGTTTTTAATAGCAAATGTTTAAAAAAATTTATTTATATAAATGTTTATAGAATAAAAGGGCTAAATTATTTTTAAAAAATTATATGGTAAATTTGTTAAAAAAAACATCTAATTTAAAAGATTACAATATATATTTTTCCAATATTAAACAATTTGAATATGTATAAAAAATATTTATTGTTTTCTCAATCTTTCCTTTTTATTCTAATCAATCTCAAATAATATTTTCAAAATTCACTATTATATTTAGTCACTTTGGTAATATTCATAGTTAAGACTTTTTCAATCTCATACAGTATTATCAATCTCATAGGTTTTCATTAAATAAAGTATAACGATATAAAGATTACGAAAACTCTATTAGACTTCATAATTTAAAATACCCTGTCCTTTCTCCTTCATTAAGTTTTCTTATTTAAAGAAGCAGAACTAAATTTTTTTTCCTTCAAATTTGTTGTCACTTCTTTTATGTGATGGTTTTGCTACTTGAGTGGTATTATTGGTTGGGTAGTTAAGTAGTGAAAATCTATTTGACTAGAAATAGTATTTTTTTTTCTTTTATACTTATTATTTAATATTAGGTTCTTTTATTCGTAAAAAAAGCTCATACACTAACTATCAAACTCTTGTGAAGTTCAGACATACTTATTAGGTTCTTTCACTCGCAAAAGAAACTCATAAATTTTATGTCAAACTCGTCAAAGTGAAGTTTAGGGTAATTTTTTAGAAAAATAATGAAGAAGGTAATATAAAAGTTGATTTTTCAAAGAATCTTACGAATGATAGTGATGAAATTGAGTTGGGCAAGTCATTGTTAAGGAAGTGTTTCTATTTGATTTGATACTAAGGGATTTAAAGACAATTATCTGAGTCCTTGAAAAATTATGTAGTTTCATGCTAGATATATGTTATTTTAAATTTATAGTAGTAATTTGTTTGAAAAGGATTTAAGAAATTAATTTGGTAGTGAATAATCGAATGTTTTTCTGTATTTTGTTAACCAACGGCTGTATTTTGAACTCCAACGCTACTTATAGTTATCTATTAATTCTTTATTGTATATTAAATAATTTAGTTTTTTTAAATAATTGTATAAAACTTATTATTTTTATAAATTATATTAATTTTCAACATTTACCTCTTTGAAATAAAACCTAAATACATCATACAGTTCTTTAAGGTAGTCGTTATAACTGGCTATTTATTAAATAAATAAAAAAGTAGATAATAACAAATTAACCTTTTTGGTTTATGAAAATACATATCTTTATCTTTTAAAATAAATTGTAGTATAGAAAATTTGGATACATCGTTTACTTATACAATATAACTAAAACAATAATTATAATCGTTCTACATGTACGTTCATCAAACTCTGACTTTTCTACGTAAAGTATAATATATATAATATCAAATTTTGTGTAAACTAAAATGTTTTGACCAATTTAAAAAGAGTATAAAGATGTATACATTAACCATAGTGCTTAATGTTTAACCACATTGGAGAAGTTAAACACATTATTTCTACCGCATATAATACATTTAAAAAATATGTTAGTTTTTAATAGCAAATGTTTAAAAAAATTTATTTATATAAATGTTTATAGAATAAAAGGGCTAAATTATTTTTAAAAAATTATATGGTAAATTTGTTAAAAAAAACATCTAATTTAAAAGATTACAATATATATTTTCCCAATATTAAACAATTTGAATATGAATAAAAAATATTTATTGTTTTCTCAATCTTTCCTTTTTATTCTAATCAATCTCAAATAATATTTTCAATATTCACTATTATATTTAGTCACTTTGGTAATATTCATAGTTAAGACTTTTTCAATCTCATACAGTATTATCAATCTCATAGGTTTTCATTAAATAAAGTATAACGATATAAAGATTACGAAAACTCTATTAGACTTCATAATTTAAAATACCCTGTCCTTTCTCCTTCATTAAGTTTTCTTATTTAAAGAAGAACTAAATTTTTTTTCTTCAAATTTGTTGTCACTTCTTTTATGTGATGGTTTTTCTACTTGAGTGGTATTATTGGTTGGGTAGTTAAGTAGTGAAAATCTATTTGACTAGAAATAATAGTTTTTGTCTTTTATACTTATTATTAAATATTAGGTTATTTTATTCGTAAAAAAATATCATAGACTACCTATCAAACTCTTGTGAAGTTCAGACATACTTATTAGGTTCTTTCACTCGCAAAAGAAACTCATAGATTTTATGTCAAACTCGTCAAAGTGAAGTTTAGGGTAACTTTTTAGAAAAATAATGAAGAAGGTAATATAAAAGTTGATTTTTCAAAGAATCTTACGAATGATAGTGATGAAATTGAGTTGGGCAAGTCATTGTTATGGAAGTGTTTCTATTTGATTTGATACTAAGGGATTTAAAGAAAATTATCTGAGTCCTTGAAAAATTATGTAGTTTCATGCTAGATATATGTTATTTTAAATTTATAGTAGTAATTGGTTTGAAAAGAATTTAAGAAATTAATTTGGTAGTGAATAATTTGAATGTTTTTCTGTATTTTGTTAACCAACGGCTGTATTTTGAACTCCAACTCTACTTATAGTTATCTATTAATTCTTTATTGTATATTAAATAATTTAGTTTTTTTAAATAATTGTATAAAACTTATTATTTTTATAAATTATATTAATTTTCAACATTTACCTCTTTGAAATAAAACCTAAATACATCATACAGTTCTTTAAGGTAGTCGTTATAACTGGCTATTTATTAAATAAATAAAAAAGTAGATAATAACAAATTAACCTTTTTGGTTTATGAAAATACATATCTTTATCTTTTAAAATAAATTGTAGTATAGAAAATTTGGATACATCGTTTACTTATACAATATAACTAAAACAATAATTATAATCGTTCTACATGTACGTTCATCAAACTCTGACTTTTCTACGTAAAGTATAATATATATATAATATCAAATTTTGCGTAAACTAAAATGTTTTGACCAATTTAAAAAGATTATAAAGATGTATACATTAACCATAGTGCTTAATGTTTAACCACATTGGAGAAGTAAAACACATTATTTCTACCGCATATAATACATATAAAAAATATGTTAGTTTTTAATAGCAAATGTTTAAAAAAATTTATTTATATAAATGTTTATAGAATAAAAGGGCTAAATTATTTTTAAAAAATTATATGGTAAATTTGTTAAAAAAAACATCTAATTTAAAAGATTACAATATATATTTTTCCTATATTAAACAATTTGAATATGTATAAAAAATATTTATTGTTTTCTCAATCTTTCCTTTTTATTCTAATCAATCTCAAATAATATTTTCAATATTCACTATTATATTTAGTCACTTTGGTAATATTCATAGTTAAGACTTTTTCAATCTCATACAGTATTATCAATCTCATAGGTTTTCATTAAATAAAGTATAACGATATAAAGATTACGAAAACTCTATTAGACTTCATAATTTAAAATACCCTGTCCTTTCTCCTTCATTAAGTTTTCTTATTTAAAGAAGCAGAACTAAATTTTTTTTCCTTCAAATTTGTTGTCACTTCTTTTATGTGATGGTTTTGCTACTTGAGTGGTATTATTGGTTGGGTAGTTAAGTAGTGAAAATCTATTTGACTAGAAATAGTATTTTTTTTTCTTTTATACTTATTATTTAATATTAGGTTCTTTTATTCGTAAAAAAAGCTCATACACTAACTATCAAACTCTTGTGAAGTTCAGACATACTTATTAGGTTCTTTCACTCGCAAAAGAAACTCATAAATTTTATGTCAAACTCGTCAAAGTGAAGTTTAGGGTAATTTTTTAGAAAAATAATGAAGAAGGTAATATAAAAGTTGATTTTTCAAAGAATCTTACGAATGATAGTGATGAAATTGAGTTGGGCAAGTCATTGTTAAGGAAGTGTTTCTATTTGATTTGATACTAAGGGATTTAAAGACAATTATCTGAGTCCTTGAAAAATTATGTAGTTTCATGCTAGATATATGTTATTTTAAATTTATAGTAGTAATTTGTTTGAAAAGGATTTAAGAAATTAATTTGGTAGTGAATAATCGAATGTTTTTCTGTATTTTGTTAACCAACGGCTGTATTTTGAACTCCAACGCTACTTATAGTTATCTATTAATTCTTTATTGTATATTAAATAATTTAGTTTTTTTAAATAATTGTATAAAACTTATTATTTTTATAAATTATATTAATTTTCAACATTTACCTCTTTGAAATAAAACCTAAATACATCATACAGTTCTTTAAGGTAGTCGTTATAACTGGCTATTTATTAAATAAATAAAAAAGTAGATAATAACAAATTAACCTTTTTGGTTTATGAAAATACATATCTTTATCTTTTAAAATAAATTGTAGTATAGAAAATTTGGATACATCGTTTACTTATACAATATAACTAAAACAATAATTATAATCGTTCTACATGTACGTTCATCAAACTCTGACTTTTCTACGTAAAGTATAATATATATAATATCAAATTTTGTGTAAACTAAAATGTTTTGACCAATTTAAAAAGAGTATAAAGATGTATACATTAACCATAGTGCTTAATGTTTAACCACATTGGAGAAGTTAAACACATTATTTCTACCGCATATAATACATTTAAAAAATATGTTAGTTTTTAATAGCAAATGTTTAAAAAAATTTATTTATATAAATGTTTATAGAATAAAAGGGCTAAATTATTTTTAAAAAATTATATGGTAAATTTGTTAAAAAAAACATCTAATTTAAAAGATTACAATATATATTTTCCCAATATTAAACAATTTGAATATGAATAAAAAATATTTATTGTTTTCTCAATCTTTCCTTTTTATTCTAATCAATCTCAAATAATATTTTCAATATTCACTATTATATTTAGTCACTTTGGTAATATTCATAGTTAAGACTTTTTCAATCTCATACAGTATTATCAATCTCATAGGTTTTCATTAAATAAAGTATAACGATATAAAGATTACGACAACTCTATTAGACTTCATAATTTAAAATACCCTGTCCTTTCTCCTTCATTAAGTTTTCTTATTTAAAGAAGAAGAACTAAATTTTTTTTCTTCAAATTTGTTGTCACTTCTTTTATGTGATGGTTTTTCTACTTGAGTGGTATTATTGGTTGGGTAGTTAAGTAGTGAAAATCTATTTGACTAGAAATAATATTTTTTGTCTTTTATACTTATTATTAAATATTAGGTTATTTTATTCGTAAAAAAAGCTCATAGACTACCTATCAAACTCTTGTGAAGTTCAGACATACTTATTTTGTTAACCAATGTTGTATTTTGAACTCCAACTCTACTTATAGTTACCTATTAATTATTTATTGTATATTAAATAATTTAGTTTTTTAAAATAATTGTATAAAACTTATTATTTTTTTTATAAATTATATTAATTTTCAACATTTACCTCTTTGAAATAAAACCTAAATACATCATACAGTTCTTTAAGGTAGTCGTTATAACAAGCTATTTCTTAAATAAACAAAAAATTAGATAATAACAAATTAACCCTTTTAGTTTATAAAAATACATATCTTTATCTTTTAAAATAAATTGTAGTATAGAAAATTTGGATACATCGTTTACTTATACAATATAAGTAAACAATAATTATAATCGTTCTACATGTACGTTCATCAAACTCTGACTTTTCTACGTAAAGTATAATATATATAATATCAAATTTTGCGTAAACTAAAATTTTTTGAACAATTTAAAAAGAGTATAAAGATTTATACATTAACCGTAGTGTTTAATGTTTAACCACATTGGAGAAGTAAAACACATTATTTCTACCGCATATAATACATATAAAAAATATGTTAGTTTTTAATAGAAAATGTTTAAAAAAATTTATTCATGTAAATGTTTATAGGATAAAAGGGCTAAATTATTTTAAAAAAATTATATGGTAAATTTGTTAAAAAAAACATCTAATTTAAAAGATTACAATATATATTTTTCCAATATTAAACAATTTGAATATGAATAAAAAATATTTATTGTTTTCTCAATCTTTCCTTTTTATTCTAATCAATCTCAAATAATATTTTCAATATTCACTATTATATTTAGTCACTTTGGTAATATTCATAGTTAAGACTTTTTCAATCTCATACAGTATTATCAATCTCATAGGTTTTCATTAAATAAAGTATAACGATATAAAGATTACGACAACTCTATTAGACTTCATAATTTAAAATACCCTGTCCTTTCTCCTTCATTAAGTTTTCTTATTTAAAGAAGAAGAACTAAATTTTTTTTCTTCAAATTTGTTGTCACTTCTTTTATGTGATGGTTTTTCTACTTGAGTGGTATTATTGGTTGGGTAGTTAAGTAGTGAAAATCTATTTGACTAGAAATAATATTTTTTGTCTTTTATACTTATTATTAAATATTAGGTTATTTTATTCGTAAAAAAATCTCATAGACTACCTATCAAACTCTTGTGAAGTTCAGACATACTTATTAGGTTCTTTCACTCGCAAAAGAAACTCATAGATTTTATGTCAAACTCGTCAAAGTAAAATTTAGGGTAATTTTTTAGAAAAATAATGAAGAAGGTAATATAAAAGTTGCTTTTTCAAAGAATCTTACGAATGATAGTGATGAAATTGAGTTGGGAAAGTCATTGTTATGGAAGTGTTTCTATTTGATTTGATACTAAGGGATTTAAAGAAAATTATCTGAGTCTTTGAAAAATTATGTAGTTTCATGCTAGATATATGTTATTTTAAATTTATAGTAGTAATTTGTTTGAAAAGGATTTAAGAAATTAATTTGGTAGTGAATAATCGAATGTTTTTCTGTATTTTGTTAACCAACGGCTGTATTTTGAACTCCAACTCTACTTATAGTTATCTATTAATTCTTTATTGTATATTAAATAATTTAGTTTTTTAAAATAATTGTATAAAACTTATTATTTTTATAAATTATATTAATTTTCAACATTTACCTCTTTGAAATAAAACCTAAATACATCATACAGTTCTTTAAGGTAGTCGTTATAACTGGCTATTTATTAAATAAATAAAAAAGTAGATAATAACAAATTAACCTTTTTGGTTTATGAAAATACATATCTTTATCTTTTAAAATAAATTGTAGTATAGAAAATTTGGATACATCGTTTAATTATACAATATAACTAAAACAATAATTATAATCGTTCTACATGTACGTTCATCAAACTCTGACTTTTCTACGTAAAGTATAATATATATATAATATCAAATTTTGCGTAAACTAAAATGTTTTGACCAATTTAAAAAGATTATAAAGATGTATACATTAACCATAGTGCTTAATGTTTAACCACATTGGAGAAGTAAAACACATTATTTCTACCGCATATAATACATATAAAAAATATGTTAGTTTTTAATAGCAAATGTTTAAAAAAATTTATTTATATAAATGTTTATAGAATAAAAGGGCTAAATTATTTTTAAAAAATTATATGGTAAATTTGTTAAAAAAAAACATCTAATTTAAAAGATTACAATATATATTTTCCCAATATTAAACAATTTGAATATGAATAAAAAATATTTATTGTCTTCTCAATCTTTCCTTTTTATTCTAATCAATCTCAAATAATATTTTCAATATTAACTATTATATTTAGTCACTTTGGTAATATTCATAGTTAAGACTTTTTCAATCTCATAAAGTATTATCAATCTCATAGGTTTTCATTAAAAAAGTATAAAGATATAAAGATTATGATAACTCTCTTAGACTTCATAATTTATAATACCCTGTCCTTTCTCCTTCATTAAGTTTTCTTATTTAAAGAAGCAGCACAAAAAAAAATTCTTCAAATTTGTTGTCACTACTTTTATGTGATGGTTTTTCTACTTGAGTGGTATTATTGGTTGGGTAGGTAAATAGTGAAAATCTATTTGACTAGAAATAATATTTTTTGTCTTTTAGGTTCTTTTATTCGTAAAAAAAGCTCATAGACTACCTATCAAACTCTTGTGAAGTTCAGACATACTTATTATGTTCTTTCACTCGCAAAAGAAACTCATAGATTTTATGTCAAACTCGTCAAAGGGAAGTTTAGGGTAATTTTTTAGAAAAATAATGAAGAAGGTAATATAAAAGTTGATTTTTCAAAGAATCTTACGAATGATAGTGATGAAATTGAGTTGGGCAAGTCATTGTTATGGAAGTGTTTCTATTTGATTTGATACTAAGGGATTTAAAGACAATTATCTGAGTCCTTGAAAAATTATGTAGTTTCATACTAGATATATGTTATTTTAAATTGATAGTAGTAATTAGTTTGAAAAGGATTTAAGAAATTAATTTGGTAGTGAATAATCGAATGTTTTTCTGTATTTTGTTAACTAATGTTGTATTTTGAACTCCAACTCTACTTATAGTTATCTATTAATTCTTTATTGTATATTAAATAATTTAGTTTTTTAAAATAATTGTATAAAACTTTTTTTTTTATAAATTATATTAATTTTCAACATTTACCTCTTTGAAATAAAACCTAAATACATCATACAGTTCTTTAAGGTAGTCGTTATAATAGGCTATATCTTAAATAAATAAAAAAAGTAGATAATAACAAATTAACCCTTTTGGTTTATAAAAATACATATCTTTATCTTTTAAAATAAATTGTAGTATAGAAAATTTGGATACATCGTTTACTTATACAATATAAGTAAACAATAATTATAATCGTTCTACATGTACGTTCATCAAACTCTGACTTTTCTACGTAAAGTATAATATATATAATATCAAATTTTGCGTAAACTAAAATTTTTTGAACAATTTAAAAAGAGTATAAAGATTTATACATTAACCGTAGTGTTTAATGTTTAACCACATTGGAGAAGTAAAACACATTATTTCTACCGCATATAATACATATAAAAAATATGTTAGTTTTTAATAGAAAATGTTTAAAAAAATTTATTCATGTAAATGTTTATAGGATAAAAGGGCTAAATTATTTTAAAAAAATTATATGGTAAATTTGTTAAAAAAAACATCTAATTTAAAAGATTACAATATATATTTTTCCAATATTAAACAATTTGAATATGAATAAAAAATATTTATTGTTTTCTCAATCTTTCCTTTTTATTCTAATCAATCTCAAATAATATTTTCAATATTCACTATTATATTTAGTCACTTTGGTAATATTCATAGTTAAGACTTTTTCAATCTCATACAGTATTATCAATCTCATAGGTTTTCATTAAATAAAGTATAACGATATAAAGATTACGACAACTCTATTAGACTTCATAATTTAAAATACCCTGTCCTTTCTCCTTCATTAAGTTTTCTTATTTAAAGAAGAAGAACTAAATTTTTTTTCTTCAAATTTGTTGTCACTTCTTTTATGTGATGGTTTTTCTACTTGAGTGGTATTATTGGTTGGGTAGTTAAGTAGTGAAAATCTATTTGACTAGAAATAATATTTTTTGTCTTTTATACTTATTATTAAATATTAGGTTATTTTATTCGTAAAAAAATCTCATAGACTACCTATCAAACTCTTGTGAAGTTCAGACATACTTATTAGGTTCTTTCACTCGCAAAAGAAACTCATAGATTTTATGTCAAACTCGTCAAAGTAAAATTTAGGGTAATTTTTTAGAAAAATAATGAAGAAGGTAATATAAAAGTTGCTTTTTCAAAGAATCTTACGAATGATAGTGATGAAATTGAGTTGGGAAAGTCATTGTTATGGAAGTGTTTCTATTTGATTTGATACTAAGGGATTTAAAGAAAATTATCTGAGTCTTTGAAAAATTATGTAGTTTCATGCTAGATATATGTTATTTTAAATTTATAGTAGTAATTTGTTTGAAAAGGATTTAAGAAATTAATTTGGTAGTGAATAATCGAATGTTTTTCTGTATTTTGTTAACCAACGGCTGTATTTTGAACTCCAACTCTACTTATAGTTATCTATTAATTCTTTATTGTATATTAAATAATTTAGTTTTTTAAAATAATTGTATAAAACTTATTATTTTTATAAATTATATTAATTTTCAACATTTACCTCTTTGAAATAAAACCTAAATACATCATACAGTTCTTTAAGGTAGTCGTTATAACTGGCTATTTATTAAATAAATAAAAAAGTAGATAATAACAAATTAACCTTTTTGGTTTATGAAAATACATATCTTTATCTTTTAAAATAAATTGTAGTATAGAAAATTTGGATACATCGTTTAATTATACAATATAACTAAAACAATAATTATAATCGTTCTACATGTACGTTCATCAAACTCTGACTTTTCTACGTAAAGTATAATATATATATAATATCAAATTTTGCGTAAACTAAAATGTTTTGACCAATTTAAAAAGATTATAAAGATGTATACATTAACCATAGTGCTTAATGTTTAACCACATTGGAGAAGTAAAACACATTATTTCTACCGCATATAATACATATAAAAAATATGTTAGTTTTTAATAGCAAATGTTTAAAAAAATTTATTTATATAAATGTTTATAGAATAAAAGGGCTAAATTATTTTTAAAAAATTATATGGTAAATTTGTTAAAAAAAAACATCTAATTTAAAAGATTACAATATATATTTTCCCAATATTAAACAATTTGAATATGAATAAAAAATATTTATTGTCTTCTCAATCTTTCCTTTTTATTCTAATCAATCTCAAATAATATTTTCAATATTAACTATTATATTTAGTCACTTTGGTAATATTCATAGTTAAGACTTTTTCAATCTCATAAAGTATTATCAATCTCATAGGTTTTCATTAAAAAAGTATAAAGATATAAAGATTATGATAACTCTCTTAGACTTCATAATTTATAATACCCTGTCCTTTCTCCTTCATTAAGTTTTCTTATTTAAAGAAGCAGCACAAAAAAAAATTCTTCAAATTTGTTGTCACTACTTTTATGTGATGGTTTTTCTACTTGAGTGGTATTATTGGTTGGGTAGGTAAATAGTGAAAATCTATTTGACTAGAAATAATATTTTTTGTCTTTTAGGTTCTTTTATTCGTAAAAAAAGCTCATAGACTACCTATCAAACTCTTGTGAAGTTCAGACATACTTATTATGTTCTTTCACTCGCAAAAGAAACTCATAGATTTTATGTCAAACTCGTCAAAGGGAAGTTTAGGGTAATTTTTTAGAAAAATAATGAAGAAGGTAATATAAAAGTTGATTTTTCAAAGAATCTTACGAATGATAGTGATGAAATTGAGTTGGGCAAGTCATTGTTATGGAAGTGTTTCTATTTGATTTGATACTAAGGGATTTAAAGACAATTATCTGAGTCCTTGAAAAATTATGTAGTTTCATACTAGATATATGTTATTTTAAATTGATAGTAGTAATTAGTTTGAAAAGGATTTAAGAAATTAATTTGGTAGTGAATAATCGAATGTTTTTCTGTATTTTGTTAACTAATGTTGTATTTTGAACTCCAACTCTACTTATAGTTATCTATTAATTCTTTATTGTATATTAAATAATTTAGTTTTTTAAAATAATTGTATAAAACTTTTTTTTTTATAAATTATATTAATTTTCAACATTTACCTCTTTGAAATAAAACCTAAATACATCATACAGTTCTTTAAGGTAGTCGTTATAATAGGCTATATCTTAAATAAATAAAAAAAGTAGATAATAACAAATTAACCCTTTTGGTTTATAAAAATACATATCTTTATCTTTTAAAATAAATTGTAGTATAGAAAATTTGGATACATCGTTTACTTATACAATATAAGTAAACAATAATTATAATCGTTCTACATGTACGTTCATCAAACTCTGACTTTTCTACGTAAAGTATAATATATATAATATCAAATTTTGCGTAAACTAAAATTTTTTGAACAATTTAAAAAGAGTATAAAGATTTATACATTAACCGTAGTGTTTAATGTTTAACCACATTGGAGAAGTAAAACACATTATTTCTACCGCATATAATACATATAAAAAATATGTTAGTTTTTAATAGAAAATGTTTAAAAAAATTTATTCATGTAAATGTTTATAGGATAAAAGGGCTAAATTATTTTTAAAAAATTATATGGTAAATTTGTTAAAAAAAACATCTAATTTAAAAGATTACAATATATATTTTTCCAATATTAAACAATTTGAATATGAATAAAAAATATTTATTGTTTTCTCAATCTTTCCTTTTTATTCTAATCAATCTCAAATAATATTTTCAATATTCACTATTATATTTAGTCACTTTGGTAATATTCATAGTTAAGACTTTTTCAATCTCATACAGTATTATCAATCTCATAGGTTTTCATTAAATAAAGTATAACGATATAAAGATTACGACAACTCTATTAGACTTCATAATTTAAAATACCCTGTCCTTTCTCCTTCATTAAGTTTTCTTATTTAAAGAAGAAGAACTAAATTTTTTTTCTTCAAATTTGTTGTCACTTCTTTTATGTGATGGTTTTTCTACTTGAGTGGTATTATTGGTTGGGTAGTTAAGTAGTGAAAATCTATTTGACTAGAAATAATATTTTTTGTCTTTTATACTTATTATTAAATATTAGGTTATTTTATTCGTAAAAAAATCTCATAGACTACCTATCAAACTCTTGTGAAGTTCAGACATACTTATTAGGTTCTTTCACTCGCAAAAGAAACTCATAGATTTTATGTCAAACTCGTCAAAGTAAAATTTAGGGTAATTTTTTAGAAAAATAATGAAGAAGGTAATATAAAAGTTGCTTTTTCAAAGAATCTTACGAATGATAGTGATGAAATTGAGTTGGGAAAGTCATTGTTATGGAAGTGTTTCTATTTGATTTGATACTAAGGGATTTAAAGAAAATTATCTGAGTCTTTGAAAAATTATGTAGTTTCATGCTAGATATATGTTATTTTAAATTTATAGTAGTAATTTGTTTGAAAAGGATTTAAGAAATTAATTTGGTAGTGAATAATCGAATGTTTTTCTGTATTTTGTTAACCAACGGCTGTATTTTGAACTCCAACTCTACTTATAGTTATCTATTAATTCTTTATTGTATATTAAATAATTTAGTTTTTTAAAATAATTGTATAAAACTTATTATTTTTATAAATTATATTAATTTTCAACATTTACCTCTTTGAAATAAAACCTAAATACATCATACAGTTCTTTAAGGTAGTCGTTATAACTGGCTATTTATTAAATAAATAAAAAAGTAGATAATAACAAATTAACCTTTTTGGTTTATGAAAATACATATCTTTATCTTTTAAAATAAATTGTAGTATAGAAAATTTGGATACATCGTTTAATTATACAATATAACTAAAACAATAATTATAATCGTTCTACATGTACGTTCATCAAACTCTGACTTTTCTACGTAAAGTATAATATATATATAATATCAAATTTTGCGTAAACTAAAATGTTTTGACCAATTTAAAAAGATTATAAAGATGTATACATTAACCATAGTGCTTAATGTTTAACCACATTGGAGAAGTAAAACACATTATTTCTACCGCATATAATACATATAAAAAATATGTTAGTTTTTAATAGCAAATGTTTAAAAAAATTTATTTATATAAATGTTTATAGAATAAAAGGGCTAAATTATTTTTAAAAAATTATATGGTAAATTTGTTAAAAAAAAACATCTAATTTAAAAGATTACAATATATATTTTCCCAATATTAAACAATTTGAATATGAATAAAAAATATTTATTGTCTTCTCAATCTTTCCTTTTTATTCTAATCAATCTCAAATAATATTTTCAATATTAACTATTATATTTAGTCACTTTGGTAATATTCATAGTTAAGACTTTTTCAATCTCATAAAGTATTATCAATCTCATAGGTTTTCATTAAAAAAGTATAAAGATATAAAGATTATGATAACTCTCTTAGACTTCATAATTTATAATACCCTGTCCTTTCTCCTTCATTAAGTTTTCTTATTTAAAGAAGCAGCACAAAAAAAAATTCTTCAAATTTGTTGTCACTACTTTTATGTGATGGTTTTTCTACTTGAGTGGTATTATTGGTTGGGTAGGTAAATAGTGAAAATCTATTTGACTAGAAATAATATTTTTTGTCTTTTAGGTTCTTTTATTCGTAAAAAAAGCTCATAGACTACCTATCAAACTCTTGTGAAGTTCAGACATACTTATTATGTTCTTTCACTCGCAAAAGAAACTCATAGATTTTATGTCAAACTCGTCAAAGGGAAGTTTAGGGTAATTTTTTAGAAAAATAATGAAGAAGGTAATATAAAAGTTGATTTTTCAAAGAATCTTACGAATGATAGTGATGAAATTGAGTTGGGCAAGTCATTGTTATGGAAGTGTTTCTATTTGATTTGATACTAAGGGATTTAAAGACAATTATCTGAGTCCTTGAAAAATTATGTAGTTTCATACTAGATATATGTTATTTTAAATTGATAGTAGTAATTAGTTTGAAAAGGATTTAAGAAATTAATTTGGTAGTGAATAATCGAATGTTTTTCTGTATTTTGTTAACTAATGTTGTATTTTGAACTCCAACTCTACTTATAGTTATCTATTAATTCTTTATTGTATATTAAATAATTTAGTTTTTTAAAATAATTGTATAAAACTTTTTTTTTTATAAATTATATTAATTTTCAACATTTACCTCTTTGAAATAAAACCTAAATACATCATACAGTTCTTTAAGGTAGTCGTTATAATAGGCTATATCTTAAATAAATAAAAAAAGTAGATAATAACAAATTAACCCTTTTGGTTTATAAAAATACATATCTTTATCTTTTAAAATAAATTGTAGTATAGAAAATTTGGATACATCGTTTACTTATACAATATAAGTAAACAATAATTATAATCGTTCTACATGTACGTTCATCAAACTCTGACTTTTCTACGTAAAGTATAATATATATAATATCAAATTTTGCGTAAACTAAAATTTTTTGAACAATTTAAAAAGAGTATAAAGATTTATACATTAACCGTAGTGTTTAATGTTTAACCACATTGGAGAAGTAAAACACATTATTTCTACCGCATATAATACATATAAAAAATATGTTAGTTTTTAATAGAAAATGTTTAAAAAAATTTATTCATGTAAATGTTTATAGGATAAAAGGGCTAAATTATTTTAAAAAAATTATATGGTAAATTTGTTAAAAAAAACATCTAATTTAAAAGATTACAATATATATTTTTCCAATATTAAACAATTTGAATATGAATAAAAAATATTTATTGTTTTCTCAATCTTTCCTTTTTATTCTAATCAATCTCAAATAATATTTTCAATATTCACTATTATATTTAGTCACTTTGGTAATATTCATAGTTAAGACTTTTTCAATCTCATACAGTATTATCAATCTCATAGGTTTTCATTAAATAAAGTATAACGATATAAAGATTACGACAACTCTATTAGACTTCATAATTTAAAATACCCTGTCCTTTCTCCTTCATTAAGTTTTCTTATTTAAAGAAGAAGAACTAAATTTTTTTTCTTCAAATTTGTTGTCACTTCTTTTATGTGATGGTTTTTCTACTTGAGTGGTATTATTGGTTGGGTAGTTAAGTAGTGAAAATCTATTTGACTAGAAATAATATTTTTTGTCTTTTATACTTATTATTAAATATTAGGTTATTTTATTCGTAAAAAAATCTCATAGACTACCTATCAAACTCTTGTGAAGTTCAGACATACTTATTAGGTTCTTTCACTCGCAAAAGAAACTCATAGATTTTATGTCAAACTCGTCAAAGTAAAATTTAGGGTAATTTTTTAGAAAAATAATGAAGAAGGTAATATAAAAGTTGCTTTTTCAAAGAATCTTACGAATGATAGTGATGAAATTGAGTTGGGAAAGTCATTGTTATGGAAGTGTTTCTATTTGATTTGATACTAAGGGATTTAAAGAAAATTATCTGAGTCTTTGAAAAATTATGTAGTTTCATGCTAGATATATGTTATTTTAAATTTATAGTAGTAATTTGTTTGAAAAGGATTTAAGAAATTAATTTGGTAGTGAATAATCGAATGTTTTTCTGTATTTTGTTAACCAACGGCTGTATTTTGAACTCCAACTCTACTTATAGTTATCTATTAATTCTTTATTGTATATTAAATAATTTAGTTTTTTAAAATAATTGTATAAAACTTATTATTTTTATAAATTATATTAATTTTCAACATTTACCTCTTTGAAATAAAACCTAAATACATCATACAGTTCTTTAAGGTAGTCGTTATAACTGGCTATTTATTAAATAAATAAAAAAGTAGATAATAACAAATTAACCTTTTTGGTTTATGAAAATACATATCTTTATCTTTTAAAATAAATTGTAGTATAGAAAATTTGGATACATCGTTTAATTATACAATATAACTAAAACAATAATTATAATCGTTCTACATGTACGTTCATCAAACTCTGACTTTTCTACGTAAAGTATAATATATATATAATATCAAATTTTGCGTAAACTAAAATGTTTTGACCAATTTAAAAAGATTATAAAGATGTATACATTAACCATAGTGCTTAATGTTTAACCACATTGGAGAAGTAAAACACATTATTTCTACCGCATATAATACATATAAAAAATATGTTAGTTTTTAATAGCAAATGTTTAAAAAAATTTATTTATATAAATGTTTATAGAATAAAAGGGCTAAATTATTTTTAAAAAATTATATGGTAAATTTGTTAAAAAAAAACATCTAATTTAAAAGATTACAATATATATTTTCCCAATATTAAACAATTTGAATATGAATAAAAAATATTTATTGTCTTCTCAATCTTTCCTTTTTATTCTAATCAATCTCAAATAATATTTTCAATATTAACTATTATATTTAGTCACTTTGGTAATATTCATAGTTAAGACTTTTTCAATCTCATAAAGTATTATCAATCTCATAGGTTTTCATTAAAAAAGTATAAAGATATAAAGATTATGATAACTCTCTTAGACTTCATAATTTATAATACCCTGTCCTTTCTCCTTCATTAAGTTTTCTTATTTAAAGAAGCAGCACAAAAAAAAATTCTTCAAATTTGTTGTCACTACTTTTATGTGATGGTTTTTCTACTTGAGTGGTATTATTGGTTGGGTAGGTAAATAGTGAAAATCTATTTGACTAGAAATAATATTTTTTGTCTTTTAGGTTCTTTTATTCGTAAAAAAAGCTCATAGACTACCTATCAAACTCTTGTGAAGTTCAGACATACTTATTATGTTCTTTCACTCGCAAAAGAAACTCATAGATTTTATGTCAAACTCGTCAAAGGGAAGTTTAGGGTAATTTTTTAGAAAAATAATGAAGAAGGTAATATAAAAGTTGATTTTTCAAAGAATCTTACGAATGATAGTGATGAAATTGAGTTGGGCAAGTCATTGTTATGGAAGTGTTTCTATTTGATTTGATACTAAGGGATTTAAAGACAATTATCTGAGTCCTTGAAAAATTATGTAGTTTCATACTAGATATATGTTATTTTAAATTGATAGTAGTAATTAGTTTGAAAAGGATTTAAGAAATTAATTTGGTAGTGAATAATCGAATGTTTTTCTGTATTTTGTTAACTAATGTTGTATTTTGAACTCCAACTCTACTTATAGTTATCTATTAATTCTTTATTGTATATTAAATAATTTAGTTTTTTAAAATAATTGTATAAAACTTTTTTTTTTATAAATTATATTAATTTTCAACATTTACCTCTTTGAAATAAAACCTAAATACATCATACAGTTCTTTAAGGTAGTCGTTATAATAGGCTATATCTTAAATAAATAAAAAAAGTAGATAATAACAAATTAACCCTTTTGGTTTATAAAAATACATATCTTTATCTTTTAAAATAAATTGTAGTATAGAAAATTTGGATACATCGTTTACTTATACAATATAAGTAAACAATAATTATAATCGTTCTACATGTACGTTCATCAAACTCTGACTTTTCTACGTAAAGTATAATATATATAATATCAAATTTTGCGTAAACTAAAATTTTTTGAACAATTTAAAAAGAGTATAAAGATTTATACATTAACCGTAGTGTTTAATGTTTAACCACATTGGAGAAGTAAAACACATTATTTCTACCGCATATAATACATATAAAAAATATGTTAGTTTTTAATAGAAAATGTTTAAAAAAATTTATTCATGTAAATGTTTATAGGATAAAAGGGCTAAATTATTTTTAAAAAATTATATGGTAAATTTGTTAAAAAAAACATCTAATTTAAAAGATTACAATATATATTTTTCCAATATTAAACAATTTGAATATGAATAAAAAATATTTATTGTTTTCTCAATCTTTCCTTTTTATTCTAATCAATCTCAAATAATATTTTCAATATTCACTATTATATTTAGTCACTTTGGTAATATTCATAGTTAAGACTTTTTCAATCTCATACAGTATTATCAATCTCATAGGTTTTCATTAAATAAAGTATAACGATATAAAGATTACGACAACTCTATTAGACTTCATAATTTAAAATACCCTGTCCTTTCTCCTTCATTAAGTTTTCTTATTTAAAGAAGAAGAACTAAATTTTTTTTCTTCAAATTTGTTGTCACTTCTTTTATGTGATGGTTTTTCTACTTGAGTGGTATTATTGGTTGGGTAGTTAAGTAGTGAAAATCTATTTGACTAGAAATAATATTTTTTGTCTTTTATACTTATTATTAAATATTAGGTTATTTTATTCGTAAAAAAATCTCATAGACTACCTATCAAACTCTTGTGAAGTTCAGACATACTTATTAGGTTCTTTCACTCGCAAAAGAAACTCATAGATTTTATGTCAAACTCGTCAAAGTAAAATTTAGGGTAATTTTTTAGAAAAATAATGAAGAAGGTAATATAAAAGTTGCTTTTTCAAAGAATCTTACGAATGATAGTGATGAAATTGAGTTGGGAAAGTCATTGTTATGGAAGTGTTTCTATTTGATTTGATACTAAGGGATTTAAAGAAAATTATCTGAGTCTTTGAAAAATTATGTAGTTTCATGCTAGATATATGTTATTTTAAATTTATAGTAGTAATTTGTTTGAAAAGGATTTAAGAAATTAATTTGGTAGTGAATAATCGAATGTTTTTCTGTATTTTGTTAACCAACGGCTGTATTTTGAACTCCAACTCTACTTATAGTTATCTATTAATTCTTTATTGTATATTAAATAATTTAGTTTTTTAAAATAATTGTATAAAACTTATTATTTTTATAAATTATATTAATTTTCAACATTTACCTCTTTGAAATAAAACCTAAATACATCATACAGTTCTTTAAGGTAGTCGTTATAACTGGCTATTTATTAAATAAATAAAAAAGTAGATAATAACAAATTAACCTTTTTGGTTTATGAAAATACATATCTTTATCTTTTAAAATAAATTGTAGTATAGAAAATTTGGATACATCGTTTAATTATACAATATAACTAAAACAATAATTATAATCGTTCTACATGTACGTTCATCAAACTCTGACTTTTCTACGTAAAGTATAATATATATATAATATCAAATTTTGCGTAAACTAAAATGTTTTGACCAATTTAAAAAGATTATAAAGATGTATACATTAACCATAGTGCTTAATGTTTAACCACATTGGAGAAGTAAAACACATTATTTCTACCGCATATAATACATATAAAAAATATGTTAGTTTTTAATAGCAAATGTTTAAAAAAATTTATTTATATAAATGTTTATAGAATAAAAGGGCTAAATTATTTTTAAAAAATTATATGGTAAATTTGTTAAAAAAAAACATCTAATTTAAAAGATTACAATATATATTTTCCCAATATTAAACAATTTGAATATGAATAAAAAATATTTATTGTCTTCTCAATCTTTCCTTTTTATTCTAATCAATCTCAAATAATATTTTCAATATTAACTATTATATTTAGTCACTTTGGTAATATTCATAGTTAAGACTTTTTCAATCTCATAAAGTATTATCAATCTCATAGGTTTTCATTAAAAAAGTATAAAGATATAAAGATTATGATAACTCTCTTAGACTTCATAATTTATAATACCCTGTCCTTTCTCCTTCATTAAGTTTTCTTATTTAAAGAAGCAGCACAAAAAAAAATTCTTCAAATTTGTTGTCACTACTTTTATGTGATGGTTTTTCTACTTGAGTGGTATTATTGGTTGGGTAGGTAAATAGTGAAAATCTATTTGACTAGAAATAATATTTTTTGTCTTTTAGGTTCTTTTATTCGTAAAAAAAGCTCATAGACTACCTATCAAACTCTTGTGAAGTTCAGACATACTTATTATGTTCTTTCACTCGCAAAAGAAACTCATAGATTTTATGTCAAACTCGTCAAAGGGAAGTTTAGGGTAATTTTTTAGAAAAATAATGAAGAAGGTAATATAAAAGTTGATTTTTCAAAGAATCTTACGAATGATAGTGATGAAATTGAGTTGGGCAAGTCATTGTTATGGAAGTGTTTCTATTTGATTTGATACTAAGGGATTTAAAGACAATTATCTGAGTCCTTGAAAAATTATGTAGTTTCATACTAGATATATGTTATTTTAAATTGATAGTAGTAATTAGTTTGAAAAGGATTTAAGAAATTAATTTGGTAGTGAATAATCGAATGTTTTTCTGTATTTTGTTAACTAATGTTGTATTTTGAACTCCAACTCTACTTATAGTTATCTATTAATTCTTTATTGTATATTAAATAATTTAGTTTTTTAAAATAATTGTATAAAACTTTTTTTTTTATAAATTATATTAATTTTCAACATTTACCTCTTTGAAATAAAACCTAAATACATCATACAGTTCTTTAAGGTAGTCGTTATAATAGGCTATATCTTAAATAAATAAAAAAAGTAGATAATAACAAATTAACCCTTTTGGTTTATAAAAATACATATCTTTATCTTTTAAAATAAATTGTAGTATAGAAAATTTGGATACATCGTTTACTTATACAATATAAGTAAACAATAATTATAATCGTTCTACATGTACGTTCATCAAACTCTGACTTTTCTACGTAAAGTATAATATATATAATATCAAATTTTGCGTAAACTAAAATTTTTTGAACAATTTAAAAAGAGTATAAAGATTTATACATTAACCGTAGTGTTTAATGTTTAACCACATTGGAGAAGTAAAACACATTATTTCTACCGCATATAATACATATAAAAAATATGTTAGTTTTTAATAGAAAATGTTTAAAAAAATTTATTCATGTAAATGTTTATAGGATAAAAGGGCTAAATTATTTTTAAAAAATTATATGGTAAATTTGTTAAAAAAAACATCTAATTTAAAAGATTACAATATATATTTTTCCAATATTAAACAATTTGAATATGAATAAAAAATATTTATTGTTTTCTCAATCTTTCCTTTTTATTCTAATCAATCTCAAATAATATTTTCAATATTCACTATTATATTTAGTCACTTTGGTAATATTCATAGTTAAGACTTTTTCAATCTCATACAGTATTATCAATCTCATAGGTTTTCATTAAATAAAGTATAACGATATAAAGATTACGACAACTCTATTAGACTTCATAATTTAAAATACCCTGTCCTTTCTCCTTCATTAAGTTTTCTTATTTAAAGAAGAAGAACTAAATTTTTTTTCTTCAAATTTGTTGTCACTTCTTTTATGTGATGGTTTTTCTACTTGAGTGGTATTATTGGTTGGGTAGTTAAGTAGTGAAAATCTATTTGACTAGAAATAATATTTTTTGTCTTTTATACTTATTATTAAATATTAGGTTATTTTATTCGTAAAAAAATCTCATAGACTACCTATCAAACTCTTGTGAAGTTCAGACATACTTATTAGGTTCTTTCACTCGCAAAAGAAACTCATAGATTTTATGTCAAACTCGTCAAAGTAAAATTTAGGGTAATTTTTTAGAAAAATAATGAAGAAGGTAATATAAAAGTTGCTTTTTCAAAGAATCTTACGAATGATAGTGATGAAATTGAGTTGGGAAAGTCATTGTTATGGAAGTGTTTCTATTTGATTTGATACTAAGGGATTTAAAGAAAATTATCTGAGTCTTTGAAAAATTATGTAGTTTCATGCTAGATATATGTTATTTTAAATTTATAGTAGTAATTTGTTTGAAAAGGATTTAAGAAATTAATTTGGTAGTGAATAATCGAATGTTTTTCTGTATTTTGTTAACCAACGGCTGTATTTTGAACTCCAACTCTACTTATAGTTATCTATTAATTCTTTATTGTATATTAAATAATTTAGTTTTTTAAAATAATTGTATAAAACTTATTATTTTTATAAATTATATTAATTTTCAACATTTACCTCTTTGAAATAAAACCTAAATACATCATACAGTTCTTTAAGGTAGTCGTTATAACTGGCTATTTATTAAATAAATAAAAAAGTAGATAATAACAAATTAACCTTTTTGGTTTATGAAAATACATATCTTTATCTTTTAAAATAAATTGTAGTATAGAAAATTTGGATACATCGTTTACTTATACAATATAACTAAAACAATAATTATAATCGTTCTACATGTACGTTCATCAAACTCTGACTTTTCTACGTAAAGTATAATATATATATAATATCAAATTTTGCGTAAACTAAAATGTTTTGACCAATTTAAAAAGATTATAAAGATGTATACATTAACCATAGTGCTTAATGTTTAACCACATTGGAGAAGTAAAACACATTATTTCTACCGCATATAATACATATAAAAAATATGTTAGTTTTTAATAGCAAATGTTTAAAAAAATTTATTTATATAAATGTTTATAGAATAAAAGGGCTAAATTATTTTTAAAAAATTATATGGTAAATTTGTTAAAAAAAACATCTAATTTAAAAGATTACAATATATATTTTCCCAATATTAAACAATTTGAATATGAATAAAAAATATTTATTGTTTTCTCAATCTTTCCTTTTTATTCTAATCAATCTCAAATAATATTTTCAATATTCACTATTATATTTAGTCACTTTGGTAATATTCATAGTTAAGACTTTTTCAATCTCATACAGTATTATCAATCTCATAGGTTTTCATTAAATAAAGTATAACGATATAATGATTACGAAAACTCTATTAGACTTCATAATTTAAAATACCCTGTCCTTTCTCCTTCATTAAGTTTTCTTATTTAAAGAAGCAGAATTAAATTTTTTTTCTTCAAATTTGTTGTCACTTCTTTTATGTGATGGTTTTTCTACTTGAATGGTATTATTGGTTGGGTAGGTAAGTAGTGAAAATTTATTTGACTAGAAATAATATTTTTTGTCTTTTATACTTATTATTAAATATTAGGTTATTTTATTCGTAAAAAAAGCTCATAGACTACCTATCAAACTCTTGTGAAGTTCAGACATACTTATTAGGTTCTTTCACTCGCAAAAGAAACTCATAGATTTTATGTCAAACTCGTTAAAGTGAAGTTTAGGGTAATTTTTTAGAAAAATAATGAAGAAGGTAATATAAAAGTTGATTTTTCAAAGAATCTTACGAATGATAGTGATGAAATTGAAGTGGGCAAGTCATTGTTATGGAAGTGTTTCTATTTGATTTGATACTAAGGGATTTAAAGAAAATTATCTGAGTCCTTGAAAAATTATGTAGTTTCATGCTAGATATATGTTATTTTAAATTTATAGTAGTAATTGGTTTGAAAAGAATTTAAGAAATTAATTTGGTAGTGAATAATTTGAATGTTTTTCTGTATTTTGTTAACCAACGGCTGTATTTTGAACTCCAACTCTACTTATAGTTATCTATTAATTCTTTATTGTATATTAAATAATTTAGTTTTTTTAAATAATTGTATAAAACTTATTATTTTTATAAATTATATTAATTTTCAACATTTACCTCTTTGAAATAAAACCTAAATACATCATACAGTTCTTTAAGGTAGTCGTTATAACTGGCTATTTATTAAATAAATAAAAAAGTAGATAATAACAAATTAACCTTTTTGGTTTATGAAAATACATATCTTTATCTTTTAAAATAAATTGTAGTATAGAAAATTTGGATACATCGTTTACTTATACAATATAACTAAAACAATAATTATAATCGTTCTACATGTACGTTCATCAAACTCTGACTTTTCTACGTAAAGTATAATATATATATAATATCAAATTTTGCGTAAACTAAAATTTTTTGAACAATTTAAAAAGAGTATAAAGATTTATACATTAACCATAGTGCTTAATGTTTAACCACATTGGAGAAGTAAAACACATTATTTCTACCGCATATAATACATATAAAAAATATGTTAGTTTTTAATAGCAAATGTTTAAAAAAATTTATTTATATAAATGTTTATAGAATAAAAGGGCTAAATTATTTTTAAAAAATTATATGGTAAATTTGTTAAAAAAACATCTAATTTAAAAGATTACAATATATATTTTCCCAATATTAAACAATTTGAATATGAATAAAATATATTTATTGTTTTCTCAATCTTTTCTTTTTATTCTAATCAATCTCAAATAATATTTTCAATATTCACTATTATATTTAGTCACTTTGGTAATATTCATAGTTAAGACTTTTCCAATCTCATACAGTATTATCAATCTCATAGGTTTTCATTAAATAAAGTATAACGATATAAAGATTACGAAAACTCTATTAGACTTTATAATTTAAAATACCATGTCCTTTCTCCTTCATTAAGTTTTCTTATTTAAAGAAGCAGAACTAAATTTTTTTTCCTTCAAATTTGTTGTCACTTCTTTTATGTGATGGTTTTTCTACTTGAGTGGTATTATTGGTTGGGTAGTTAAGTAGTGCAAATCTATTTGACTAGAAATAATATTTTTTTGTCTTTTATACTTATTATTAAATATTAGGTTCTTTTATTCGTAAAAAAAGCTCATAGACTACCTATCAAACTCTTGTGAAGTTCAGACATACTTATTAGGTTCTTTCACTCGCAAAAGAAACTCATAGATTTTATGTCAAACTCGTTAAAGTGAAGTTTAGGGTAATTTTTTAGAAAAATAATGAAGAAGGTAATATAAAAGTTGATTTTTCAAAGAATCTTACGAATGATAGTGATGAAATTGAAGTGGGCAAGTCATTGTTATGGAAGTGTTTCTATTTGATTTGATACTAAGGGATTTAAAGAAAATTATCTGAGTCCTTGAAAAATTATGTAGTTTCATGCTAGATATATGTTATTTTAAATTTATAGTAGTAATTGGTTTGAAAAGAATTTAAGAAATTAATTTGGTAGTGAATAATTTGAATGTTTTTCTGTATTTTGTTAACCAACGGCTGTATTTTGAACTCCAACTCTACTTATAGTTATCTATTAATTCTTTATTGTATATTAAATAATTTAGTTTTTTTAAATAATTGTATAAAACTTATTATTTTTATAAATTATATTAATTTTCAACATTTACCTCTTTGAAATAAAACCTAAATACATCATACAGTTCTTTAAGGTAGTCGTTATAACTGGCTATTTATTAAATAAATAAAAAAGTAGATAATAACAAATTAACCTTTTTGGTTTATGAAAATACATATCTTTATCTTTTAAAATAAATTGTAGTATAGAAAATTTGGATACATCGTTTACTTATACAATATAACTAAAACAATAATTATAATCGTTCTACATGTACGTTCATCAAACTCTGACTTTTCTACGTAAAGTATAATATATATATAATATCAAATTTTGCGTAAACTAAAATTTTTTGAACAATTTAAAAAGAGTATAAAGATTTATACATTAACCATAGTGCTTAATGTTTAACCACATTGGAGAAGTAAAACACATTATTTCTACCGCATATAATACATATAAAAAATATGTTAGTTTTTAATAGCAAATGTTTAAAAAAATTTATTTATATAAATGTTTATAGAATAAAAGGGCTAAATTATTTTTAAAAAATTATATGGTAAATTTGTTAAAAAAACATCTAATTTAAAAGATTACAATATATATTTTCCCAATATTAAACAATTTGAATATGAATAAAATATATTTATTGTTTTCTCAATCTTTTCTTTTTATTCTAATCAATCTCAAATAATATTTTCAATATTCACTATTATATTTAGTCACTTTGGTAATATTCATAGTTAAGACTTTTCCAATCTCATACAGTATTATCAATCTCATAGGTTTTCATTAAATAAAGTATAACGATATAAAGATTACGAAAACTCTATTAGACTTTATAATTTAAAATACCATGTCCTTTCTCCTTCATTAAGTTTTCTTATTTAAAGAAGCAGAACTAAATTTTTTTTCCTTCAAATTTGTTGTCACTTCTTTTATGTGATGGTTTTTCTACTTGAGTGGTATTATTGGTTGGGTAGTTAAGTAGTGCAAATCTATTTGACTAGAAATAATATTTTTTTGTCTTTTATACTTATTATTAAATATTAGGTTCTTTTATTCGTAAAAAAAGCTCATACACTACCTATCAAACTCTTGTGAAGTTCAGACATACTTATTAGGTTCTTTCACTCGCAAAAGAAACTCATAGATTTTATGTCAAACTCGTCAAAGTGAAGTTTAGGGTAATTTTTTAGAAAAATAATGAAGAAGGTAATATAAAAGTTGATTTTTCAAAGAATCTTACGAATGATAGTGATGAAATTGAGTTGGGCAAGTCATTGTTATGGAAGTGTTTCTATTTGATTTGATACTAAGGGATTTAAAGACAATTATCTGAGTCCTTGAAAAATTATGTAGTTTCATGCTAGATATATGTTATTTTAAATTTATAGTAGTAATTTGTTTGAAAAGGATTTAAGAAATTAATTTGGTAGTGAATAATCGAATGTTTTTCTGTATTTTGTTAACCAACGGCTGTATTTTGAACTCCAACTCTACTTATAGTTATCTATTAATTCTTTATTGTATATTAAATAATTTAGTTTTTTAAAATAATTGTATAAAACTTATTATTTTTATAAATTATATTAATTTTCAACATTTACCTCTTTGAAATAAAACCTAAATACATCATACAGTTCTTTAAGGTAGTCGTTATAACTGGCTATTTATTAAATAAATAAAAAAGTAGATAATAACAAATTAACCTTTTTGGTTTATGAAAATACATATCTTTATCTTTTAAAATAAATTGTAGTATAGAAAATTTGGATACATCGTTTACTTATACAATATAACTAAAACAATAATTATAATCGTTCTACATGTACGTTCATCAAACTCTGACTTTTCTACGTAAAGTATAATATATATATAATATCAAATTTTGCGTAAACTAAAATGTTTTGACCAATTTAAAAAGATTATAAAGATGTATACATTAACCATAGTGCTTAATGTTTAACCACATTGGAGAAGTAAAACACATTATTTCTACCGCATATAATACATATAAAAAATATGTTAGTTTTTAATAGCAAATGTTAAAAAAAAATTATTTATATAAATGTTTATAGAATAAAAGGGCTAAATTATTTTTAAAAAATTATATGGTAAATTTGTTAAAAAAAACATCTAATTTAAAAGATTACAATATATATTTTCCCAATATTAAACAATTTGAATATGAATAAAAAATATTTATTGTTTTCTCAATCTTTCCTTTTTATTCTAATCAATCTCAAATAATATTTTCAATATTCACTATTATATTTAGTCACTTTGGTAATATTCATAGTTAAGACTTTTTCAATCTCATACAGTATTATCAATCTCATAGGTTTTCATTAAATAAAGTATAACGATATAAAGATTACGAAAACTCTATTAGACTTCATAATTTAAAATACCCTGTCCTTTCTCCTTCATTAAGTTTTCTTATTTAAAGAAGCAGAACTAAATTTTTTTTCCTTCAAATTTGTTGTCACTTCTTTTATGTGATGGTTTTGCTACTTGAGTGGTATTATTGGTTGGGTAGTTAAGTAGTGAAAATCTATTTGACTAGAAATAATATTTTTTTTCTTTTATACTTATTATTTAATATTAGGTTCTTTTATTCGTAAAAAAAGCTCATACACTAACTATCAAACTCTTGTGAAGTTCAGACATGCTTATTAGGTTCTTTCACTCGCAAAAGAAACTCATAAATTTTATGTCAAACTCGTCAAAGTGAAGTTTAGGGTAATTTTTTAGAAAAATAATGAAGAAGGTAATATAAAAGTTGATTTTTCAAAGAATCTTACGAATGATAGTGATGAAATTGAGTTGGGCAAGTCATTGTTATGGAAGTGTTTCTATTTGATTTGATACTAAGGGATTTAAAGACAATTATCTGAGTCCTTGAGCTGTATCCAATCCCTTTGTAAGCCTTCAAGAGAGGTGGGCGTGTCAGGATGCAGGATAGTGTATGGAACATCTCCTTCCACAACAGGCTCCGGGAGAATGGAGGGGTAAGGCATTATAAGACTTTGAGCACGAGCACGTACCCACTTAAGGTAAGGCTCAAGAGGGATGGAATTCTTATGCCCCAATGTCTTTCTATTTACCTTGTTCAACATCCTCCAAGCTCGGATAAATCTCTGGCAGTGACTTTGATCGTTGTTCTCATAGTCAAATACCAAACCTTGAATAAGCATCTCGTATGGACCATCCCTTCGGGCGTAACCAAACTGTCTTAAGGATAAACAAGGGTTGTAGGTGATACCTCCCATAATGCCAAGTAAAGGGACATTAGGGAATTCTCCATAACGGTTGATAATAGTAACATTCTCTATAGATCGGGAACACCAATGAATATTTGAATGCTTGATCGTCATCAACCTATGTAACCACTTTGAACCTTGCTCGTTCTTCAATACAGATTGGGGAAGATGCGAAATAAACCATCTTTCCAAAAGAGGAGTAAATCACATAAGGATACCTCTTTTCCACATAGTTCTAGTGTGAAAAAAATGTAGGATGCCCCCTAGAAAAGTAGGCACCGGGTTACGAGAAATGAAGATTTTGACGGTGTTCACATCTATGAGTTGGTCAGGATTTGGAAACAAAACCATCCCATAGATGAGGAGAGCCACAATTTCCTCAAAATATTTCAAATCCAAAGAGTTCCAACAGTTTTGGGCTTTCTCAAACAAGAACTTTGCTAGGAAACCCTTGACACCACTCCTTGTTTCCCAATTAGTTGTGATATCAGATGATTGCAAGTGTAGAGCTTGAGCAATATCTTTTGGATTTGGATCTCTTTCCGTACCTTTGAAAGGTAGTTGATTGAGAATGGGAATCATCAAGAGTCGGGAGAATTCTTCCAAAGTTGGCACAAGTTGATAATTGGGAAATGTGAAGCAATGGTGTAGAGGTTCAAAGAACTGAAAGAGCACCTTCATCATGTCCTCGTCAGTGTTGGAGGTGACCAAGTTTAGCAGGTGACCATGTCTTTCGGTAAATGGAGAGTTTTCAGGAATCCTTGATGCTAGCTCTTTAAGTTGAGGAGGGATCCTTACAAGGTTGACTTGAATGGTTTTCCTGCGAATAGAATCCATGTCCTAGAAAACAGAACAAAGATAAATCTCAAGATCCTTGAAATGGTTAGTGAATATGAGTATGATGTTATGATGTTTATTATTTTATGTACAAGTAAATATAAAAAAACAAAGAAAATAATTCCTTAGGTTTTGGCTTGCATGGAGTCTCATAGGTAAGTACCCTCTTGAAGTTTAGTTGGCTCAAACCTGTCCTAGTAATAGTAACTGGGTTCTAAGGAGCTCAATATCACTAGTTTGTTTCCTTAGGTATTGTTTCAACGCAAGTCTCTCTAATGGCGACCGAAATATCCCAAAAAACCAAACCTCAATGAGTGCAGTATCGAGTATCTACCAACTTCGGACTGCACCAAAGTCGGTCATCTCACTACATCCTAATGGACAAGTTAGTCAAGTAAAGGTTTTAAAAGTTCATTAGTGCTTCATGACATCACTCAGCGGCCCTGTATTCTCCTTGACTACTCAAGGGCTACCGGTACCCACAAATATGTCGCACTAACGTAGCTATTTTTTAGACCATGTTGGTATACCCCACACAGTTTCCACAATGTATTGCTACTTACCTATAAGGTATCCAAAATCCGGGTAGAGGATTCTAACCCAAGCTAAGAACAATAATGTAAAGCATACAAGTCAAACAATGAAAACAAGTAAATGTGATCTAACCATAAGGTAACCCCACTTTTAAAATTCTCCCCAACAGAGTCACCAGTTCTATGATACGGTGGGAGAACTGACTTGGGTGTTTTACGTTTGATCGCAAATGTTGCAGTTAGCAAGAGTCGCTACCTACTTTTCTTTTATCCAAAAGGAAAGGTGAAAAAGCATAGGAAAGACCTTTGAGATTATTTCTTGAGTTCGGGGGTAGATTATGAAAAGGGAAGGTATTAACACCCTTTTCATCCATGGTTTTCCATGGGCTCTGAGTTACTTGCTAGATCACTTGCTTTTGTTTGAAATTGTTATTTGTGTGGTTTTTTTGAAAGTATTTTATAAAGAGGTCATTGTTTAGGAAAGCTTTGTAATGATTCTCGTTCGTAAGAATGTACACAAAGATATTGATTTTTTTTGAAAATGTTTTCAAGTTTGTAAGATGTTTTGAAAGTGTAGGTGTTTGTTTTAAAAATAGAAAGGATATTTTGTTTTAAAAGTGAGCAAGTAACTAGGAACATTCTACCTTCTCAAAAGTCCTTCATGTTCATTTCCTTTCCTTTGACATTGTTATCTTACCATTGATTTGGTAAGTAACCCTATCTTTGGATGTAAACGGGACAGACGTGGGTCATCGTATAACCATGATTAGAAATGTTGCAAGGTATCTTAGCATTTTTCTTTTAGAACAAAGATCATTTTGAAAGGAAACTTTTGATAGCGTCATCGAGGGACTATGATCTTGTATTTTGCTTGTCTTTGCTAATATACCTCACATGTGTAATATGGTCATTTTTGTAAGGCAACCAAGTGGATTTACCCTAGGGGCGCTTGTGTGCAAGTGTATTGATTTTCATGCTTTGTTTAGTATTTGATTAGGGTTTGCTATTTATTGATTTTATCTTCTCATACAAACCCTAATTACTAGCATTTATGTAAAGCGATAAATTACGAAAAGTAAAATTACTACGCTATTACATCATTAGGGATGGATGTACAAATTTACAAATGGGGATTGCAAGAAAATTAAACCTAATTATCTATTACAACCATATTGAATATTGTACAAAATTGAAAATAAAAAATGCAAGAATATAAATGGAAAAAGAAATGATTTTTGTTGTTTTTTTGAAAGGGGTTTTGTCTTGACCTAATTAAAGAAAATGATTAATTAAAATTAAATAAAATTAACTTAAACTAATTAAGAAAAGAAATTAACTTGAAAAGGATTTTTTTAGGGTTGTTTATGAAAATGTTTTAAATTAATGAAAATAAAATGAAGGTTAATTGATTAAAATAAACCTAAGTTCTAAATTAATTTTAACTAAGAAAATAAAATAATAATTAAACCTAAGTCAAAATATTAATTATTTAAGAAAAAAAGAAATTAATTTGTTTAAGAATTTTTTTTTAATCTTTTTGTTTTATAGAGAAAATAAAATATATATAAGTATGAATAATAAATAAAAATATTTTTTGGATTTTTATTAATAAAAATAATAATAATAAATAATAAAAATATTAAAGAAAATAAAATATAATAAAATATAAAAACACAGAAAAATGAAATAATTAAAAAAAATGGGCCAGGGGGTGCTAAAGTAAATCAAGGTTAGGAGTCAGCAAAAATGGGAGGCCCAGCACAAAGGCGCAGGCGCTGCAAAAAAACTCAAAAATGTCAAAAATAATGAAAAAATATGCAAAAGGTCACGCTGGGGCTTGAACCCATGACCTAAGGGTGACAGGCACACGCTTTAACCACTGGGATGGTGATACATTTGTTAACTTGTGTGAAAGGATAAACGCATAACACAAAACGCGCCCTGATTACACTTCATCTTCAACCTCCATCCAAAGGATTTGTAACTTGCTCATTTCTTAACCATTTGCAAAAATGTAAACATGAAAATTGCTCCATTTTGTCACACGAATTCAACCATATAAATATCATAAGCTATAAATCAAAGATGAATGGGAATTTCTAAAAGTACCAAATTCAGACCTAAATATTTCAGAAAATTCAAACTCAAAATTCTCCTAGCTCAATCAAAATAAATGAAATCTATGGACATGTATAGTTTCAGGGTAATGATGTCTACATTTTATCTTCACAAATGCAAGCCTAACAATGCCTAAATATGAAGATAGAATTTCAAGAAAAATACCTAAAAACTGGAAATCGTGAAATGGATTTGAGCTTGTTTTAGGTAGTGCTGATGATCAGGTTAGCTTCCTTGGACCTCTAGGAAGCTAATGCAATGGTTGGCTTGAGCTGAGGGTGGCTGGAATGGTCTGGAGAAGTTCAATTGTGATGCTCTATTTTTGAACTTGTAAATGGATGAAGATGGTGTTACAGTCGTGTAATAGGGATATGGATGGCTTATGTATGATATTTGGAAGCTTTTGGAAGCAAAAGGCCGGAAAACGCACGAGTGAAATGGAAGTTTGAAGTTCTTGGTCAGAATATGCAACAATGGTGGTTTGTGATTCAGTTCTAGGTTTTTGGAGTTTTTAGGGCTTGTGTATGCGTGGGTTATCTTGCAAATAGTGTATGTATTTATAGGCAAGAGGTTTTATGTCTTATAACAAGTCAGAATTTGAAAATCAAATGTTGTAGCATCTTTCTTTTTTTTGAAGCAAAGTTGAAACATCTTGTTCCAAGACAAAGTACAGGGATGCATATAGTGGTTAGTACTTTGGACATGCTTGCTTTTGGTTTATAGGGTTTGTGTGTGCAGAAAGAACAAGTTCAATGCTCAAGGAGTAAAAAGTTTACCGACTGTGAAACAAGATATTCACTGCTCGAGAAAACTTGTTATGCTCTGGCATGGGCTGCTCGCCGGCTAAGACAGTATATGCTGATCAATACTACCTTATTGATATCCAAAATGGATCCCATAAAATACATCTTCGAGAAGCATGCCCTTTCTAGGAGAATAACAAGATGGGAGATGATCCTGACAGAATATGGCATTCAGTATACTACCCAAAAAGAAATAAAGGGCAGTGTATTAGCTGATCACCTGGATCATCAAGCTGTAGATGACTACCAGTCCATGAAGTTCGAATTCCCAGATGAAGACATCATGATGGTAAACAACTGCGAAGAATTGAGACCATATGACGGACCTGAACAAGGATCCCAATGGACCTGGTTTTTTATGGGGCATCCAACACACTCGGCAATGGTATAAGTGTTATACTCATATCTTTGGAAGGATGTCATAATCCCTTTACCGCAAGACTCTGCTTCAACTGTACAAATAACATGGCAGAATACGAAGCATGCATTTTTGGTCTCAAAGCTGCCATAGATTTGGGAATCAAATCCTTAAATGTATTCGGAGATTCAGCTTTGGTCATCAGCCAAATGAAAGGGGAATGGGACACCAAACACCCTAACCTTATCCCCTACAAAGAACATGTGTTGACATTGATCCCACATTTTGAGAAGATTACCTTCGAGCATTTCCCGCGAGAAGAAAATCAGCTAGCAGACGCGCTAGCTACAATGTCATCCATGTTTAAACTTAAATGGGATAATGTAACACCCCAGTTTCAATTATTTGATTTATTTAAATTTGGGAAATTATTTTATTAGAATTAATAAAATAAAAAGGAATTATTTATTTTGAAATATGGAGGAAAATAAAAGAAATAAGAAATATGGATTTCTTTTAAGTTATTGGGCTTGGATGTTGTTAGTAAAGAGTGGGGGTGCAGGAGAAATAAAGATGTGTTTTGGAACTCAAGTTATTTTTTTCTCATTATTCACGATAACACAGAAGTTGGGATTTTGGGAAGCAGAGCTCTGAAGGTACGAAGAACGAAGAACGAAGAACATCGCTCAAAAAGTTCAAAGCTGCTAATTGATAAGGTAAGGGGGGCTATTACTCGATTTACCTTTGTTTATGGGTTTATGTATGGTTGATTTGGGTAATCGTAGGGAAAAACCCCAATTGTTAGATGTTAGTAGGGATCGATACCCTTAGGATTGAACTTTGTTAAAGAGGGTTTAGGTTCTCAATTTTATGAAATCAATTAACGATTTTAGGTTCCTAATGGTGGATTGGGAGTATATCTGCATGATCGTGAATTAACCTTAGAAGTTATAGGGATAACCCCAATGTTAGCAGATTTCCCCAAAATGAACGACTAATCACTTCTAAGGTTACTATAATGATTGTTGGTAATTAGGAAATTGAGGTGTTGTTTTGAATTATACAAAATCGATGTCGTTAGGTACCGAAATGCGCGTTTTGGCTGGCATTTTCCCGCGTTTGGCTGCTATTCTGAGCTGCTACAGGTACAGGAAAATTCTGTACGCGCTCAGCAACACGGGCCGTGTTGCACAACACAGGCACCCGTGTTGCTCTTCTGTGTTGGTAAAGTAATGTGTTTTCTGGACACATTACAACACGGGCCGTGTTGCACAACACGGGTACCCGTGTTGGTCCCCTGTAATGAGAAAAAAAATGTGTTTTCTGGATATGTTACAACACGGGCCGTGTTGCACAACACGGGCACCCGTGTTGATGCTGTTGTGTTGATTTTCTGAATTTTGTTTTCTGTGCGTTATTGTGGATTTTATTGTCGTGCTTTTGGATAATGTTATCGAGCATGAATTATGATATGACTTGATATGATTGATGTTTAAATAGTATGCTGAGTGATTACATGCTATCCATATCCTGTTATGATTGATGTTGTTGATGTGCATGATATGTTGATTGATGTTCATAGTATGCTGAGTGTTACATACTTACATATCATGTTGCATTTGTTAATTCCCATTGTGTGGAATTAACATGGTGGCCAATATACGTGTCCGCGATTTAATGGAACGTTGAGGTGGTAGCCGTGTCCGCGATATAATGGAACGGTGAGTTATCCGTGACCCGAGATTTAATGGGGCGGTAAAGTGGTACCACATGCATGGGTGTGTTGCATTACCTTGAATATAACATGAATGGATGATTTTTCCAATGTTGTATTTGATTGTTTGTAGGCATGTATGGTTGCTAAATTGTTGACGATATTTGATGTTAATTGCAAATATGAAAAATAATATATATGGGTATATGAATTGTAAAGATTTTTGTAAACTATGAAATATGCTAATTGTTGGGTGATGCTTATGGTTTCCTGAATTGGTTGTTATGAACGTATAATCAAATGTATAATTGAGATGCTCACCCTTACTGTTGAATATTTCAGATTGAGGAGCTTCGTTCAGGTGCTTGGCGAAGGCTCGTCGTTTCTAGTTTATTTTCATTTTAGTATTGTCCGGGTCATGCTCTGATAGTTGTAACTCCGGGAACGTTTGTTTGTCGAGCTGTTTTAATCAGACTCGTTTAATTCCTTATGTTTTGTTATAATATGACGTTGACATTTTCCAGGTGTTAATCCCTGATGATTTTGAAAATATTATAACATTGATTTTATTAATTAAATTATTCCGCTGTGTAAACATGTATGAGTTACTACTACGTTATGCATGACAGGAATTTGTTTTATTAAAAGAGAATTGTAGCATCCTCGATTATACATGTACTCTGAAATTATGATTTTAATATTTGCGAAAATTTATTCGGGGTTTAGAGGGTGTTACAATAGTGGTATCAGAGCATAGTCGGTCGTTGCGACCAGAGTCTTGAGTCAGTCATCCCTTTTGTATGCGATTAGTGTAAGGTAACACTGTCGATATTGTATTCTAATGTGGAGTATGTTTTAATTCTCAGGAATATGGCTGGAAGGGGTAACGGACGAAATGATGCTGCACTCGCTGAGGCTTTGGGGATGTTAGCTGGTGTACTTGCTGGAAACCCAACTGGAGGCGTGATTGGTGCTGATAGGCAATTGGGAAATTTCCAAAGGAACAATCCTCCGTTGTTCAAAGGTACACATGACCCTGAAGGTGCTCAGAAGTGGCTGAAGGAAATCGAAAGGATTTTCCGTGTGATTGATTGTACTGAAGATCTGAAAGTCAGATATGGTACGCATATGTTGGCAGAAGAGGCCGACGACTGGTGGGTTGCCACAAGGACTGAAATGGTTCAGGATGGAGAGGCACTGACTTGGGCTAACTTCAGAAGGGCTTTTCTGAGGAGGTACTTTCCTGAAGATGTTCGGGGAAGAAAGGAAATTGAATTTTTGGAGCTTAAGCAGGGCAATCTGACGGTTAGTGAGTATGCTACTAAGTTCACTGAGCTGGCAAAGTATTATGCACACTACAACAATGATGAGGCTGGAGAATTCTCTAAGTGTATCAAATTTGAGAATGGTCTCCGAGATGAGATTAAGCAGGGAATCAGGTACCAGCGTATTCGTAGATTTTCTGACCTGGTGGATTGTAGCAGGATCTTGGAAGAAGATATTACCAAGAATAGGTCGTCTCACTCTCGTGGGGCTGTTGATAAAAGAGGAAAGCAACATATGGACCGTGGCAAGCCATATGGTAGAGATAACCAGAAATCGGGTGGTTGGAAAAGGCCTAGTGGGGGAGATTCTAAGGCTCCTATCAGATGCTACAGGTGTGGTGAGTCTGGCCATCACATTCGAGATTGCAAGAGTGATGAGAAGAAGTGCTATAAATGTGGAAAGGCTGGTCATTTGTCTATTGATTGCAAAGGGAAGTCTGTTACTTGTTACAATTGTGGCGAAGAAGGTCACATTCGTCCGCAGTGTCCTAAGCCTAGGAAGGATCAGTCAGGTGGAAAAGTGTTCGCTTTGTCTGGATCTGAGACTACTCCAGAGGATCGATTGATTAAAGGTACGTGTTTTATTCATGGCACACCTTTAGTTGCAATTATTGATACTGGTGCAACTCATTCTTTCATTTCTTTGGATTGTGCTGAGAGGTTGAAACTGGACATATCTGGTATGCGAGGTAGCATGGTTGTTGATACTCCTGCATCGGGTTCAGTGACAACTTCACTTGTATGTAGGAATTGTCCTATTGAGATTTTTGGTAGAGGTTTCGGTATGGATTTAGTGTGCCTACCGCTCGAACAAATTGATATCATCCTTGGGATGAACTGGTTGGAATTCAATCGGGTTCATCTGAACTGCTTTGCTAAGACGGTGATTTTTCCAGAAGCAGTTGGTGTCGAGAACTTGACTATGACTGCTAGGCAGGTACAAGAAGCAATGGAGGACGGTGCTAATGTGTTTATGTTACTTGCTTCGTTAGATGCAACAGGAAAGGTCAGGAGTGGGGAATTGCCAGTGGTGTGTGATTTTCCAGAAGTCTTTCCGGATGATGTTGGTGAGTTACCTCCAGAGAGAGAAGTGGAATTCTCTATAGATTTGATTCCTGGTACGAGACCGGTGTCGATGGCGCCATATCGTATGTCTGCGTCTGAGTTGGCTGAATTGAAGAGTCAGTTGGAAGATTTACTGGAGAAGAAGTTTATTCGTCCAAGTGTTTCACCTTGGGGTGCTCCGGTATTGTTGGTCAAGAAGAAAGAAGGTTCTATGAGACTGTGTGTTGATTACAGGCAATTGAACAAAGTAACCATTAAGAATCGGTATCCGTTACCGAGGATTGATGATTTAATGGATCAACTAATTGGAGCCAGTGTATTCAGTAAGATTGACTTGAGATCTGGATATCATCAGATTCGTGTGAAAGCGGAAGATGTTCAAAAGACTGCTTTTCGAACGAGGTATGGGCATTATGAATATTCTGTTATGCCGTTCGGGGTTACTAATGCACCTGGTGTTTTCATGGAATATATGAACAGGATTTTTCATCCGTATCTGGATAAGTTTGTTGTGGTTTTTATTGATGACATTCTGATTTATTCCAAGAATGACAAAGAGCATGCGGAACATCTCAGAATTGTGTTAGAGTTGTTGAAAGATAGGAAGTTGTATGCAAAGTTGTCCAAATGTGAGTTCTGGCTGAGTGAAGTTAGTTTTCTTGGACATGTGATTTCTAAGAATGGTATTGCAGTGGATCCTACAAAAGTAGAAGCAGTATCTCAGTGGGAAGCGCCGAAGACTGTTTCTGAAATCAGAAGTTTCCTTGGTCTTGCAGGTTATTACAGAAAATTTATCGAAGGATTCTCAAAGTTAGCATTGCCGTTGACGAAATTGACTCGTAAAGGACAAGCGTTTATTTGGGATTCTGATTGTGAGAAAGGTTTCCAAGAATTGAAGCGGAGATTGACTAGTGCTCCTATTCTGATTTTGCCGAATCCGGTGGAATCTTTTGTGGTCTATTGTGATGCATCTCTGTTGGGTTTAGGTGGTGTTTTAATGCAGAATCAACAGGTAGTTGCGTATGCTTCGAGACAGTTGAAGGTTCATGAAAGGAACTATCCTACTCATGATTTAGAGTTGGCAGCAGTTGTGTTTGTCTTGAAATTGTGGAGACATTATCTGTATGGTTCGAGATTTGAAGTGTATAGCGATCATAAGAGTTTGAAGTATCTTTTCGATCAGAAAGAGCTCAATATGAGGCAAAGAAGGTGGTTGGAATTTCTCAAAGATTATGATTTTGGTTTGAATTACCATCCTGGTAAGGCAAATGTGGTTGCAGATGCTTTGAGCAGGAAATCCTTGCATATGTCTATGATGATGGTTCGTGAATTGGAGTTAATTGAACAATTCCGAGATTTGAGTTTAATTTGTGAAAGTACTCCGAAGTGTGTTCGTTTGGGTACGTTGAAACTTACTAGTGGTATTCTAGAAGAGATCAGGATCGGGCAGAAATCTGATGTTAATTTAGTTGATAAATTGACATTGATCAACCAAGATCAAGGTGGTGAATTTAGAATTGATGAAAATGATGTTATGAGATTTGGCGATAGAGTTTGTGTTCCTGATGTCGCAGAAATCAAGAAGAGTATATTAGAGGAAGGACATCGCAGTGGGATGAGTATTCATCCGGGTGCCACGAAAATGTATCATGATTTGAAGAAATTGTTTTGGTGGCCGGGAATGAAAAAGGAAATAGCTGAATTTGTGTATGCATGTTTAATCTGTCAGAAATCGAAGATTGAACATCAGAAGCCGTCTGGATTTATGCAACCAATGTTTATTCCAGAATGGAAGTGGGATAGTATTTCTATGGATTTTGTATCTGGGTTGCCGAGGACTCCTATGAATTGTGAAGCGATATGGGTCGTTGTGGATAGGTTGACTAAGTCTGCTCATTTTATATCGGTGCGAATGGATTACTCAATGGAGAGATTGGCACAGTTATATATTGATAAAATAGTGAGTTTGCATGGAGTTCCTTCTAGTATTGTGTCAGATAGAGACCCGAGATTCACTTCGAAATTTTGGGAAGGATTGCAGAAGGCTTTGGGTACTAAATTGAGGTTGAGTTCAGCTTACCATCCTCAGACTGATGGACAGACGGAGAGGACGATTCAATCGTTAGAAGATTTATTGCGTGCTTGTGTTTTAGAGAAGGGTGGAGCTTGGGATAGCTATTTGCCATTGATTGAATTTACTTATAACAATAGTTACCATTCGAGTATTGGCATGGCTCCGTTTGAGGCATTGTATGGTAGACGGTGTAGAACACCTTTGTGTTGGTATGAATCTGGAGAGAGTTCGGTAATTGGGCCAGAGATTGTTCAGCAGACTACTAAAAAGATCAAATTGATTCAAGAGAAGATGAGAGCTTCTCAGAGTCGTCAGAAAAGTTATCATGACAAGAGGAGAAAGAATTTAGAATTCAGTGCTGGAGATCATGTGTTTATGAGAGTTACCCCGATGACGGGTATTGGTCGAGCGTTGAAATCTAAGAAGTTGACTCCGTGTTTTATTGGTCCGTTTCAGATTACGAAAAGAGTTAGAGAAGTTGCTTATCGTATTGCTTTACCTCCGAGACTTGCGAATTTGCACGATGTTTTTCATGTTTCTCAGCTGAGGAGATACATTCCATACCCATCTCATGTAATCCAAATAGATGATGTACAGGTGAGAGATAACCTGACAGTAGAAACATTGCCTATGAGGATAGAAGATCGGGAAGTGAAACAGTTAAGACGTAAAGAGATAGCATTAGTGAAGGTTGCTTGGGGAGGTCCAGCAGATGGAAATATCACTTGGGAGCTGGAGAGCCAGATGAAAGAGGCTTATCCGGAACTGTTCGTCTAAGGTATGTTTTCGAGGACGAAAACTCTTTTAGTGGGGGAGAGTTGTAACACCCCAGTTTCAATTATTTGATTTATTTAAATTTGGGAAATTATTTTATTAGAATTAATAAAATAAAAAGGAATTATTTATTTTGAAATATGGAGGGAAATAAAAGAAATAAGAAATATGGATTTCTTTTAAGTTATTGGGCTTGGATGTTGTTAGTAAAGAGTGGGGGTGCAGGAGAAATAAAGATGTGTTTTGGAACTCAAGTTATTTTTTTCTCATTATTCACGATAACACAGAAGTTGGGATTTTGGGAAGCAGAGCTCTGAAGGTACGAATAACGAAGAACGAAGAACATCGCTCAAAAAGTTCAAAGCTGCTAATTGATAAGGTAAGGGGGGCTATTACTCGATTTACCTTTGTTTATGGGTTTATGTACGGTTGATTTGGGTAATCGTAGGGAAAAACCCCAATTGTTAGATGTTAGTAGGGATCGATACCCTTAGGATTGAACTTTGTTAAAGAGGGTTTAGGTTCTCAATTTTATGAAATCAATTAACGATTTTAGGTTCCTAATGGTGGATTGGGAGTATATCTGCATGATCGTGAATTAACCTTAGAAGTTATAGGGATAACCCCAATGTTAGCAGATTTCCCCAAAATGAACGACTAATCACTTCTAAGGTTACTATAATGATTGTTGGTAATTAGGAAATTGAGGTGTTGTTTTGAATTATACAAAATCGATGTCGTTAGGTACCGAAATGCGCGTTTTGGCTGGCATTTTCCCGCGTTTGGCTGCTGTTCTGAGCTGCTACAGGTACAGGAAAATTCTGTACGCGCTCAGCAACACGGGTCGTGTTGCACAACACGGGCACCCGTGTTGCTCTTCTGTGTTGGTAAAGTAATGTGTTTTCTGGACACATTACAACACGGGCCGTGTTGCACAACACGGGTACCCGTGTTAGTCCCCTGTAATGAGAAAAAAAATGTGTTTTCTGGATATGTTACAACACGGGCCGTGTTGCACAACACGGGCACCCGTGTTGATGCTGCTGTGTTGATTTTCTGAATTTTGTTTTCTGTGCATTATTGTGGATTTTATTGTCGTGCTTTTGGATAATGTTATCGAGCATGAATTATGATATGACTTGATATGATTGATGTTTAAATAGTATGCTGAGTGATTACATGCTATCCATATCCTGTTATGATTGATGTTGTTGATGTGCATGATATGTTGATTGATGTTCATAGTATGCTGAGTGTTACATACTTACATATCATGTTGCATTTGTTAATTCCCATTGTGTGGAATTAACATGGTGGCCAATATACGTGTCCGCGATTTAATGGAACGTTGAGGTGGTAGCCGTGTCCGCGATATAATGGAACGGTGAGTTATCCGTGACCCGAGATTTAATGGGGCGGTAAAGTGGTACCACATGCATGGGTGTGTTGCATTACCTTGAATATAACATGAATGGATGATTTTTCCAATGTTGTATTTGATTGTTTGTAGGCACGTATGGTTGCTAAATTGTTGACGATATTTGATGTTAATTGCAAATATGAAAAATAATATATATGGGTATATGAATTGTAAAGATTTTTGTAAACTATGAAATATGCTAATTGTTGGGTGATGCTTATGGTTTCCTGAATTGGTTGTTATGAACGTATAATCAAATGTATAATTGAGATGCTCACCCTTACTGTTGAATATTTCAGATTGAGGAGCTTCGTTCAGGTGCTTGGCGAAGGCTCGTCGTTTCTAGTTTATTTTCGTTTTAGTATTGTCCAGGTCATGCTCTGATAGTTGTAACTCCGGGAACGTTTGTTTGTCGAGCTGTTTTAATCAGACTCGTTTAATTCCTTATGTTTTGTTATAATATGACGTTGACATTTTCCAGGTGTTAATCCCTGATGATTTTGAAAATATTATAACATTGATTTTATTAATTAAATTATTCCGCTGTGTAAACATGTATGAGTTACTACTACGTTATGCATGACAGGAATTTGTTTTATTAAAAGAGAATTGTAGCATCCTCGATTATACATGTACTCTGAAATTATGATTTTAATATTTGCGAAAATTTATTCGGGGTTTAGAGGGTGTTACAGATAACGAGGCTCCCCAGATCACCATTGAACGAATGGATGAACCAGCTCACTGCCACGAGATTAATACTGAAGAAGTAGTGGACTGGCCTTGGTTTCACGAAGTCAAGAAGTATCTCGAGGCTCAAGAATATCCGGAAGGAGCTTCAGTCAATGATAAGAAATTCTTAAGGAGATTCTCTGCTAAGTTCTTCCTTAGTAATGGCATTCTCTACAAATGCAACCATGACTCTGTTTTGCTCCATTGCATAGACAAGGTTGAGGCAGAAAAGATCATGGCTGATCTACATGAGGGCACTTTTGGCACCTATTCCAGTGGGCATACGATGGCAAAGAAAATCCTACGGGCAGGTTATTACTGGTCTACCATGGAAGCAGATTGCTATCAACACTCTCAAACTTGTCATAAGTGTCAGATCTATGCTGACAAGGTGCACGTACCTCCGGTTCCCTTGAATGTCTTGACGGCTCCTTGGCCCTTTTCTATGTGGGGCATCGATATGATTGGGGAAATCAAGCCAACATCCTCTAACGGACACCACTTCATCTTGGTGGCCATTGACTATTTCACAAAGTGGGTTGAGGCGGCTTCTTTCGCTTCCATTACCAAGAATGTTTTTTCCCGGTTCATCAAGCAAAATCTCATATGTCGATACGGTATCCCAGAGAGGATCATCACAAAAAATGGTACGAATCTTAACAACACTATGATCACCATACTGTGCGTGCAATTCAAGATCCAGCACCACAATTCTTCCCCTTACCGGCCAAAGATGAATGGTGTTGTCGAAGCCGCAAATAAGAACATCAAAAAGATCATACAGAAAATGACAGTCACGTACAAAGACTAGCATGAGATGCTACCATTCGCTCTCCATGGTTATCGTACCACGAAACGCACATCAATTGGGGCAATACCCTACTCTCTAGTGTACGTCATGGAGGTTGTCTTTCCTATTGAGGTCCAGATCCCCTCTCTAAGAATTATGAAGGATGCAGAGTCGAATGAAGACGATTGGATCCAAACTCGACTTGATAAATTGAACTTTATTGATGAGAAAAGGCTTGCTGCTGTCTGTCATGGTCAGATGTATCAAAAATGAATGATCAAGGCTTTCAACAAAAAGGTCAGATGCCAAGTATATCAAGTCGGGGATTTGGTGATCAAGCGCATCATACTGCCGCAAGGTGATCCGAGGGGCAAATGGAATCCTACATATGAAGGACCCTTTGTAATCAAAATCATATCCTCTGGAGGAGAAATGATCTTGACCACTATGGATGATGATGACCTGTCGCACCCTGTGAACATAGACATAGTCAAAAGATACTACGCATAAGATACCCGCTAGGTTGACACACCTAGGCAAAACAAGGGCATCCCAGAGAACCAAAAAGGTTCGGGAAAAAATTAGGAATAAAACAAAAAATCTGTACACCCGGCAAGTTGAAAACCCGTAAGGGTGACTTGGGCAAAAAAGGGTATCCCGGTGGACTGAAAACCCGAAATGCCGGTCCAGGCAAAAGTTAGGGAATTAGAGCGTATGACTATGTCTCGTTGGATCACCTTGCAGACAACCTTTGGCTTCGACTGACAAACTCAACGGGTCTGATCAATCCAATCAACTTCGGACAAGGCAGCAAGTGAACAAGATGCTCGGAGGCACGAAGGCTATAGCAGAATAGGAACCCCATGAGATTATTGCACATAGCTATCTTTTCTTTGTATCAAGCTTTCATTTTTTACAACGACATTCTCTTACTAGGATGTTCGTCTTTCTGTACAGATACTTATTCAAGTTAATGCAAAGATACTCCTTTGAAAGTACAAAACTATCTGTTTTTATTTAATTTCTGTTTATTTTGTTTACAAAAACGTCCAATAACTTATTTTTTAGCATATGAATTTGAACATAACTACTGTTTACAAATGAGCAAAAAATAAAAGACAATAACTAATGGATTTAAGAAATAGGATAATATCTTTAGACTATTCCATAAAATTCCCCACAGTGTGCAGCTTAATTTGCAGCGGAACAAAACCTCCAGTTTATCACTCCCCAGTAAAGGTTGTCCATTTTCTCAGGATTCCCCAACAAATTTCACAAAGTCGTACACGGTGTTTCCCTTACAACAGAGTTTATTTCTCTAACAAATAGGAGCTCATCAACTCATCAAAACATGAAGACTTACACTCCACGGCCCTAACAATAGTCAGGGATTTATTTCCCCTAATCTAACAGTGTTACAGCAACATAGCTTACATACCCATACATTGCATCGTTACGTCATCACATTGACAACACGAACGCATACAACATGATTTCATTCATTTTATTAAGAACATCATTGTATAATTCATTTCATACATCATGACATTGCATACAACTAATCTTTCATATTTTGAGGAAAGATCAGTCAACAGATGGCTATCATTAACAATTTATAAAGGTCAGAGATTGATACCTAAGACAAGCCAGGACAATTATCTACACAACCAGGTGAAGCAATCCTAGACGGGTTTCTTCTGACTCAACTTCTAGATACAATTCAGATACGCTCCAGACAAGGATGCCATTCTAATACTCATTCAGATTCAGCTCTCAGATACAGTTTAGATACGCTTCAGACACAGACGCCATTCTGATACTCATTCAGATTCAGCTCTCAGATACAGTTCAGATATGCTCCAGACACGTATGCCATTCTTATACTTATTCATATTTAGCTCTCAGATACAGTTCAGATACGCTCCAGACATAGACTCCATTCTGATACTCATTCAGATTCAGCTCTCAGATACAGTTCAGATATGATCCAGACACAGATGCCATTATGATACTCATTCAGATTCAGCTCTCAGATATAGTTCAGATACGCTCCAGACACGGATGCCATTCACATACTCATTCAGATTCTCCCTCAGATATAATTCAGGTACGCTCTAGACACGGACGCCATTTTGATACTCATTCAGATTCTCTTTCAGATACAGTCCAACAATCATTTTAGATGGCATCTACAAGCCCATCTCTAACAACTTCTCATCTCCTCTCTGAATGTCATCTTTAAGCCCATTCCCTACACTATCAACCATCACATCCTCGAGTGCAAATTTTTGGGCACTTTAGTGTCCAATCCTCTTCCACCTTCAAGTAACGAATGGCAAATCCGCCAATCTAACTCTTCAAGTTTAAGAAGATTGAACAGGTAACTTAATTTTATTTAATTTTAATTAATCATTTTCTTTAATTAGGTCAAGACAAAACCCCTTTCATAAAAACAACAAAAATGATTTCTTTTTCCATTTATATTCTTGCATTTTTATTTTCAATTTTGTACAATATTCAATATGGTTTTAATAGATAATTAAGTTTAATTTTATTGAAATCCCCATTTGTAAATTTTTACACCCCTCCCCTAATGATGTAATAGCGTAGTAATTTTACTTTTCGCAATTTATCGCTTTATATAAATGCTAGTAATTAGGGTTTGTATGAGAAGATAAAATCAACAAATAGTAAACCCTAATCAAAGACTAAACAAAGCATGAAAATAAATACACATGCACACAAGCACCCCTAGGGTAAATCGACTTGGTTTCCTTACAAAAATGACCATATTATGCATGTGAGGTATCTTAGCAAAGACAAGCAAAATACAAGATCATAGTCCCTCGATGACGCTATCAAAAGTTGCCTTTCAAAATGATCTTAGTCCCTAAAGAAAAATGCTAAGATACCATGCAACATTGCTAATCATGGTTATACGATGACCCACGCCCGTCCCGTTTACATCCAAAGATAGGGTTACTTACCAAATCAATGGTAAGATAACAATGTCAAAGGAAAGGAAATGAACATGAAGGACTTTTGAGTAGGTAGAATATTCCTAGTTACTTGCTCACTTTCAAAACAAAACATCCTTTATATTTTTAAAACAAACACCTACACATTCAAAACATCTTACAAACTTGAAAACATTTTCAAAAGAAATTAACATCTTTGTATACATTCTTATGAACGAGAATCATTACAAAGTTTTCCTAAACAATGGCCTCTTTACAAAATACTTTCAAAAAAACCACACAAAGCACAATTTCAAACAAAAGCAAGTGATCTAGCAAGTAACTAAGAGCCCATGGAAAACCATGGATGAAAAGGGTTCTAATACCTTCTCTTTTCATAATCTACCCCCTGAACTCAAGAAATAATCTCAAAGGTATTTCCTGTGCTTTTTCACCTTTCCTTTTGGATAAAAGAAATGTCGGTGGCGACTCTTGCTAACCGCAACATTTGCGATCAAATGCAAAACACCCAAGTCAGTTATCCCACCGTATCACACTATCCAAATGGAATCATTAAGCACATTCCTTATATAATCAACCAACAGTGTTACTTCATGCCCTGACGAGTGTAAATTTCTGGGCACTTAAGTGTTCAATCATCTTCTACCTTCAAGTCACGAATGGCGGACATGCCAATCTAACCCTTCAGGTTTAAGAAGATTGAACAGGGGCAATTGTTGTACCCCAAAATTTTCCCTCCCATTTTTCTTCAAGACATTCTCATAAGTTCCTCAAGTGCTCAAGTTGGCTCAAGAATTGATCAGACAAATTCTCCTTCTAAGCAATGGGTCCACAACTAAGGTTTTGTGTTTCACAAGAATATTGGGTTCTCAAGGTCTCAATTGGTCTTCATGGTTCTCCATAGGTCTTCAAGAATGCTCATGTCAGGTTTCAAGCCTTGCACATAAATTTGCTCAGTTAATGGCTCAGATGAATGAAAATCAACTATATTGGGTAAAAAGTCAATTATGGTCAACATACAGTCAAACTTAAAGATTTTTGGTCAACATCAACATTTTGAAGTCACATTCATCATCTGATCAAGGTTTGATCACGATTCCTCAATAAAAGCCCTTAAATCATCAAAAGTCAAAAGTTTTTAAATTAGGGTTTCCTTAGGAGAAGTCAACTAAACTTTGAACAAGCATAACTTTCATATGCTTCATCAGATTTTCCCCAACCAAAAATCATATTGAAGGGAATTAAATTCTCTACAACTTTGTCTCTCTAAGCTCAAGTCCAAAAAATGCAGCATTTGAAAGATATATAAGTCAATACATTACAGGCCATTTCAAAAGTCGACAAAGGACACTTTTTATCAAGGTAACTTCCATCAAGATAAAGTCTTCAAAGTAAAAAATGATCAACATAGAGGTTGTAGAGGACATCTTTAGCTTTCCAAAAAGTCCTAGATAACCTTCAAAAGATCAAAATTGAGAGATTTATGACCATTGAAAATTGGGAAATTTTGGGCAAATGCATGAATTTCAAATTGAGCAAATTTGTAATTTAAGCTATTGGGCCTAAGTTTTCAGATCCAAACGTGTTCATGACATGTTTAAAGACCCATAAGTCCATTCATGCATTATCTTTTATTTTTATTTTATTTATTTTGATTTTTATTAAATTAAATCCAAAATAAATTAAATAAATTTAAGACCAATGGACCAAGGCATGTGGGCTTTGCTATGAATCTTGTTGGAGGCCCAAGATTGCATATACAAGCTATGAAATTCGTGCAAGAGTGATTAGTGCAAGATTGAGCCAAAAATAGCAAGTTTCCATGAAAATTTCCAAATCAAATCTGCACCTCTTAATGTAAGATTACCTTCACTTTTGTTAACCTAATTTGATTGTCCTATATATATCTAACAAGACCAAACGAACAACACACATGAAAGCTGCCTCAAGAAACAAGGTTTTTATCACAGAATTTTCAAGATTAGGGCAAAGTTGCATTGCAAGTTCCAAGCAGTTGAAATTCAAGCCAAGCATCCAAACGTGTTCCTGAAGTTCCCAGGAGACGATCCATACCCTTGCTCAAGGATGAAGCACGCCAAAACTCCCTCATTCGAACTCACCGGTTTGGTAATATTCTCAAAATTAAAACCTTTAATTTATGCATGATTAACTAATTTGACGCATCAATATGTGTTCATATATGTCATTAAAACTGTTTTGATGCATTATTTGTGAGCTTTGACACAGGAATAATAAAATGCCATTGTTAGGGCATGAGGAACTGTTTTTTTCGTATCCTTGCGTACAAGCATTTTCAGGAAAAACTAACACCACCATTGGATTCAGAAGGGTCGATTTATGGGGATATGGTCCAACTTATGAATTAACCCGCAAGCTTTTTGTAGGTTTCCATTTTGATTGGCTGGAGAAGATGATCGGAGCTGGGGCTCCGTCACCTCCCTGATTTGTTTATTTTTGTTATATAATTGTTTTGTTTTATGTTTGAATAACAAACACATCGCAGCATAGAGGGTAAAGAATGGGATACGTAACCTTGTGGGCATGGGTTTTATCCCTATGTTTTACAAAATTATTTTATTCTTCTCGGGTTTTAACCCAGGACTACATCAAGTGGGATCATTCCCATTCCATATCATAAACAGGCGCACAGCCTAGTGGAAAGCAGTGCATGTTGTTGACATACGGGGCGTGGGTTCCACACCCACCCCATACATTTTTCATTCTTTTTTCACTCTTTTCTTTTACTAACCCTAACTGCTTTCTTCTTTTTGCTAATTATTTTCTAATTGCCATTAACAAACCTTAAACTTTTTTTCATGACTATAACAAATTAGGATTAGGGTTTTAGTTTGTGATTAATTTTTGACATTTTTATTAATTAAAATCAACCTCGATTTTAGAGTTTTCTTAACTAATCAATTCTTTTTAATCAACTAATTCTTTTTATAAATTAAAATCAATTAGGGTTATTTTAGATTAATCATCAAATGATCAGAAACGATTTTCAATTTTCTTTTTCCCTTTATTTTACCGCTTCACATATTTTCTTTCACATTAGTTTATTTTTTCTAATTATGTAACTGCTATGGTTTGTAATAGTTTTAAATTAGGGTTTACTTTTCCCCCGTTTTATGGTTTTGTAGCCCCACTCCCGAAACCTTGTAATAGTTTAGAGTTACTCTTCGCACCTTTACTTTCTGCAATTTACTGCTTTCCGTATAACTGCTAGTAATTAGGGCATGTATGGAAAGATCTAAAACCAACGCTAGATAAACCTAATCAAGACCAAATAACTGGATTGAATCACTTTTCACACACTCACCTCTAGGGAAATCACACTTGTTGCCTTTGAATAAAAACAATCATATCCCTCGAACGTGGGGACGCTTTAGCAAAGACCCTCGGTTAAAAAGATCGTAGTCCCTCGATGACCCTTACGGTGCTGCCTTTGGTAAATGATCTTAGTCCCTTATGATAAATTGCTAAAGCGCCCCTACAAGTTTCCTTTATGATTGTACGATGTCTCTCGTCTGTCCCTTCACATATAACAATAGGGCTCCCTACTAATTAATGGTAGGATAGTGTGATCGGTGGATCTGGAACTGACTGTTTAACGCTGGTTCGCGAAATGTCGCGGAAGCAAGAGTCGTCACCGTCTTTTATTTTCTCCAAATGGAAAGGACAAAAGCACAGAAAAATTCCTTAAAGAGATTGCTCTCGGTTCGGGAGGTAGATTATAGAAAGGGAAGGTGTTAGCACCCTTTCTATCCATGGTTATCCATGGGCTCTTAGATACTTGCTCAATGTGTTTTCAAAAATGGTTTGTTTGCTTTTCAATGTGGGTTTTAAAAAGTTTCTTTAAAAATTTCAGTTCGACTCTTCTATCAGTCCTCAAGAGTGTTTGAAAAATTGCTTTCGAAAGCTTTTTGAAAATGTGTTGGTGTGAAAAGTATTTTTGATTTGTTTTGAAATTTAGAGCAAGTATCTAGAGTCGTCTACCTACCCTAAGGAATTCGTCTGTGTAAATGTCCTTTAAAGTAGTGCCATCCCACCATTGAGAGGTAGGTAGCACCACCGTTGGAGGTGTTCGGGTCAATTCGAGGTTCGGGACATGGTGATCACCAGAGCAATGGGAAGACACCTTAGAAGCTACCCTCATGCCAGGTTCCCGGATCATGAGGACTTACTAAGACATCCTCTACTCGACGATCACCTTTCGAAGGCAAGGCAACAGTGAGGCGTACCCTAGGGGTGGTGTGTGCGATTCGTGTGTCGTTTTCATTTATATTTGTCTTGTCATGTTTATTGGTGTTCTACGCTTGATTTTATTATGGCCATTCATTCTTGCATGCTTTGTTTATAGTTAAAATATTGCGAGGAAAAGTAAATCTAAGCTATTACAAATGGCGCGGGTCCACATCGCCAAAATTAAACCGGACCCGTTTTGACAGAAAAGTAAATAAAGCAAAAGAAATAAAAGAATTGAAAAGAATGCGAGAAGTAATTACAAGGCTTCGGGAGAGGTACATAATTATTTAAATGAAATAAAATAAATATGCGAAATTAAACAATTAAGCCGAAACGAGGGCGTTGGACCCTTTTGCAAAAAATTAAAATTAACATGATGAAATTAATTAAGAGAAAAGAAATTGTTTTTGTTTTTTTTTTGTATTTTTATGTATTTTAGGATTTAATAAAAAAAAGGAGTTAATTAAAAGTAAAATAAAATGCTAGACCTAATTCTAATTATTTTTAAGTTATTAAGAAAATATTGAAATTTTATAACCTAAATGAAAACCCTAATTAATTTACAATTTTGATTATGAAAATAAATAAAACAAATAAATATTATTATAAAAGGGAAAATTAAAAGAAATAAAAACAATAATTAAACCTATTTCTACCTTTTTTAGATTTTTTATGAAAAGAATTAATATTGCAAACCCTAATTTAAACTAAATTTATTTACATGCAATTATTTACAAGAAAATATGAAAATAAAATATTTATTATGTTTTTTATCTTTTCTGATTTTTTAGGCATTTTTTATATTTTGTAAAAATAATTAATTAAATCAAAACAATAAAGAAAATAAAATCATAATTGAAAATAAAATAAGAAAAAATGGAAAATTGCAAACCAGGGGGGTGGAAGTCCCAAAAGAGGAGGTATAGCCCAAGAAATCTGAGCCCAATAACCTTCAAATTCGTTGACTTTTCCAGGCACCATGTGGCACCTTTGACCAGGCTTATGATGTTCCTCCATTCTATGCCTTTGGATGGATCTCAGCGTGCACGTGGATGGATAGATGATGAAGGTACATGGTGTACTTTATTGTGGAAACTGCATATGATTAGAACGTGAAAAATAATATGAATATATGAAAGACCTGGGGTTCGAACCCAGGTCATGGACATTGCAAACGTGTACGTCTACCACTGAACCATCATCACGCGTTTGTTAAACAAGTAAACAATAAATATAATAAAAGAAGACAACACGTTAACGGGTTAAAACGCGCGAAATTCAAACCCACGTATCACACACTGCCACGAGTCCATCTTCTTCCTTTTCCCTGAAACATAAACATTAAGCCACGGTTTTTGGGATGTTTTCTTAGGCATGCTATTAGAAAATAGCGAATAGGCCTGTGTCATTCAGAAATTTGGCGCGATGGGTGGTTCAAGATCATCTAGACGTGCTAAATCCAGTTATGGCATTGAGGTGTCCCAATTTTGCCTTATTTGAGAAACCCCAATTTCAAGCTCTGTAAACCCTAGAAAACAGTTATGGCATAATCGCGTATGGCTTGCAAAAATTCAATCAAACATATGGGTTAGCTTTAGAATCACACCAGGAACAAGAATCAATAATTGAAATGTCATGAAAATGCATAGATTATAGAATACGATTATGAAATTTTCATGGAATATGTTGAGTTCTGTATACCGATTCCTTGCCTTTTGATGAATGTTCTGGATTGGAATATGATCAGTGAAGCTTCAGGAAGCCAATGGAATATGAATTATGCCTTGAATCAACCTAAAAAGTGGTTTTCAGTTTTGAACTTTTGGCAAGAATTTCAAGTTTTGGTTATGGTCTGAGGTGCAGCTTCAATGTCTTAGCATTAGGTTTTCACTCAGGCTTATGTACTGAATAGATTAGGTTAACAAAATTGATCCAAATATCTTTCATTCATGGATTTGGAGATTTGATTTTTCACCATTATGTTTTCAATCTTTTCCATGTGCTCTTGTATCAATTATGCTCAAATCAAATCAAATCTTCCTATTTTTGAATGTGCACGAAATATTGAGGGCAAAACATGCATGAAAAGATTTATTAGGTCAAGTTATATATTTTTCATATATTTAAATGATTTAAATGAATTAATATAAATAATAATTCAAATAAATAGATAAAAAATGAGAAAATACTTCCCTTTGGTCCAAGTGGTCGTGCATATGTCATGGATGATGAATCATGGAAGAAAAATGGGCCCATTAGCAATTTTAGGTCATTTGAATCAATGTTGACTTTTCAAAATATCCAAAAATTTCCCAACTTCCACAAGGCATAACTTGCTCAATTTTTAAACTTTTCTCATGTTCTTGGACATTTTGGAAAGGTCTTTGAGTCCTCTAACCAATTTCTTTGGTCCCATGTCATTTTGATTTAACAATCTCAAGTTATGGCCTTTGACTTAAAGTCCCTTTTTGTTGACTTTTGAAAATGACCTATAATGTTGAAATTGATAACTTTTTGTGAGAGCATTTCTTGGACTTGAAGTATGAAGATGAGTTGTAGGAAATGTCTTTCTCTTCAAAATGAGCTTTGGATGGAATTTTTCTGATAATCCATGTGAAAGTTATGCCCTGGTCAATTTCAGTTGACTTTTTCAGCTGTCCAAATAAGGAAACTTTTTGCATCTTGATGATTTCTGAGCCAAATTTTGAGAATCATGATCAAGCATTGATCAAATGATGTTTGTGGCTTCAAAATGATATGTTGACCAAAAATTTGAACTTTTGACTGCCAAATGACCATTTTGCCCCTACAGTTGACTGTAGTGCAATTTAGGGTTTTGACTGTGCAATTTTGAGTTGGATGCCTTGAAACTTGATATGAGGATACTTGACCATATTTGTAGGCATATGAGACTTGATTGGTCCTTTTAAAACTTCAATTTCTTGATCAGAACACAAACCCTAGTTTTGACTGTATGGGAGGCTTTTGCTCTGTGCAACCCTTGGGGAATTTTGTGACTTGGCTTGGCAATTTCTTGAAGAATATGGGAGGGCAAATTTTGGGGTACAACAGTTGCCCCTGTTCAATCTTCTTAGACCTGAGGATGCAGATTGGCGGACGTGCCTTTTGTAATCCGAGGGTAGAAGATGATTGAACACTAGAGTGCCCAGGAATTTGCGCTCACATGTTAGCAGTGTGATGGGGGAATGGGCTTATAGATGCCATTTGGTGATTGCTGGATAGGATGATGGGCTTATAGATGCCATCTGGATGTTGATCGCGTAAGAGATTCCTTAGCGAGAACCTGCATACCTGCAAAAGAACAAATGAGTACCTGACACGTTGCAGGAGCTGGTTTTCAGATGCTTGGTATAGATGTGTCCTGACTGGTTACAGAAGCTGAGTCTGGAGCTTCAAACGGCGATGAATGAACCAGGGATAGTTACCATCTTAGTACGAATGGTAAGAGAATCTTGGGCGACTTTAACTTCAACAACGCTCGTTGAGAAAAATCTTGGGTGTCTTCTACTGGGATAAGAATCAGGAAGATCTTAGGGTTGATCTGACTGAACCAGAGGAGGCCTTTGACTGGATAGGCATCAGGAAAATCTTAGGGTCGATTTAACTGAACCGGACAAGGTCTTGAAATGTCTTCAATTGGATAAGCATCAGGGAGATCTTAGGGTCGATCTGACTGAACCAGAGAAGGCCTTTGACTGGATAAGCATCAGGAAAATCTTAGGGTCGATTTAACTGAACCGGACAAGGTCTTGGAATATCTTCAACTGGATAAGCATCAGGGAGATCTTAGGGTCGATCTGACTGAACCAGAGAAGGCCTTTGACTGGATAAGCATCAGGAAAATCTTAGGGTCGATTTAACTGAACCGGACAAGGTCTTGGAATATCTTCAACTGGATAAGCATCAGGGAGATCTTGGGGTCGATCTGACTGAACCAGAGAAGGCCTTTGACTGGATAAGCATCAGAAAAATCTTAGGGTCGATTTAACTGAACCGGACAAGGTCTTGGAATATCTTCAACTGGATAAGCATCAGGGAGATCTTAGGGTCGATCTGACTGAACCAGAGAAGGCCTTCGACTGGATAAGCATCAGGAAAATCTTAGGGTCGATTTAACTGAACTGGTCTAGGTCTTGGAATATCTTCAACTGGATAAGCATCAGGGAGATCTTAGGGTCGATCTGACTGAACCAGAGAAGGCCTTTGACTGGATAAGCATCAGGAAAATCGTAGGGTCGATTTAACTGAACCGGACAAGGTCTTGGAATATCTTCAACTGGATAAGCATCAGGGAGATCTTAGGGTCGATCTGACTGAACCAGAGAAGGTCTTGAAATATGATTGAGAATTTCAACTGATCTTTCCTGAAAGGTAAAGGTCAGTCATATGCAATGCATGATATGGATCAAGCAATGATGTTCTCAACATAAATGAGATTTGTATGATATGATGTGTCTATGCATATTATAATGATGTATGTGATGTCTTATGTATGCTTTTGTCTAGGAAAGTGAATCCTTGACGGGTGCCGGGAAGTCGTATCCTGGGCTGATGTTGAAGAATATATTTTGCTTCCGTTGGGGATGATAGCTGCAAGAATACCGGTAGGAGAAGGTGACTCCGTTGCGGAATAAACTTGGCCAATGGAAGATTCTGCGGGGAAAAAGGATATTCTAGCGACCATGCTGGGAAGCAATACTCTGTGGGAAGAGGGATGCCTTTCTGAGTGTTGATAGTAATTTGCTGGGGATAGGAAGACTTTGTCGACGACGCTCTTTCCGTGGCTTTTGGCTGAGGATAACCCAGTTATATCCCGTTGAGGAAATAACTCTTTAAATAAAGTCGGGCGACGCGTTCGTGCTCTACGGGGATAAGCTTCCAGAATCTACTGGGGATAAGCTTACTGCTTGGGGATATGAATTCCAGCTTTCCTGGGGAAACTAGATTGGACTCTTCTGGGGAAGTTTTGGACTGCGGGGAAGTGATTCCTTTGAATATTGAGATACCGCCGGGGAACAATCTTTAGACCAAGACTGCCGGGGATGCTTGTTAAGAATATATGTATTGCTGCTGGGGAAGTATTGAGATCTACGGGAGGATACTCAATTTCCTTGAGATTTATAATTTTGCTTGGAGAGGAATGTACTGTTTTACTGAACCACTCTCTGGGGATTTAATATGTACTTGGTCGTATTCTTTAGCTGAACCTACCTTGGTACCTTGGAGGATAGAACAATTAGACTGCTCAGACAACTCTTTTATTGCCCCTGTTTCCAGTGTCACCTGTAATTAATCTTTTTGTTTCGTATGCAAATACTTATCAGTTAGCAAATTATTGTCAATGCATATATCACAAATTGAACCTTGGACGTTCTTCGCAAAACAAAACAGAAAAAGAAAAAACACTTGGCACGTTTAACTGAAAATATATTTGTATTGATTTTTGAATGGCCTGTGAATAGGCGTTTTGTGTACAAGAGGCTGACGTCCTAGTAAGAGAACGCCGCCGAACAAAAGAGTTTATACAAATTTTGTACAAAAGAACATAAAACAGCTGTGTGAAATGAAGGATCCCACTGGGTTTCAATTCTTCTATTGCCTTTATAACTCCGAGCGTCTCATCACTTGATGACCTTGGTTGAAGGTGAAGCTGACTGATCGATGCCGTCTGAACTTGATATAGATACCGGATTCTGGATGCAAAGTGATCAATGAGGAATAGTATTACGCTTTATCCCTAATTTTTGCCTGGACCGCCCTTTCGGGTTTTCAGTCCACCGGGATACCCATTTTTGCCCAAGCCGCCTTTTCAGGTTTTCGACTTGTCGGGTGTACAGATTTTTTTCATTTCATCCCTTCATTTTGCCCGAACCCTTTTGGTTCGACGGGAAGCCCTAATTTTTGCCTAGGCATGTCAGCCTAGCGGGTCTTTTCTCATGCGTAGTATCTTTTTACTATGTCTGCATTGGCGGGGTGAGGAAGGTCGTCACCATCCATGTTGGTTAGAATCATGGCTCCTCCTGAGAACACATGCTTAACCACAAATGGCCCTTCGTACGTAGGGGTCCATTTGCCCCTTGGATCGCTCTGAGGAAGGATGATTCTCTTGATTACCAGATCCCCAACTTGATATTCCTGTGGTCTGACTTTTTTGTTAAATGCCCTGATCATCCGTTTCTGATACGTCTGACCGTGGCAGATAGCAGCAAGTCTCTTTTCATCAATGAGGTTGAGCTGATCAAGTCGTGTCTGGATCCAATCATCTTCGTTCAGATTTGCATCCTTCATTATCCGGAGAGAGGGAATCTGCACCTCGATCGGAAAGACTGCCTCCATGCCATAAACCAGAGAGAAAGGAGTTGCCCCGGTTGACGTCCTAGCTGAGGTACGGTACCCATGTAGAGCGAACGGTAACATCTCGTGCCAATCTTTGTAAGTCACTGTCATTTTCTGCACGATTTTCTTGATATTCTTATTTGCTGCTTCAACAGCCCCATTCATCTTCGGTCTGTAAGGAGAAGAATTGTGGTGCTGTATCTTGAACTGTTCACAGAGCTCAGAAATCATCTTGTTGTTCAGATTGGTACCGTTGTCTGTAATAATTCGCTCAGGGACGCCATATCGACATATCAGGTTATGCCAAATGAACCGTGCCACAACAGTCTTGGTTACCGTGGCATAGGATGCTGCCTCAACCCACTTCGTAAAATAATCAATCGCCACTAGGATGAAGCGATGTCCATTAGATGCCGTAGGTTTAATCTCGCCGATCATGTCTATGCCCCACATTGCAAACGGCCAAGGCGCATTCAGAACATTCAGGGGAACCGGAGGAACATGCACCTTGTCTGCATAGATCTGGCACTTGTAGCATGTCCTGGAATGTTGGTAACAGTCAGCTTCCATTGTGGACCAGTAATATCCTGCCCGTAGGATCTTCTTAGCCATAGTGTGTCCACTGGAATGCGTACCAAATGTCCCTTCATGTAGCTCTTCCATGATTCTTTCTGCTTCAATTTTATCCACACAACGTAGTAAGGTTGAATCATGGTTTCGCTTGTACAAGATGCCGTTGCTGAGGAAGAACTTGGCTGCAAACCTCCTCAGGAATTTCTTATCATTGACAGAGGCACCTTCAGGGTATTCCTGAGCTTCCAGATATCTCTTCACTTCATGGTACCAAGGCTTCTCAGTCACCAATTCAGTTTCGAGATCGCAACAGTATGCCGGTTCGTCCAGTTTCCAGATGATGATCCGGGGAGCCTCATTATCCCATTTGACCTTGAACATTGAAGACATTGTAGCTAACGCGTCTGCTAACTGATTTTCTTCTCTTGGAAAGTGCTCAAAGGTTATCTCTGTGAAGTGGGGAATCAGGGTCAACACACATTCTCTGTAAGGAATCAGGTTTGGATGTTTCGTATCCCACTCTCCTTTGATCTGATTGACCACAAGAGCGGAATCTCCGAAGACACTTAGAAATTTGATCCTTAGGTCGATCGCAGCTTGAAGACCCATGATACACGCCTCATACTCCGCCATGTTGTTGGTACAGTTGAAACATAGCCGGGCAGTGAGTGGAGTATGAGTACCTTGTGGAGATATGATTATGGCGCCGATACCGTTACCCAAAGCATTGGAGGCTCCGTCAAAGTGCATAGACCATCGGGATCCTGGTTCAGGTCCTTCATCCGGTCCAGGTACTTCACAATCAGTCACTATCATAATGCTTTCATCCGGAAATTCGAAGTTCATAGACTGATAGTCATCTACAGCTTGATGTGCTAAGTGGTTTGCCAATACACTTCCCTTGATGGCTTTCTGGGTTGTGTACTGAATGTCGTATTCCGTCAAGATCATTTGCCATCTTGCAATTCTCCCAGACAGGGCAGGCTTTTCGAATATGTACTTTATAGCATCCATTTTTGAGATCAACAAGGTAGTGTGAGTCAGCATATACTGTCTCAGTCGGCGAGCAGCCCATACCAAAGCGCAGCAAGTTTTCTCAAGCAGTGAGTATCGGGTCTCACAGTCGGTAAACTTTTTGCTAAGGTAATAAATGGCATGCTCTTTTCGGCCAGACTCGTCATGCTGCCCCAGCACACACCCCATTGAGTTGTCGAGCACTGTCAGGTATAGTATCAGAGGTCTCCCTTCAACCGGTGGCATAAGGATAGGTGGTTCTTGGAGATACTCTTTGATTCTGTCAAAAGCAGCCTGACATTCATCGTTCCAACGCACTACCTGATCTTTCTTCAGCAGCTTGAAGATTGGCTCACAGGTAGCAGTCAGATGTGAGATGAAGCGAGCAATGTAATTCAGGCGTCCTAAAAAGCCTCTGACTTCCTTCTCTGTCCTAGGAACTGGCATCTCTTGAATAGCTTTGACCTTCGCAGGGTCCACTTGAATACCTTTATCACTGACCACGAAGCCTAGTAACTTTCCAGATCTTACCCCGAAGGTGCACTTGTTCGGGTTCAGTCTCAGCTTGTACAGTTTCAACCGGTCAAACAATTTCTGCAGATGATCTAGGTGCTCTTCCTCAGTTTGGGACCTCGCGATCGTGTCGTCCACATACACCTCTATCTCGTGATGGATCATGTCATGAAATAAGGCGACCATGGCACGTTGGTAGGTTGCCCCAGCGTTCTTCAACCCGAACGGCATGACCTTGTAATAGAAGGTGCCCCACTGAGTGACAAATGTAGTCTTTTCCATGTCTTCAGGTGCCATCTTAATCTGATTGTAACCTGAAAAGCCATCCATGAAAGAGAACACCTTATGCTGAGCTGTATTATCCATAAGGACATCAATGTGAGGTAAGGGGAAGTCATCTTTGGGGCTGGCCCTGTTCAGATCCCTGTAATCGACACACATTCTGACCTTGCCGTCCTTCTTAGGTACCGGCACCACATTAGCAACCCACTGAGGGTAAGAAGTTACTGCAAGGAACCCCGCATCAAACTGTTTCATAACCTCGGCCTTAATCTTCTCGGACATCTCTGGACGCATCCGACGGACCTTTTGCTTAACTGGAGGACAGTCTTCCTTAGTTGGCAAATGATGGACCACAATGTCGGTATCCAACCCGGGCATGTCTTCGTAGGACCAGGCAAAGATCTCCACATAGTCATGTAACATCTTGGTTAACCGTTGCTTCACGCTGAGCTCTAGGTTGGCACCAATCTTTACCTCTTTCCTGTCTGCCTCAGTACCCAAGTTTATGGTTTCCACTGGCTCTTCATGGGGTTGAATTGCCCGCTCTTCCTGAAGCAGCAGTCTAGCAAGCTCGCCAGGCACTTCGCAATCATTTTCACCTTCGTCTTCGGCTAAGTTGATCGAATTTTCGAAGTCATAATTGGCAGTAGCAGAGTTGTTATCAGTGAGATCCAGAGTGGATTGAAACCTGTATGAGTGAGTGTGTGTGTAAATACAGCTGTTTTGAAAATTATGTAAAGGAAAAGAAAGACAGAAAAGGAGCACAATATTTGCAATGCGAAAAATACGTCCAAGATTTTCATTCATGATATATGAAATGACAGTTTGTATGCCCTCACAAATAGAACCACGGTGCCTCGGGTAAGACACCGGGCCATAGAGTTTATCATTGTTTATTACAAAATAACGAAACAAAGAAATTTATTACTGCGTCACAAAGGTAACAGGGGTATGATCCTTAGCAATCCAGTTGTTCAATCCGCCTTCGGTCGTCGGATAGATCCAGCTGTTGAATTCAGCTTCGTCCACTTCATGGTCTTCCCCAACAGCATTCACTCCTGAACTTTTAATAAATACCGGAGGTCTTCCGATCTTCGCTTTCCTCATAGCTCTCTGACCTTCTGTGGTAAAACCCAGCCCAAGTTTATCAGTCTTCTGAGTAAAGTCTGGAAGTCTGCCCCAGTCGGCACATTCACCCTTCTGAACCACAGCCCGGGCATCCTTCAGGGAAGCCATCTTCAAAGGACCACCTTCTTTTGTTGCTGTTTCTGCTGCAATTGGAAACACCTCCTCGAAATGCTGAAAGGGGGTTTCAATAAACTCCCCATCCATCTCAATGTACCTGAAGGAGTTCAGGTGGCTCATCATATATTCCTCCTCTCCTTGCACAGTGACAATCTTCCCTCTGACGGGGTACTTCAGCTTCTGATGCAAGGTAGAGGTCACTGCCCCAGCTTTATGTATCCACGGTCGACCCAATAGACAAGAGTAAGATGGACGGATATCCATCACATAAAAAGTGGAATCGAACACCTGAGAGCCCACACGAATTGGAATGTCAACCTCTCCATGGACCATCCTCTTTGAACCATCAAAGGCCCTGACGATGATGTTGCTGGGTTTCAATTCCAGACCTTCACAATCTAAACGGTCCAAAGCCTTCTTGGGTAGCACATTCAAAGACGAACCCGTGTCCACCAGCACATGTGCCAAGGTAGTGCCCCTGCATTTAACAGAGACATGCAGAGCATCATTATGGTCTCTTCCCTTTGCGGTCAAGTCAGCATCTGAGAAACCCAAGCCATTGTCTGCCGTCAAATTTGCTACGCAATCAGTGAACTGGACTGCAGAGGTTTCATGTGGCACATGGGCCGTCTTGAGGAACGAGATTAGGGCCTTAGCATGGGCCTCGGAGCACAGCAATAAAGAGAGCATGGAGATCTTGGAGGGCGTATGCCCCAGCTGTTCCACAACATTAAAATCGCTCTTCTTTATAACTTTTAGGATCTCCTCCATCTCTTGTTGGGAGGCCTCAGCAGTTATCGGTACAGGTGCCTCCACTTGGGCAGGCTCAACTTCAACTCCTTTGCCTCGGGCATTGGATGACTCGGCAGCAGGAGAAACAATTGGATCAGTAGCAGGATCAGGTATATTTGCGGGGGTTATGAGAAGCGGTCTTCGGGCAGCAGGCGGTGCGATGTCAGGCGAGAAGAGCCTGCCACTGCGGGTAACTTTGGCTGGGCCAGTAATGTCACAAATGTTGGCGGCAGCGTTGAACTCTTGTTTAATCCCGTTTACATATACATCTGCCCCATAATGCCAGGGGACAGCTTTGTCAGATACATAGGGCAGGGGCCCTGGAACAGTGATAATAACAGGCGCAACGGTCATGATTTGGACGGGCTTCTTCGGGAGAGCCGGGATTGGATTATTGAAAATAGTCACCACAGAAACTTCTTCCACTGGAACCAACCGAACGGCAGACTTCTTGAATAGAATCTCCTTGCTATCCATTAAGCTTTGGATGCCTAACTTTAGCAAGGGACAACCAGATGGGGACACAGCACAGAACAGGCAACCCTCACTACAACCCGGAAATAAACCGGCCAGCAGCAGGTTCTTTTTGACAATCTTCAGAGGAGTGGCTAGATCATCCACAGAAACAGCATAAGCATCTTCGTCAACAGCGTTTACCCTATGTTGAGGCATAGGGGCAGTAACTACATTCGGCTTCGCAGGCGCTTCGAATTGTATCTCCTTTGCGTCGATAAGGTCTTGCACCTTATTTTTTAACGCCCAACAGTCATCAGTAGAGTGCCCCGGGCTATCTGAATGGAAAGCACAACGAGCATTCGGGTTGTACTTGGGAGATGCAGTATTTGGAAACTTTGGCGCCTCCCTGACAGTCACTAAATTGGTTGAGAGCAACTATGGCAGGATCTGCGACAAAGTCATGTTTAAGCGGGTGAATTCTCTCCGGGGTCTTTCAACCTTCTGAGGATTATTTTGCCGGGGAGCGGCAGCGGGCTTAGCAATCATTACCGCACTGACAGATTGGCGGTGCTCATGTCTCTCTGATCTCCTGGAACCATATACGGCACTAGACTCCTTCTTGAATGGTTTCTTTTCCGAACTAGATGATGCACCCTTCGGAATTTTTCCAGACTTTAACCCAGCTTCAATCCTTTCTCCAGTCAGGATTAGATCAGTGAACCCAGCAGAAGAATTCCCGATGAGATGGTTGAAAAATGGCCCAGATAGGGTCCCCAAGAACATGTCTACCAACTCCCGATCAGTCAATGGTGGCTGCACCCTGCCAGCCAGGTCTCTCCACTTCTGAGCGTACTCTTTAAAACCTTCGCTTGCACCTAACGACATACCCTGGAGTTGGGTACATGTGGGGGCAAGGTCGGCATTATATTGATACTGCTTGTAGAAAGCAGTAGCCAACTCCTCCCAGTTACGAACTTTGGTCCCATCCAGCTGATAGAACCATTCGAGATGAGTCCCTGAAAGACTCTCCTGGAAGAAGTGGATCCATAAATTCTTATCTGCAGAGTACGGCTGAATTTTCCAAACATAGGACCTTAGATGAAGCTTGGGACAAGACGCCCCGTCATACTTAGAGAAGGAGGGTGCTTTGAACTTGTGAGGGATGATCACACCAGTTGACAAACCCAGATCTCCGAAATCCAGCCCAGGTACCTGTTGAACCTCCATAGCCTTCAACCTATCCTCCAGTTGCTTGTATCTGTCGTCTGCAGGAGGGTACTGCTCTTCATCAAAATCTGTCTCGTTGTCGGAGACTACCGGACTAGGAACCTTTACTTCTGCCTGAGAAGGACTCTTGCCAACAGAAGAACCAGCCTCTTCATGCTGCAGAGTATTGCCAAACCTTCGGCCCGAGTTGAACAGAACAGTTCTTCTCTTCTTCTTCTTCTCCTTCTTCAGGAGCATAGCCTTCAGTTCTTCTTGGCCTTGAGCCAGACCCTTAATTAATTCCTGAAACTGCGCATTCTGCGCCTGAAGAGCCTTGATTGATGTCTCAGTTGATGTAGAGTCGGTATTCATGATGCTGAAATAAACAGCGAAGAACTGTAAGCAACCTGAAAAGGGGAAAAACCTGTTATGCACATGATGTATGAAATGCGTATGCAATGCATTCAAGGGTTCGAAAGTTCAAATTTGTTGTAGACAAAAAGGAACGCACGTTATCATTAAAGAAAATCATTGTTTAATACATCAAAGCCTCATGGGCAAAAGTACAAAAATCAAATCAATCCCAAAATACACTGCGCATCCTCTTCGGAGCTATGTAGGTGTTGAGATTCCTCTCCTCATGCAACAGGCGGGTGAGCTCCAAGACCTTCTTTTCACTGGCATGCAGACTAGTCTCGAGAGAATTCCTTTCCTCCTTAAGCTGGATCCACCTCTTCTGCATTTCTTCCCAGGATGTGGGCATATCATGGTGCTGAATAGTGTGGGACACTTCCCCTTCCAAGACTGGTTCTTTGATTACTGGGAGCATATGAGGATAAGGCATCACTAACTTCTGAGAGCGGGCGCGTACCCACTTGAGATAAGGTTCCAACAGGATGGAATTCCTATGCCCCAGTGTCTTGCTGTTTATCCTACTGGGCATCCTCCAAGCTCTGATAAATCTCTGGCGAAGTCCTTGAGTATCGTTGTCGAAGTCAAAAACTATGTCAGGAATTAACATGTCATGAGGACCATCCCTCCGAGCATAACCAAACTGTCTCCAAGCCAGGCATGGGCTATAAGTAATACCTCCTCTGATTCCAAGTAAAGGAACATTAGGGTACTCCCCGCAACGATCAATGATAGTGACATCTTCTCTGGACCTAGGACACCAATGTATATCTGCATGTGTAAGAGTCATCAACCGTTGTGACCATCTCAAACCCCGCTCATTCTTCAAAACTGATTGTGGAAGGTGCGAAATAAACCACCTTCCCAGGAGAGGAGTGCAACACATAAGGACACCTCTTTTTCTCATGGTACGAGTGTAACATGAGTGAAGGATGTCCCCCAGCAACGTAGGTATAGGATTCCTGGACATAAAGATCTGAACAGCACTGATATCAATAAGCTGATCTGGGTTAGGGAACAACACCAAACCATAGACAAGGAGGGCCACAACCTCTTCAAAAGCTTGCAAGTCAAGGGAGTTCCAACATTCATGGGCCTTTTCAAACAGAAACCTGGCTAAGAACCCTTTGATACCACTTCTAACTTCCCAATGTCCCTTGAGGTCAGATGACTGTAGGTGCAAGGCTTTAGCAATCTCTTCAAGCTTAGGTTCCTTTTCTGTACCGTTGAAGGGTAGCTGATCAAGGATAGGGATCTTCAGGAGCCGGGAGAACTCCTCCAATGTAGGTACCAACTGATAGTCCAAGAAGGTAAAACAGTGATGCAGAGGGTCAAAGAATTGGAACAGGACCTTGATCATATCTTCCTCAATGTTGGTGTTGACCAAGCTGATGAGGCTTCCATGCCTTTCACTGAATGAAGAGTTCTCGGGAATCCTGGATATAAGCTCCTTAAGCTAAGGAGGGATCCTTACAAGACTGACTTGGATTGTCTTTCTACGAACAGTTTCCATGTCCTACAAAACAAGAACAAAGATGAAAATTCAAACCCCTGAAATGGTTAGTCAATGCATATGATGCTGGATGATGTCATGATGCTATGATTAAACACACCACAGATATTTACAAAGACAAACATGTAAGGCACACAAGGCACACAAAACAAGCCCTTAAGGTTTAAGGCCAGCATGGGGTCTGGGTAGTACCCTCTTGAAGTTGGTGGGTTCAACCTGTCCTAATCAAAGTAACCGGGTTCTAAGGTTCCCAATATCACGGGATTGCTTTCATTGTTCATTGTTTCGATTTAGCCACTGAACTGGCGACCGAAATATTCCAGGAAAGCAACCCTCAATTGAGTGTAGTATCGAGTATCAACCAACCTCGGACTGCACCAAAGTCAGTTATCTCACTACCCTAAAGAGGCCAAGATAGTTCAATTAAGGTTCCTAAGGTCTGTTGATGCTTCACGACACCACGCGGAGGCCCCGTACTCTCCTTGACTGAACTCAAGGGTTACCGGTACACACCAAAGTGCCACATCAATGTAGCAGACTGTTTCAACCATGTCGGTATACCCCGCACAGTTCCCTCACAGCCTTGTTGCTACTTTCTAAGAAGGTATCCCCCAGATCCGGGTTAGGATCTATAGAACTCCCAAGCAACCCACAATTTAAAGCACACAAGGAAAACAATTGAAAACACAGTTATGAACTAACCCTAAGGTACACCTCACTTTAAGTTAAGTCCCCAGCAGAGTCGCCAGTTCTGTGATCGGTGGATCTGGAACTGATTGTTTAACGCTGGTTCACGAAATGTCGCGGAAGCAAGAGTCGCCACCGTCTTTTATTTTCTCCAAATGGAAAGGACAAAAGCACAGAAAAATTCCTTAAAGAGATTGCTCTCGGTTCGGGAGGTAGATTATAGAAAGGGAAGGTGTTAGCACCCTTTCTATCCATGGTTATCCATGGGCTCTTAGATACTTGCTCAATGTGTTTTCAAAAATGGTTTGTTTGCTTTTCAATGTGGGTTTTAAAAAGTTTCTTTAAAAATTTCAGTTCGACTCTTCTATCAGTCCTCAAGAGTGTTTGAAAAATTGCTTTCGAAAGCTTTTTGAAAATGTGTTGGTGTGAAAAGTATTTTTGATTTGTTTTGAAATTTAGAGCAAGTATCTAGAGTCGTCTACCTACCCTAAGGAATTCGTCTGTGTAAATGTCCTTTAAAGTAGTGCCATCCCACCATTGAGAGGTAGGTAGCACCACCGTTGGAGGTGTTCGGGTCAATTCGAGGTTCGGGACATGGTGATCACCAGAGCAATGGGAAGACACCTTAGAAGCTACCCTCATGCCAGGTTCCCGGATCATGAGGACTTACTAAGACATCCTCTACTCGACGATCACCTTTCGAAGGCAAGGCAACAGTGAGGCGTACCCTAGGGGTGGTGTGTGCGATTCGTGTGTCGTTTTCATTTATATTTGTCTTGTCATGTTTATTGGTGTTCTACGCTTGATTTTATTATGGCCATTCATTCTTGCATGCTTTGTTTATAGTTAAAATATTGCGAGGAAAAGTAAATCTAAGCTATTACAAATGGCGCGGGTCCACATCGCCAAAATTAAACCGGACCCGTTTTGACAGAAAAGTAAATAAAGCAAAAGAAATAAAAGAATTGAAAAGAATGCGAGAAGTAATTACAAGGCTTCGGGAGAGGTACATAATTATTTAAATGAAATAAAATAAATATGTGAAATTAAACAATTAAGCCGAAACGAGGGCGTTGGACCCTTTTGCAAAAAATTAAAATTAACATGATGAAATTAATTAAGAGAAAAGAAATTGTTTTTGTTTTTTTTTTGTATTTTTATGTATTTTAGGATTTAATAAAAAAAAGGAGTTAATTAAAAGTAAAATAAAATGCTAGACCTAATTCTAATTATTTTTAAGTTATTAAGAAAATATTGAAATTTTATAACCTAAATGAAAACCCTAATTAATTTACAATTTTGATTATGAAAATAAATAAAACAAATAAATATTATTATAAAAGGGAAAATTAAAAGAAATAAAAACAATAATTAAACCTATTTCTACCTTTTTTAGATTTTTTATGAAAAGAATTAATATTGCAAACCCTAATTTAAACTAAATTTATTTACATGCAATTATTTACAAGAAAATATGAAAATAAAATATTTATTATGTTTTTTATCTTTTCTGATTTTTTAGGCATTTTTTATATTTTGTAAAAATAATTAATTAAATCAAAACAATAAAGAAAATAAAATCATAATTGAAAATAAAATAAGAAAAAATGGAAAATTGCAAACCAGGGGGGTGGAAGTCCCAAAAGAGGAGGTATAGCCCAAGAAATCTGAGCCCAATAACCTTCAAATTCGTTGACTTTTCCAGGCACCATGTGGCACCTTTGACCAGGCTTATGATGTTCCTCCATTCTATGCCTTTGGATGGATCTCAGCGTGCACGTGGATGGATAGATGATGAAGGTACATGGTGTACTTTATTGTGGAAACTGCATATGATTAGAACGTGAAAAATAATATGAATATATGAAAGACCTGGGGTTCGAACCCAGGTCATGGACATTGCAAACGTGTACGTCTACCACTGAACCATCATCACGCGTTTGTTAAACAAGTAAACAATAAATATAATAAAAGAAGACAACACGTTAACGGGTTAAAACGCGCGAAATTCAAACCCACGTATCACACACTGCCACGAGTCCATCTTCTTCCTTTTCCCTGAAACATAAACATTAAGCCACGGTTTTTGGGACGTTTTCTTAGGCATGCTATTAGAAAATAGCGAATAGGCCTGTGTCATTCAGAAATTTGGCGCGATGGGTGGTTCAAGATCATCTAGACGTGCTAAATCCAGTTATGGCATTGAGGTGTCCCAATTTTGCCTTATTTGAGAAACCCCAATTTCAAGCTCTGTAAACCCTAGAAAACAGTTATGGCATAATCGCGTATGGCTTGCAAAAATTCAATCAAACATATGGGTTAGCTTTAGAATCACACCAGGAACAAGAATCAATAATTGAAATGTCATGAAAATGCATAGTTATAGAATACGATTATGAAATTTTCATGGAATATGTTGAGTTCTGTATACCGATTCCTTGCCTTTTGATGAATGTTATGGATTGGAATATGATCAGTGAAGCTTCAGGAAGCCAATGGAATATGAATTATGCCTTGAATCAACCTAAAAAGTGGTTTTCAGTTTTGAACTTTTGGCAAGAATTTCAAGTTTTGGTTATGGTCTGAGGCGCAGCTTCAATGTCTTAGCATTAGGTTTTCACTCAGGCTTATGTACTGAATAGATTAGGTTAACAAAATTGATCCAAATATCTTTCATTCATGGATTTGGAGATTTGATTTTTCACCATTATGTTTTCAATCTTTTCCATGTGCTCTTGTATCAATTATGCTCAAATCAAATCAAATCTTCCTATTTTTGAATGTGCACGAAATATTGAGGGCAAAACATGCATGAAAAGATTTATTAGGTCAAGTTATATATTTTTCATATATTTAAATGATTTAAATGAATTAATATAAATAATAATTCAAATAAATAGATAAAAAATGAGAAAATACTTCCCTTTGGGCCAAGTGGTCGTGCATATGTCATGGATGATGAATCATGGAAGAAAAATGGGCCCATTAGCAATTTTAGGTCATTTGAATCAATGTTGACTTTTCAAAATATCCAAAAATTTCCCAACTTCCACAAGGCATAACTTGCTCAAGTTTTAAGCTTTTCTCATGTTCTTGGACATTTTGGAAAGGTATTTGAGTACTCTAACCAATTTCTTTGGTCCCATGTCATTTTGATTTACCAATCTCAAGTTATGGCCTTTGACTTAAAGCCCCTTTTTGTTGACTTTTGAAAATGACCTATAATGTTGAAATTGATAACTTTTTGTGAGAGCATTTATTGGACTTGAAGTATGAAGATGAGTTGTAGGAAATGTCTTTCTCTTCAAAATGAGCTTTGGATGGAATTTTTCTGATAATCCATGTGAAAGTTATGCCCTGGTCAATTTCAGTTGACTTTTTCAGCTGTCCAAATAAGGAAACTTTTTGCATCTTGATGATTTCTGAGCCAAATTTTGAGAATCATGATCAAGCATTGATCAAATGATGTTTGTGGCTTCAAAATGATATGTTGACCAAAAATTTGAACTTTTGACTGCCAAATGACCATTTTGCCCCTACAGTTGACTGTAGTGCAATTTAGGGTTTTGACTGTGCAATTTTGAGCTGAATGCCTTGAAACTTGATATGAGGATACTTGACCATATTTGTAGGCATATGAGACTTGATTGGTCCTTTGAAAACTTCAATTTCTTGATCAGAACACAAACCCTAGTTTTGACTGTATGGGAGGCTTTTGCTCTGTGCAACCCTTGGGGAATTTTGTGACTTGGCTTGGCAATTTCTTGAAGAATATGGGAGGGCAAATTTTGGGGTACAACAGATAGCACTATCTAAGGAGGAGGAAAATAACATAAAAGACTTTTGAGTAGGTAGATAGCTCGTAATCGCTTGCTCACAAAAACAAAACATTTTTTCCACAAACACTTTCTCTGAAATACTTTCAAAAACAAACATTTTGTACGCATTCTTAACTTATACAAGAATCATTACAAAGTTGTCGTACTTAGGCATATTTTTAAAATATTTTCAAACACGAACACAAAGCATTTTTCAAAACAAAGTGACCTAGGGATTAAGAGCCCGTAGATAACTACGGATGAAAAAGGTGCTAACACCTTCCCTTTTGATAACCTACCCCCTAAAATCAATAGAATATCAAAGGTCTTTCATGTTATTTTCATCCTTTCCTTATTGGATAAAATAAAAGTCAGTGGAGACTATAGCTACCCGCACATTTGCGATAAAACACAAAACAAGTCAATTCTCCCATCGCATTACACTTCTCTTTCAATTTTCTTGAGTAGGACACCTCCAAAGTATGGTACTTATTCTTCCATGCTTCCTTCTCTTATTGTATCCTAACCAGGGAAAGTTGAAGTTCTTTCATATTATTTAAGAGAGGAGGAGGAGTCCTCATAAACATATCAGATATAGGATCTTCACGAGAATAAGGCATCTTCAACTGAATTTCCCTTGCTTGTACCAATTGGAGATGAGGCTCCAAGGAAACAACTCCTCTTGGTCCATATCTTTTCTACCCTTTCTATGAATATGGTACCTGGCCTTTTCAATCTCTTCCTTAGCTTCCTTGTGATCTTCTCCTTCTTTGAGAAAGAAATCACTCAGATATATGATATTTGGATTGTCTCTCATCGAATATCCAAGCTGGCAGTGTGCAAGAAAGGGATCGTAGTTAATTCCTCCTTTTTTACCAAGAAGCGGCACATTGGGGAAACTACCACAGCTGTCAATAATCTCCAAATCATAATAAGCTTGATGATACCTATTGTACCCCAAAATTTTCCCTATCATTTCCCAAAAGATCATCCAGAAGTCTCAGGTTTGCTCCTATCAAGTCCTAAGTCTTGAATTACAACTTTTCAAGAAAATCACTCACAAGGGAAAAATGGTCAAAAGCACACTGACAAAAGTCAAATTATGACTCTTAAATAAAAAAAACCAAGTTTCAACAATTATATTTCATTAAGACATGAAATTGGTTCATCAAAAATCAAAAGTCATAAATCACTTTGAAAAAAATCAAATTTTCTAAAAAAACATTTGGAAAATTTTCTAAGTGTTAAGAGGATATGATACTTCAGAACTTCTGAGTCAGCCTCCATGCAAGTGCAGTCAGAAGTTGCAAACATGGTTCATTCATAACTTCTGAGTCATCCTCCATGCAAGTGCATTCAGAAGTTGCAAACACGGTTCAGAACATGACGCTTCAATCAGAACATGTAGAAGCGATGCTCTTCGATCAGAATATGATTATTCAGCATATGGAGGTTGTGTTCAACGCTCCGGTCAGAAGATGCCTGTTGTACCCCAAAATTTTCCCTCCCATATTTCTCAAAACATTGCAAGAAAAATCTCCAAGCTGCCCAAGGTTGCTCAAGAGTTGGTCAGACAAGCTCTCTCCTAAGGCAGTCTACTCAAATTAGGGTTTTGTGTTGCATCAAGATCTTTGAGTCCAAGTGATCCAAAATTCTCACCAATGTCCTAATATGTTCTCAAGATCATCCATGTCAAGTTTCAAGCCTTGGAAAGGAAGTTTGCTCAGTCAATTGCTCAAAGGTCCAAAAATCGACTGTGCTAGGGCAAAAGTCAACTATGACCCAAATACAGTCAAACTTCAAGATTTTTTGTCAACATTCTCATTTTGAAGGATATTTCATCATTTTATCAAGGGTTTATCATGATTCATCAAGGATTGCTCACAATTCATCAAGATTCAAAAGTTTCTAAATTAGGGTTTTGTAGGAAAAGTCAAGCCAACTTTGACCAAGCATAACTTTCTCATACTTTATGATAAATGACCTATAAAAATCTCATTTTTAAGAGGATGAAATTCCCTAAAATCCATATTCATTTCCCAAGATCAAATTATTCACTCACAAGAAGTTATGAATTTTGACATTATAGGTCATTTTTGAAAGTCAACAAAAACACCTTTTTTGTCAAAGCTTCTAAATTGAGCATGGAATATCAAAGTGAGATGAGACCAAAAGAGTTGATTATAGGACATCTCAAGATTTATAAAAAGTCCAAGAACACCTCCAAAAGTTCAAAATTGAAGAAGTTATGCATTGTTGAAGTTGGACTTTTTTGCAAAATTGCCAAAAGTCAACTATCTCCAAAACTTCAAATTTTGCCAAATGGGCCCATTCTTTTTCACTTGTTTTAAGTTTGCATTGTAGCCCACGTGCTCCAGCCTTGGCCATGTGTCCATATCATTTTTTTATTAATTATTTTTTATTTTATTTGAATTAATTTGATTTAAATCAAAATAAATCAAATAAAAATCCAAAGGCATTGATAACAAAGATTTTGTGTTGATTTCAGGTTCCGTTATACAGCTTGCCATCATCAAATCGGTATCAAATCAATTGTGTGCAAAAAAGATTGAAATCAAGCCAATTTGGAAAGTTTTAATGGAAGAATCAAATCAAATTCAAGAGCATTGATAGAGCAAGATTTGAACAACAAATGCTACCCTAATGTATTGCACATTACATAAGCAAGCGGAACACACAAGAATCAGGGTTGGAGAGCAATTCTGGAGGTAGAAGAAAACTTGCAAAAACAAGGAAAAAATGTGGGATCGAAATCAGGGTTAGAGGCGTTTTCAGGACTTGGCAAGCATCTCAATCGCTTCCTGGCAACCTCCACAAGCTAACCCAATCCAAACCACGTGTTTTCAAGCTTCCTAGAGCGTTGTAAGTCCCTCACGGATCTGCCTCATTCTTGATTTTGATTTGTATTATTCTTGCATCTAAAACAAAAACTAATTGCATATTTGTGATCACCATGTCATTTGCAAACTTTCTGTAACAACCAATTTCATTTATATGCTCTGTAGCACGAACCACCATTGTTAGGGTTTTGCGTTTGGTTTTAGGGATTTTCGTTTCAGGGAAAATTGGCCCCAATGATGGGCATGGTTGCATCCAGGAGGTTGAGACGAACTCAACCCTGACCTTAGAAACCATTTTTATGGCTTGTGCGAGATTTTGAAGGTGGGAAAGTTTATAGCGACGGACCCTTGTCCGTTGGTATAGGTATTCTGTTTTTTAGCCACGGTTGGGAGGTCAGGGACAAGGCGTGTCACGTCCCCATTGGACTATTCAAATAACGCGCGTTTTTTTTATATTTTCTGACCATTGAATTTTGTTTTATTATATTATTATTCATTTGTGTTATACTTACAATTGGAACAACATGGCATGGTGGCAAGCATAGTGTGGCTTTTCCTTCAGGACCTGGGTTCGAATCCCAGGTCCCCCATTTTCTCAATGTTATTTGTTTTCAGATAATCCAGTGCCCATTCAAGCCTAAGATCTACCATAGACGCTCACTAATCAACGTGCCAGATGGCCAGATCTGGTGGCCAAGCCTTGAGGGCACGTGATGGACTTAGTCAACGCTCAAGCACTGGATCCCAAAAGTCCAAACAGATTAGCAAATGGGCCAACAAAAATTGCTTCCTACACCCTCAAAAACAGGCCCAAACTCTCTTTCCCTCACACTTTTATTTATTTAATTTAATTGCTTTATTTTGTTTAAATAATTTACTAACCAATAAAACAAATTTCCTTTTTTATCAAAAAATATTTTTATCCAATAAAATTTTAGAATTCTTTTTTTATTAATAAATACTAACTAATTAATTTAGGTTTTTAATTCTAGGAAACTTTAATTTATTTTTGGTAAATATTTAAAATTAATTAGAAATCATTAGGTTTTAATTCTAATTTAATTATTTTAATTTCTTTCTTAAATTAACAAAAATTCCAAAAAATATGTCATTAATTATTTTTCATTTATTAATTTATTTAATTTTTAATTTAGTATTTAATTTTAGGATTAATTTCTTTTCTTAAAATAAAAACAACAAAAAAAGTATTTTCTTTTAAAAGGGTCAAAACCCTAATTCATTCGATTTAATTTCGCGTCGCGCTTTATTTTTCTTTATCCAATTTATGTATCTGCTTATGGTATGTAATAATTAATTAGGACATTTAATTATTTTACCGCTTTATTTTATTTTTCAAATGGTTTCTTTTGGCGATGTAAATACCCGACACCTTGTAATTTAATTTCCGCATTTTAATTCTGCAAATTACAACTGTTAGATGTTTGATAATAGGGTTTGCATGACAAGACTGAATGATTAATCTAAAATCAAATTAGATCACCCTTAACATGTGCAAAGATAAAAATAACTGAAAACAACACATTCGCACATGCGCACTCCTAGGGTACACCCCACTTGGTTGCCTTCGTACACGGTCATTGAGTATAGGTCATTTTAGAGGTCGTCCTCTTGTCCAAAAGATCATAGTTGCCTCAAAACGGTTGCCTCGGATATTGTTGCCTCAAACAAATGATCTAAGACATTAGAGTTACCGCTAAGGCGTCCTAACATTGCTTTAGTGGCCGTAAGTACCTCATTCGAATTGACCCTCAAACTCCAACGACGGTGCTACCTACTCGCTAATAGTGGGATGGCATTGTCTAAAGGAAATTAGCATAGAACGATTCCTTTTTCGAGTAGGTAGATAGTTCTTAGATACTTGCTCATCCAAAACAAAACTCTTTTTCACACTTACACTCCTTTTCAAAATAAAGTTTTCAAAAAACACTTCATTACACTCTTGAGGATAGAAGCAGGAGTTAAATCGAAGTTAAAACAAAAAAACTTTTCAAAACCCACACGCACAAAGAAAACATTTTGAAAATGATGAGCAAGTACCTAAGAGCCCGTAGATAACTACGGATAGAAAGGGTGCTAATACCTTCCCTTTCTATAATCTACCCCTCGTACTCAGAAACATCTCGAAAAAGGAATTTTTCTGTGCTTTTTTCCTTTCCTTGTTGGATAAAATAAAATTCGGTGGCGACTCTTGCTTACCGCGACATTTTGTGAAAACAAAACACAAAACAACATTTCTAAAAACAGTCAGTTCTTCCCACCGTATCACAATGCCCTTTCAGCATTAGGAGGTTACGTTTCTGATCTTCTACAATCAGAACATCACCAAATCCCTAGACCTCGTTTAAACAACCTGCTGCACTGCTACTTCTGAGTTCTCTTCACTGCTTTAACACTTAGAACTTCTGATTCTTACATACTAATGCACTGAACTACTGATGTTTATTCACTGTTTTTAGCATAGCACCGAACTTTTTACTTTTGGCTCACTGTCTGAATACCACCCAGAACTTCTGTGTTTTCCCTCTAACGTTTCTTGCAGGACCTTAGAGTTTACCAACTCAGAACTTCTGATGCACATTGACGTTTCCTGTTGAGTCACAACGCTCCTGACTCCAGAACTTCTGATCCCTGTGGTTTCGCTCGCAGCAGCATGTTTTTTTAACTCTTTCATTTATTTTCCTTTTTATCATTTTTTATATTAACCCTTTTTTTTAGTAACATAAAAAGACATAAAAATATATTCTTTTATTATTTAATTAACTTAAGACTAAAAAACCATTTTCTAAACAAGTCCATTTTCTTTCTTATATTGTGCATTTCAATATGGTTGTAATAGTAACTTAGGATTTAATTTCATTTTCAACCCCCATTCATAAATATGTATCCCCATCCCCCTAATGATTGTAATAGCGTAGGATATTTACTTTCCGCACTTTTATCGCTTTAAAATATATTGCTAGTAAATAGGATGTATGGCAAGATAAAATCAACAAATAGATGACTTTCAAATACAAGAAAAAATACATGCAAACTAACACACTATTCACACATGCACCCTTAAGGTTACTCCACTTGTTGCCTAAAAAATGGTCATGTTATGCATGTGGGGTGTCTTAGCAAAAATAATCGAAATACAAGATCATAGTCCCTCGATGACGCTATAAATGTTGCCTTTAAAAATTATCTTAGTCCTTAAAAGAAACGTGCTAAGTCATCTCACAACATTGCTATCATGGTCATACGATGACTCAATGCCCGTCCCTTCACATCCAACGATGGGGCTTCTTACCAAAACAATGGTAAGATAGCAACGTCTAAAGGAGGAGGAAAAAGAACACCTAAGACCTTTTGAGTAGGTAGATTGCTCCTAGTTGCTTGCTCAATTTAAAAACAAATATCCTTGTTATTTTCAAAAACAATCACATACATTTCCAAAACACTTTTAAAACACTTTCAAAACACTTTCCAAACATGGAATATTTTCAAAAGCTCAACACGTTGTATACGTTCTTACGAACGAGAACTATTACAAAGTTTTCCTAAACGATGGCGCCTTTTCAAAATACTTTCAAAACCACACAAAATCCAATTTTTCAAACAAAAGTAAGTGATCTAGAAAGTAACTAAGAGCCCATGGAAAACCATGGATGAAAAGGGTGGTAACACCTTCCCTTTTCATAATCTACCCCCTGAACTCAAAAACATCTTCAAAGGTCTTTCCTGTGCTTTTTCACCTTTCCTTTTGGATAAAAGAAAAGTTGGTGGCGACTCTTGCTAAACCACAACATTTGCGAACACAAATGAAAAAACAATCAAGTCAGTTCTCCCACCGTATCACAGAACTGGCGACTCTGCTGGGGAATATTGAAAAGTGGGGTGACCTTAGGGTTAGATCACATTTATTTTCTCTCTTTGTTTGACTTGTATGCTTTACATTTTTGGTTCTTTGTTTGGGTTTGAATCCTCCACCCGAATTTGGGATACCTTATAGGTAAGAAGCAATACATTGTAGAAACTGTGTGGGGTATACCATCACGGTCTAAGCAATAGCTACGTTAGTGTGACATATTTGTGGGTACCGGTAGCCCTTGAGTAGTCAAGGAGAATACGGGGCCGCTGAGTGATGTCATGAAGCACTAACCGACTTTTAGAACCTTTACTTAACCAACTTGGCCATTAGGACGTAGTGAGATGACCGACTTTGGTGCAGTCCGAAGTTGGTAGATAATCGATACTACACTCATTGAGGTTTGGTTTTTTGGGATATTTCGGTCGCCATTAAAGATGCTTGTGCTAAAACATTTCCCGAGAAAACAAACCAGTGATATTGAGCTCCTCAGAACCTGGTTACTATTACTAGGACAGGTTTGAGCCAACTAAACTTAAAGAGGGTACTTACCTATGAGACTCCATGAAAGCCTAAACCTAAGGACTTGTTTTCTTTGTTTGTGTATATATATTTGTACATAAAAATCATGAACATCATAAGCATTCTCACTAACCATTTCAAGGATTTTTGGAATTCATCTTTGTTCTATTTTGTAGGACATGGCTTCCGCTCATGGAACATTATCCAAGTCAGTCTCGCGAGGATACCTCCACAACTCAAGGATTTAGTATCAAGGGTCCCTGAAGATTCTTCATTCACCAAAAGACATGGTCGACTCCTTAGTTTGGTTACCTCAAGAATTGAAGAAGATATGGTAAAAGTGCTTGTCCAATTCTTCGACCCTTTGCATCATTGTTTCACTTTTCCCAATTACCAACTTGTGCCCACTTTGGAAGAATTTTCTCAACTCATAGGGACCCCTATTCTTGATCAGTTACATTTCAACGGTATTGAAAGAGACCCTAAACCTGAGTAAATTGCTCGAGCTCTACATTTGCAACCATCTGACATAGTAGCAAATTGGGTAACAAGGAGTGGTGTCAAAGGGTTCCTAGCAAAGTTTTTGTTGGAGAAGGCTCAAGAGTGTTGGAATACTTTGGATCTACAAGCCTTTGAGGAAATTTTGGCTCTTTTCATCTATGGGTTGGTACTATTTCCTAATCCTGACCAACTTATAGATATAAATGCGATCAAAGTTTTCATATCTCGTAATCCGGTGCCGACATTTCTTGGAGACATCTTGCATTCTCTTCACTCTCGTACTTTGAAGAAAAGAGGGACTTTGATGTGTTGCACTCCTCTTTTGGCTAGGTGGTTTATTTCGCACCTACCTCGATCCGTGATGAAGAATGAACAAGGTATGAGGTGGTCTAAAAGATTGATGTCACTTTCACATGCTGATATCTGTTGGTATTATCGCTCTTTGGAAGACATTACCATCATTGATCGTTATGGGGAATTCCCTAATGTCCCTCTACTTGGCATTAGGGGAGGCATTACTTACAACCCCTGTTTAGCTTTGCGACAATTTGGATACGCTAGGAGAGATAGCCCTCATGAGGTACTCATCCAAGGAATTGTGTTTGACTACGAAAGCGATACCCAAGGTTACCGTCAAAGATTTATACGAGCTTGGGGTATGGTTAACAAAGTTGATAGCAATATGTTAGGGCGTAAGAATTCCATTCCTTTGGAACCTTATCTTAAATGGATGCGGGCTCGCGCTCAAAGTCTTAAGATGCCTTATGAAGCCATCTTACTTGTTATCATGGAGCCAGTAGTTGAGGGAGACGTTCCACATACTATCCTCTATCCTGATATGCCTACTTCTCTTGAAGATTTGTAAAACGCTTGGATTTAGTTAAAAGGAGAGCGAGAAACCTTTGAAGCTAATTTCTATTAGGGAGAGAAGAAGATATTAGAGCTTACAAGGGAGCTTCATGAAGAAAGGAGTTTAAACACCTACATTGCGCCAAAGAGGATGCACACAACTTTTGTCTTAGGAGTTTACTTTATGCTTATTTTTGTTGTTGTAAGCCCAAGAGGCGTGTTTGTATTCAAATCAGAACTCTTTAATGAAACTTAACATTTGTTCACTCTTTGTCTATACAAATTTAAATTATTTAAATCCTTGAAATCATTTGCATATACATATCCATGCATCATATCATAAGCAAGCTTTTCATAACAAGTTTCCTCATCTTTCTACTGTTAATTTCAGTAAGGATGGATCTCAAACAAACAGTGAAGGACTTGCAAGCTCAGAACATTCAGTTCCAAGTCACCTTGATGACCTTGGCCAAAGGGCATAAAGAGCTAATGACAGCATTGACAACCAAAAAGAAGAAAAAGAAGGCCCTCATCAACATGGGGAAGAGATTCAGAGAACCGATTCGCCAAGTGCAAGTAGTCGAAGACTCATCTGAGGAGGATGAGAACCAAGCAGAAGAGGAAAGAAGCACATGTGCTGAGGGTGTGAATGATCAAGCTTCTGAAGATGAGGATCACTTTGATGAACAATACCCACCTGCTGGTGAGGAAAATTACAAAGAATTGGAGGATAGGCTAAAGGCAGTTGAAATTCAAGTTGTGCCTGGCTTGGATTTTAGTGATTTGGGCCTAGTTCTTGGGCTCGTCATTCCTTATAAGTTCAAGACACCAGTCTTCGCCAAGTATGATGGGGTCTCCTATCCCAAACTACATCTAAGATCTTATGTGCATAAAATACAACCACACACTGCTGACAGAAAACTGCGGATTCACTTTTTCCAAGAGAGTATAGCTAGAGTAGTTTTATCAATTAGAAGGTTCTCGCGTCCATACGTGGGAGGATTTCACCACTGCCTTCTATCACCAGTATCAATACAACACCGACTTGGCACCAACGAGAGTTCAGCTTCAGAATATGACCATGGAAAGTGACGAAGGGTTTAAAGTATATGCCCAAAAGTGGAGGGACCTTGCCAGTTGGGTCCACCCACCTTTGACCGAAAGAGAGCTAGTTGATATGTTTATGGGTATGTTAACTGGTTCATTCTTCAACCTGTTAATTGGAAGTTCTTCGTCCGAATTCACCAAGTTGATTTTATCTGGTGAAAGGATTCAAAGCGGTATTAGAAGCGAAAAAATTCATATGGCATCTGGTTCCACATCCAACTCCGTCAGAAGGCCCTTCACTGGAAAAAAGGAAACAAATGATGTGTATGGGGCAAGAGCTCATACCAAGAAGGACCATCATTCATCTGTAAACGTTGTATTAATTTCCAACCCTCAACCTACTCAAAGGCAACCCTCAAACAATCGGAGACCTGAAGTTCCCCGACGAAAATTTACAAGAATAAGCATGTCATTATCATAAGCCTTACAACATATGCTAAAGGCCAATTTGGTGACTCTGCACAATCCACCATCCAACCCTGATGTTTCCTCACATAATTATAACCCGAATGCGAAATGCGCATACCATTCCAACAGCCCCGCCCATGAGACCAATCAGTGCTGGGCATTGAAGAACAAAATTCAAGATCTGATAGATGATAAGACAATTGAGTTTGATCCACCCGCTACTCCAAACGTGATAACCGCGCCAATGCCAAAAAATGGCAAAGGGGTTAATGCCATTGATGATGTTACTTTTATCGCTTCTATTGAAGATTTAACAACTCCCTTGACCATTGTGAAAGCTAATTTGCTAAAAGCTGGAGTGTTTCCTGGATGTTCCAAAAATTGTGCCTGTTGTGATCAACGAGAAAATGGATGCGAGCTACTGAAGAAAGGTGTGCAAAGCCTGATAAATAGCCGTGAGATTCTATTCGAAAAGATTCCCACCATCAAAAATTCAATCGACAAAGCTGAAGATTTGGCTATCATAACAATTTTAAACAAACCTCTTAGGATCTCATCCAAAGGTCCTATCAGGATTTCGAGCGAACCAATCATTGCTCCTCTCATAATCACCACTGTCGGACATGTTCCATACACCTTTGATAAAGCGGTACCATGGAATTATGGTGCCGAGGTTTATTACCATGGGGTAAAATTAGATTCTTAGATTGATGATAATGAAGCTGATGTTACTAATATTAATGGTTCTAGTAAAGTCACAAGAACAGGAAGGGTATTTTCCCCTGTTATCTCACGACCAACCACTACCATAGTTCCAGTCCGCATAACTAATGGCAATTCTGGTGCCAGTACTAAAGGTAAAGGGAAAGAAGGTGAGCCTGCTAGGGAAGAGGCACCTGCTAAAAAGTTTGTTATGGAATAACCATCCACTCAAGAGATGGAGGAGATTCTGAAGATCATCAAGAAAAGCGACTTCAAAATAGTAGAGCAGTTGGGGCAAACCCCTTCTAAAATATCAATGTTATCCTTATTTCTATGTTCCGACGCCCATGCACAAGCTTTGATTAAGTTTTTGATAAAGGCTCATGTGCCTCAAGAAACCACAGCCGACCAATTTGAGAAATGCGTAGCAAGTCTGACAGCCTCCAATGGTCTGGGGTTCTCCGACGCAGATTTAACTCCCATGGGAAAGAATCATAATAAAGCCTTGCATGTTTCCATTGAATGTAAGGGGACACTCTGGCACATGTTTTGTTTGACACGGGCTCATCTTTAAATGTGTTACCTAAAGGCGCTTTAGATCGGCTAGACTGTGAAGGTTTGCTTTTGAAGCCAAGTGATATTGTTGTGAGGGTATTTGATGGGTCGAGAAGGATGGTTCATGGAGAGGTGCATCTCCCAATTAAGGTTGGTTCACAGATTTTCAACTCCACATTCTATATAATGGACATACGGCCTGCATATTCTTGCTTGCTTGGGCGCCCATGGATCCATGGGGCAGGTGCAGTCACTTCTACTCTCCACTAGAAGTTAAAATATCCAGTTCAAGGGAAGGTTGTCACTGTTTACGGCGAGGAAGAACTTATGGTAAGCCATCTCAATTCTTTCAAATACGTAGAAATGGATGGAGAATTCATGGAAACTCCTTGCCAGAAGTTTGAAGTTGTGGACGCCACCAAAATCTCCTTCGACACTCCAAGAGCTGATAAAGTTATTCCCAAGATGGTTTCTCTTAAGGATGCCTGTGCTGTGGTAGAAGAAGGAAACAATGTGATGTGGGGTCAACTCCTCGACATCCCGTTCAAGGCATACAAGTTTGGGTTAGGTTTCACCTCCCAAGCTCAGAAAGAAGTTAGAAGTGCTCGCGCTGGAAAGCCGCCTCTCCACCTCAAAAATCATGAAGTGAACATTGTAGAAGACTCCGATGATGAGTGTGCTTTTGAAGATTGGATCTACCCAACAACCAAAGGGAAGCTCAACAATTGGCATGCAAAGGATTTCACTCCTATTTATTTCATTGAGGAGTAATTACTGTTTACTTTTTCTGTCAATTCAAGAACTCTATGTCTGTAATATTATTTCCAAACAACGACTTCTAAGCCATGTGCCTTGCCCGTGGTACTTTGGTCCATTTGTTAAGGGTTTTGCTCATGTTTCATCTATCATATGATCATTTAATATAAACCATTAGACCTCTTTGCATTCAAATTTTACGTTCATTGTCTTTCATTTCCTTTATTAATTTTTTCAATAACCATGTATCTTACATGCGCACACACACACACACATTTGCAGATCATCATCCGCTCTGGATCTTATTATCAACAACTCTACTATTTCCAAGTATGATTTTGAACATCCAATTCACCAAGCCAAAGACTGAAATTATGGTTGCAGATACTCGATGTCACGTTCAATGTTATGACACCGTATCTGACTTTCTATAAGACAGTAAATACAAAAACAGTAAAGAACACAGTCAATTGTTTACCCAGTTCAGTGTGCAACAACACCTACTCTGGGGGCTACCAAGCCAGGGAGGAAATCCACTATAAGAGATATTAATTCAGGAATAAACCAACCAGTTTATCTCCTTCACTTAAGACCTACCCAATGCAACTTCAATCTAAGTACAACTTAAACTTGAGTTCCTACTCACTCCCCCTCAATCACAGCAGTGATACTTAAAACAATTTGACTAATGAATTGATGAAGACACTCTTCAAAACATACACTTGATTATGCTTCACAGCTTTTTAATCAAGCAACACAAACACTCTTGCTTCACAGCTTTGAGTGATACACAAATCTAACTTGACTTTGCTTCAAAGCTTTAGTCAAGAGACACAAAAACACTCTTTCTTCAAAGCTTTGAGTGGTACAAAACCCTTACAATTAAAACCTATTCCAAGTCACTTATCACAATGATACTTGCTTGGATTACAATAGTTAAAACTATACAGCTTCTAAATGATCTTCTGTCAAAAAGGGATACCGTCCAAAACAGCAGCTCTGTTGAATATATAGCAGCTGCATCTTCAGTTAGGGTTTCCACAAAAAGCTAGGGTTAATTCCGTTTAACCTTAAGACTAGGTCACAGGACTTTATCAACCAGGTTAGGGTTGAGCTAGGTTAACCCCAAGTCCACGAGATTTTCTGTTCTGGAAAGACTGAGTCATAATCCTGAAAAAACTCAGAATTACCCAAACTGCATAACTGTTAGTTCAGAACAGGATGTCTTAACATTTGTTATGACATCTGAATTCCTGTCTACTGATTTTGGTAAATGTGATCTTTTTGCAAAATGCTCAGATACACACTCATAAACAGCAGCACCTGTATGACAATATTTTTCTGCAAAGGTATCTAATGAATCAGTACCTAATAAACTAGAATGTTATGACATCAGTCATGACATTCATTCACACACCTGGTTTTACCAAAAATGCATGCCAATAACTAAACAACTACAAAGACGAAGGCGAGGAGGATTGTGAAATACCAGGGGAACTAGCCAGACTTTTAATACAAGAAGAGAAAGCTATCCAACCTCATGAAGAGCCAATTGAAGTCATCAACTTAGGTACTGAAACAGACAGGAGAGAGATCAAGATAGGCGCCAACCTAGAAGACAGTGTCAAAAGCAGATTGGTTCAGATGCTACATGACTACGTGGAAGTATTTGCTTGGTCATATGAAGATATTCCAGGATTGGATACCGATATTGTGGTTCATCGTCTGCCTACGAAGGAAGACTTCCCTCCTGTTAAATAAAAGGTTCGTCAGATGCGGTCGGATATGTCTGAGAAGATAAAGGCTAAGGTAATGAAGCAGTTCGATGCAGGTTTTCTGGTTGTCACATCTTATCCTCAATGGGTTGCAAATGTGGTTCCTGTGCCAAAGAAAGATGGAAAGGTCCGCATGTGTGTAGATTATAGGGATCTGAATAGGGCAAGCTCCAATGATGACTTCCCTCTACCTCATATTGACGTCTTGATTGATAATACTGCTCAACACAAGGTCTTTTCCTTTATGGATGAATTTTCTGGATACAACTAAATCAAGATGGCTCCCAAAGACATGGAGAAGACAACTTTCGTTGCGCAATGGGGCACCTTTTGCTACAAAGTCATGTTGTTTGGATTGAAGAATGCAGGGGCAACATATCAAAGAGCTATGGTAGATTTGTTTCATGATATGATCCATCATCAAATAGAGGTCTATGTGGACGGTATGATTGCAAGGTCTCAAACTGGAAAAAAAACATCTCGAACACTTGTAAAAACTATTTGAGAGGTTGAAGAAATACAAGTTGAGATTGAACCCTAATAAGTGTACATTCGGAGCAAGATCTGGGAGGCTCCTAGGTTTTATCATAAGTGATAAAGGCATCGAAGTTGATCCTTCCAAAGTAAAATCCATTCAAGAAATTCATGTTCCTCGTTCTGAAAAGGAGGTTAGAGGATTCTTGGGTCGCCTTAACTACATCGCCCGTTTCATATCCCACCTGACCGCTACTTGTGAACCGATCTTTAAACTCTTGAAGAAAGACCAAGTAATCAAGTGGAATGACGATTGTCAAGTTGCCTTCGATAAAATCAAAGAGTATTTGAAAGAACCTCCTATTTTGATGCCTCTAGTGGAAGAAAGACCATTGATCATGTATTTGACGGTACTAGAGAACTCTATGGGGTGTGTGTTGGGTCAGTATGACGAGTCTGGCCGAAAAGAGCACACAATTTACTACCTAAGCAAAAATTTTACCGACTGTGAAACCAGATATTCACTGCTCGAGAAAACTTGATGTGCTTTAGTGTGGGCTGCTCGTCGACTAAGGCAGTATATGCTGACTCACACTACTCTGTTGATTTCTAAGATGGACACTATCAAATACATCTTTGAGAAACCAGCCCTATCCGGAAGAATAGCTAAGTGACAAATGATTCTGACCAAATACGATATTCAATACACAACACAAAAGGCCATCAAAGGAAGCATATTGGCAGATCATTTGGCTCACCAGGATGTTGATGATTTTCAATCTATGAATTTCGACTTCCCGGATGAAGACATTATGTTGGTGACCGACTGTGCAAAACCTGGACCGTATGACGGACCTAAACCAGGATCCCGATGGACCATGGTTTTTTATGGGGCTTCTAACACTCTGGGCAATGGAATAGGTGTTGTAATTATCTCTCCTGAGGGTTTCCATACTCCCTTCACAGCCAGATTATGCTTTAATTGTACAAATAATGTGGCGGAATATGAAGCATGCATCCTGGGATTGAAAGCTGCCATTGATTTAAGAATCAAGCACTTGAGTGTTTTTGGAGACTCTGCTTTAGTGATTAGCCAAGTAAAGGGGGAATGGGACACTAAGCATCCTAACCTCATTCCTTACAAGGAGCTTGTGTTGACTCTGATACCATACTTCGAAGAGATCACTTTTGAGAATTTTCCTAGAGAAGAGAATCAATTGGCTAATGCTTTGGCCACTATGTCTTCTATGTTCAAAGTCAGGTGGGACAATGAAGCTTCCATGGTTATGATTGAGAGATTTGACGAACCTTCACATTGCAATGAGCTCGACACCGAAGAAGAAAAACCATGGTATCATGAGGTGAGGAGGTATCTTGAGGTACAAGAATATCCCGAGGGGGCTTCCATCAATGATAAAAAGTTCTTGCGAAGATTTTCGGCTAAATTCTTTCTAAGCAACGGAATTCTATACAAACGCAAGCACGATTCTACTCTACTCCTATGTGTGACAAGAAGGAGTCAGAGGAAATTATGGAAGATATGTATAATGGCCTCTTTGGGACCCATTCCAGTGGACATATTATGGCCAAGAAAATCCTAAGAGCTAGTTATTATTGGTCTACCTTGGAAACCGATTGCTATCAACACTCTAGGACTTACCACGAGTGCCAAATCTATGTTGATAAGGTCCATGTACCTCTTATTCCTCTCAATGTCATGACTGCTCCGTGGCCATTCGCAATGTGGGGCATTGATATGATCGGGGAAATCAAACCAACCGCTTCCAACAGACACCGTTTCATCCTTGTCGCCATCGACTATTTTACCAAATGGGTCGAAGCTGCCTCATATGCCTCAGTAACCAAGAATGTGGTAGCCAGGTTTATCAAACATAACCTCATTTGCCGTTACGGTATTCCTGAAAGGATCATTACAGACAATGGGACTAACCTCAACAATGTTATGATTACTGAGCTTTGCACCCAGTTCAAAATCAAGCATCACAATTCTTCTCCGTATAGACCCAAGATGAACGATGCAGTGGAAGTTGCCAACAAAAATATCAAGAAGATTGTGCAAAAGATGGTGGTAACATACAAAGACTGGCATGAGATGTTACCTTTTTCCCTCCACGGCTACCGCACTTCGGTTCGAACATCAACTGGGGCAACTCCTTTCTCTCTGGTTTATGGCATGGAAGTTGTCTTACCCATAGAGGTTCAGATTCCTTCCCTAAGGATCATAAAAGAAGCTGATTTGGGTGAAGACGAGTGGATTCAAACGAGGTTGGATCAGTTGAATTTGATTGATGAGAAAAGACTAGCTTCCGTCTGTCATGGTCAAGCGTATCAAAAATGTATGATCAAGGCATTCAACAAAAAGATTAAGCCTAGGGTATACCAAATTGGGGACCTGGTGATAAAGCGCATCATTTTACCGCAAGGCGATCCTAGGGGAAAGTGGACTCATACTTACGAAGGACCATTTGTCATAAAGAAAGTTTTCTCTGGTGGAGCCATGATGCTGACTACCATGGATGGCGAAGATTTCCCGCATCCGGTAAACGCGGACATAGTAAAAAATACTATGCATAAAGTGACCCACTAGGTTGACATACCTAGAAAAAATAAGGGCATCCCAGCAAACCAAAAGGTTCGGGTAAAATTAGGGTTATATGCAAAAGATTATACACCCGGCAAGTCAAAAACCCGAAAGGGCGGCTTGGGCAAAAAAAGGTATCCTGGTGGGCTGAAAACCCGAAAGGGAGGTCCAGGCAAAAATTAAGGATTAAAAGCGTATAATTATGTCCCATCGAATCTTTACAAATTAGTTTTGTCACCAAAGTTCAAATTCATTTGATCCAAGATCAGTCTAATCAACTTTTGTCAACGGCAAGGGATGATGTTTGAAGACATAGGGGCAACAGTAGGGTTTGAGTTCAATAAAATCACTTCCACATAGCTATCATCTTTGTCTTCACTTTGTATTATTTCCATTCTTTTGGCAATTTCCTCTTACTAGGATCCCTGTCTCTTTGTATAAAAGCTTATTCATGGGCAAAATATCAATGCAAATATCTTTTGAAGTGCAAACTTTTGTTTTCCCTGTTTTAAATGCAAAATGGTCCAATGACTAAAATTGAATGAACATATGCATATAAACATGATTAAATTTTCAACGAATGTGACGGACATCTGAAATATCCTCACAGAGTTACTTCTCCAAATTGCTTAAACCTGGACCCGACCAGATACTAGTTCAACCTATCAAGATTACTGAAACCTGGACCCGACCGGATAACAATTAATCTCATCTTTAAGTTACTAAAGCCTGGACCCGACCAGATATTAGTTTAACTTCTTCAAAATTGCTTAAACCTGGACCCGACCAGTAGATAGCCCAAGTTACTGAAACCTGGGCCCGACCGGATAATAGTTAATCTCATCTTTAAGTTACTAAAGCCTGGACCCGACCAGATAATAGTTTCTGAAGTCTGGACCCGACCAGTAAACAGTTTGAGATACTGAAGCCTGGACCCGACCAGATAATAGTTTGATCTCTCCAATTACTGAAACTTGGACCCGACCGGACAATAGTAAACCTTAATTTCGAGTGGTTAGAGCCTAGACCCGACAATATAACAGTTTAAACACTAGTAAAACTCATCTTCCCCAGTAGAATTTTCTATAATCCCCAGTAAGTTACTGCAAAGCCTGGAATCCTACCAGATAACAGTTAACTTCCTTATCCCCAACAAGTTGGTGTGAAACCTGGAATCTGACCAGATAACAACTAACTTTCAAAGATAATTTCCCAGTAGAGCAACAGACAACTAAAATTCCTAAACTCTTCCCCCCAAGCAGAGATCAACACTCACCATAGAGTTTTCTTCTCAAGCAAAATCAACATTCCCCAGCGAAATCATTCTATTAACAAAATTTGAAGGCATGCATATTCTTCATCTCTAATCACAACCCGTGATTCAGCTTCCCAAAGAACTTCTCAGCCATAGTCAGGGATTTATTTTCCCGGATAAACTTGCATCCCACGTTCATATATAATAACATATACATATGAGATGCATTTAGCACAATTTCATTCATCTTGCAACATCATGCATACATTTGCATTTTAACTAACCCCTCTCCCACAGGTAAAACATCAGGTTTTAGTATAAATCGACCAAAGATTTCTGATGATATTTTTCCAGTGTTTACCATCATCCCTCGAAATGGCATCTATAAGCCCATTCCCATTTCATCTTCAAGTGCAAATTTCTGAGCACTCTAGTGTTCAATCATCTTCTACCTTCAGGTCACGAATGGCGGATCCGCAAATCTAACTCTTCAGGTTTAAGAAGATTGAACAGGGGCAGCTGTTGTACCCTAAAATTTGCTCAATAATTTCCCAAAAGATCATCCAGAACTCTCAGGTTTGCTCCTATCAAGTCCCAAGTCTTGAATTACAACTTTTCAAGAAAATTGCTCACAAGGGCAAAATGGTCAAAAGCACACTGAAAAAAGTCAAATTCTGACTCTTAAATAAAAAAAATCAAGTTTCAACAATTATATTTCATTAAGACATGAAATTGGTTCATCAAAAATCAGAAGTCAGAAATTACTTTGAAAAAAAATCAAATTTTCTAAAAAAACATTTGGAAAATTTTCTAAGTGTTAAGAGGATATGATACTTCAGAACTTCTGAGTCAGCCTCCATGCAAGTGTAGTCAGAAGTTGCAAACATGGTTCATTCAGAACTTCTGAGTAAGCCTGCATGCAAGTGCATTCAGAAGTTTCAAACACGGTTCAGAACATGACGCTTCAATCAGAACATGTAGAAGCTGTGCTCTTCAGTCAGAATATGATTCTTCAGCATATGGAGGTTTTGTTCAACGCTCCGGTCAGAAGATGCCCTTTCAGCATTTGGAGGTTACGTTTCTGATCATCTGCAGTCAGAACATCACCAAATCCCAAGACCTCGTTTAAACAACCTGTTGCACTGCTACAGTACAAAACTCTAACCAGCAGTTAATCCAGTCCACTCCTGCATTTTGCCAAATGTTGTGTTTGCACCAAATACAAAAAGTTGTGATCAAAAAGCAATGGAACAGTGTGCCAAAAAAAAGGTTCAAATCCCATCTGTTTCCCCCCCCCCCCAAAAAAACCACAACAAATTCATCTATAAATAAGTGGATCCATCACACTTGCAAAGGGCTGGCTTTTAGAGAGAGAGAATCGTCAAAAAGAGAGAAAAGAAAGTTGTGATACCTCCATAAAAAATCCAGAATTCCTAAGCAGAAAAACCAAAACCTTTGTTCTTCCCTTGAAGTAAAAGAACTTGGCATTTCCTCTTTTGTTACTCTTGCTAACTCCAGAGTATCTGAAGGCAGCAACTCAAGTCCCATACACACACTTCAGGTTCAAGGTAAGTCTCCCTGACTTTGAATCTTCTCACTCAGAACATCTTTAAACATGTAAATATCATAGTATGAATATTGTCCATACCACTGCGTAAGTAGAAAGACTCAGGATCAGAACTTTCTAATCATGGCTAGACTCAGGATCAGGATCAGAACTTCCATAAACTGTTGTGTTTTTATCCTTCTGATTTATTGTTTACTGAAAACTTAATAACTTATCATTGTGCTGATTGATGTAAGGAAAGAGTTGAAATGTAACATAAAACTTTTGTTTGTCACTCACCATTCTAACACATAGAACTTCTAAGATTTCTCACTGTTTAAGCACACAGAACTTATGAGTTCTCTTCACTGCTTTAACACTTAGAACTTCTGATTCTTACATACTAATGCACTAAACTGCTGATGTTTATTCACTATTTTTAGCATAGCACAGAACTTCTGACTTTTGGCTCACTGTCTGAATACCACCCATAATTTTTGTGTTTTCCCTCTAACGTTTCTTGCAGGACCTCAGAGTTTACCAACTCAGAACTTCTGATGCACATTGATGTTTCCTGTTGATTGTAATAGCGTAGGATATTTACTTTCCGCACTTTAATCTCTTTAAAATATATTGCTAGTAAATAGGATGTATGGCAAGATAAAATCAACAAATATATGACTTTCAAATACAAGACAAAATACATGCAAACTAACACACTATTCACACATGCACCTTTAAGGTTAACTCCACTTGTTGCCTAAAAAATGGTCATGTTATGCATGTGGGGTGTCTTAGCAAAAACAATCAAAATACAAGATCATTCTCTCGATGACGCTATAAATGTTGCCTTTAAAAATTATCTTAGTCCCTAAAAGAAAAGTGCTAAGTCATCTCACAACATTGCTATCATGGTCATACGATGACCCAATGCCTGTCCCTTCACATCCAACAATGGGGCTTCTTACCAAAACAATGGTAAGATAGAAACGTATAAAGGAGGAGGAAAAAGAACACCTAAGACCTTTTGAGTAGGTAGATTGCTCCTAGTTGCTTGCTCAATTTCAAAACAAATATCCTTGCTATTTTCAAAAACAATCACATACACTTTCAAAACACTTTCCAAACATGGAATATTTTCAAAAGCTCAACACTTTGTATACGTTCTTACGAACGAGAACTATTACAAAGTTTTCCTAAACGATGGCGCCTTTTCAAAATACTTTCAAAACCACACAAAAGCACATTTTTCAAACAAAACCAAGTGATCTAGAAAGTAACTAAGAGTCCATGGAAAACCATGGATGAAAAGGGTGGTAACACCTTCCCTTTTCATAATCTACCCCCCGAACTCAAAAACATATCTAAAGGTCTTTCCTGTGCTTTTTCACCTTTCCTTTTGGATAAAAGAAAAGTCGGTGGCGACTCTTGCTAAACCGCAACAGTTGCAAACACAAACGCAAAAACAATCAATTCAGTTCTCCCACCATATCACAAAACTGGCGACTCTGCTAGGGAATATTGAAAAGTGGGGTGACCTTAGGGTTAGATCACATTTATTTGCTCTCTTTGTTTGACTTGTATGCTTTACATTTTTGGTTCTTTGTTTGGGTTTGAATCCTCCACCCGAATTTGGGATACCTTATAGGTAAGTAGCAATACATTGTGGAAACTGTGTGGGGTATACCGACACGGTCTAAGCAATAGCTACCTTAGTAGGACATATTTGTGGGTACCGGTAGCCCTTGAGTATTCAAGGAGAATACGGGGCCACTGAGTGATGTTAGAAAGCACTAACCGACTTTTAGAACCTTTAATTGACCAACTTGGCCATTAGGACATAGTGAGATGATCGGCTTTGGTGCAGTCCAAAGTTGGTAGATACTCGATACTACACTCATTGAGGTTTGTTTTTTTGGGATATTTCGGTCGCCATTAAAGAGGCTTGCACTGAAACAGTTCCCGAGAAAACAAACCAGTGATATTGAGCTCCTTAGAACCCGGTTACTGTTACTAGGACAGGTTTGAGCCAACTAAACTTCAAGAGGGTACTTACCTATGAGACTCCATGCAAGCCTAAACCTAAGGACTTGTTTTCTTTGCTTGTATATATATATATATATATATTTGTACATAAACATCATGAACATCATAAGCATTCTCACTAACCTTTTCAAGGATTTTTGGAATTCATCTTTGTTCTGTTTTGTAGGACATGGCTTCCGCTCGTAGGAACACTATCCAAGTCAGTCTCGTGAGGATACCTCCATAACTCAAGGATTTAGTATCAAGGGTACCTGAAGATTCTCCATTCACCAAAAGACATGGTCGACTCCTTAGTTTGGTTACCTCAAGAATTGAAGAATATATGGTAAAAGTGCTTGTCCAATTCTTCGACCCTTTGCATCATTGTTTCACTTTTCCCGATTACCAACTTGTGCCCACTTTGGAAGAATTTTCTTAACTCATGGGGACCCCTATTCTTGATCAGTTACCTTTCAAAGGTATTGAAAGAGACCCTAAACCTGATGAAATTGCTCGAGCTCTACATTTGCAACCATCTGGCATAGTAGCAAATTGGGTAACAAGGAGTGGTGTCAAAGGGTTCTTAGAAAAGTTTTTGTTGGAGAAGGCTCAAGAGTGTTGGAATACTTTGGATCTAAAAGCCTTTGAGGAAATTTTGGCTCTTCTCGTCTATGGGTTGGTACTATTTCCCAATCCTGACTAACTTATAGATATAAATGCGATCAAAGTTTTCATATCTCGTACTCCGGTGCCGACATTGCTTGGAGACATCTTGCATTCTCTTCACTCTCGTACTTTGAAGAAAAGAGGGACTTTAATGTGTTGCACTCCTCTTTTGGCTAGGTGGTTTATTTCGCACCTACCTCGATCAGTGATGAAGAATGAACAAGGTATGAGGTGGTCTAAAAGATTGATGTCACTTTCACATGTTGATATTCGTTAGTATTATCGCTCTTTGGAAGACATTACCATCATTGATCGTTGTGGGGAATTCCCTAATGTCCCTCTACTTGGAATTAGGGGAGTCATTACTTACAACCCATTTTTAGCTTTGCGACAATTTGGATACGCTAGGAGAGATGGCCCTCATGAGGTACTCATCCAAGGAATTGTGTTTGACTACGAAAGCGATACCCAAGGTTACCGTCAAAGATTTATACGAGGTTGGGGTATGGTTAACAAAGTTGATAGCAATACGTTGGGGCGTCAGAATTCCATTCCTTTGGAACCTTATCTTAAATGGATGCGGGCTCGCGCTCAAAGTCTTAAGATGCTTTATGAAGCCATCTTACCTGTTATCATGGAGCCAGTAGTTGAGAGAGACGTTCCACATACTATCCTCTATCTTGATATGCCTACTTCTCTTGAAGATTTGCAAAACGCTTGGATTCAGTTAAAAGGAGAGCAAGAAACCTTTGAAGCTAAGTTCTATGAGGGAGAGAAGAAGATATTAGAGCTTACAAGGGAGCTTCATGAAGAAAGGAGTTTAAACACCTACGTTGCGCCAAAGGGGATGCGCACAACTTTTGTGTCTTAGGAGTTTACTTTATGCTTATTTCTATTGTTGTAAGCCCAAGAGGCGTGTTTGTATTCAAATCAGAACTCTTTAATGCAAGTTAACGTTTGTTCACTCTTTGTCTATACAAATTTAAATTATTTAAATCCTTGAAATCATTTGCATATACATATTCATGTATCATATCATAAGCAACCTTTTCACAACAGGTTTCCTCATCTTTCTACTTTTAATTTCAGTAAGGATGCATCTCAAACAAACAGTGAAGGACTTGCAAGCTCAGAACATTCAGTTCCAAGTCACCTTGATGACCTTGGCCAAAGGGCAGCAAGAGCTAATGACAGCATTGACAACCAAAAAGAAGAAAAAGAAGGCCCTCATCAACATGGGGAAGAGATTCAGAGAACCGATTCGCCAAGTGCAAGTAGTCGAAGACTAATCTGAGGAAGATGAGAACCAAGCAGAAGAGGAAAGAAGCACTTGTGCTGAGGGTGTGAATGATCAAGCTTCTGAAGATGAGGATCACTTTAATGAACAATACCCACCTGCTGGTGAGTAAAAGTACAAAGAAATGGAAGATAGGCTAAAGGCAGATGAAATTCAAGTTGTGTCTGGCTTGGATTTTAGTGATTTGGGCCTAGTTCATGGGGTCGTCATTCCTTATAAGTTCAAGACACCAGTCTTCGCCAAGTATGATGGGGTCTCATATCTCAAACTACATCTAAGATCTTATGTGCGCAAAATATAACCACACACTGCTGACAGAAAACTGTGTATTCACTTTTTCCAAGAGAGTCTAGCTAGAGTGGTTTTATCAATTAGAAGGTTCCCGCGTCCATACGTGGGAGGATTTGGCCACTGCCTTCTATCACCAGTATCAATACAACACCGACTTGGCACCAACTGAAGATGTGAAAAACACAAGAAGGGGGGTTGAATTGTAAAACTTAAAATCAAATGCAAACAACACGTTGTTTTTATCCTGGTTCGTTTGATCTCAAACTACTCCAGTCCACCCGTCAAGGTGATTTTGCCTCTCTCCAACGAGGTCTTAATCCACTATATTCAACTGAATACAACAACTACTTTAACAACTATTAAAGCCTTCTTGAGTCTAACCACAGACCGGTTTATCTCAAGGAAATTCTCTTACAGATAAATGAACAAAAGTGTGTTTGATGTTTTCTAGAAAAACTATATATCACAACTGTGATAATACACAATATGAAGCTTAGAACGAAAACTGGATTGCTAGAGCTATATAGTAAGTGTGGTTGAAAGCTTAGTAAATGTATGAGTGAATGAAGATGATTAGCTTAGGCGTATGTGCGTGTAGAGTATTAGCCATTTCTTTTCTCACTGACTTGTTTAAGTAGCCTAGGAAGAGATATGTTGCTGTCCATAAATCCATTTCAATGCTCATAACGTTCTTTCCTTTTTGAGAAGATATTTGTCTTGGAATAAAGCTATTGGTAATTAATCTGTCTTGAATGCATAGTAACGTTGACACTTCAGAGTGTTCTGCTAACGATAATCAGAGTGTTCTTGGCTTTAGCTTATTCTGACGCTTTTGAGTGCTGATGACATGGTTAGGATCTTGATCAGAGTCAGAGTATTTTATGCGTAGATTCTGTTCATCAGGCTTCAGCGTATAGCACATGTTATTTGATCTTCTGATGCTGACATATCTTCTGATGCTGATGTTGATACTGATATTCTGATGCTGATTCCATCAGAGTTTTTGTAAATACACAACATAATTTTAAGTAGCATATATGTCTTATAAATCTTACAATTTATTTAATCTTGTATTTTGTTATCATCAAAACTCTAACTGAGGGTTGTAGAATCCAACTATGTTCTAACAATCTCCCCCTTTTTGATGATGACAAAAACCAGATTTTTTTCAATTAAAAATTAAAGAATAAAAGGTATCAAAGATTAAGGATAGAGAAGAAAAGGTATCAGAGATAAACAAATAACGAATACAAGGTATCAGAGATAAGAAGTTAAGGAATAAAAGGTATCAAAGTAATGAAGAGAAAAACTCCCCCTGAGTTGATTACTTCCCTTTAATTCCATGAGACCTTGAGCATCAGAACTTTACTTTATCAGAGTTCATCAGATCCATCAGATTCTTGTACCTGTAAGCTTTTCAGAAGAAGGAAATTCAAATATATCAGAATGTTAGAATGTTTGAGACTTATGTCTCAGTAATCCGTTATTGAAAAATATCATTCTTTCTCCCCCTTTTTGTCAGTTATCAAAAATCACAAATAATCAGAGTTAAAATGATCAGAGCAAAAAGAGCGTTTATATAAAAAACAGAAGCAATGATTAAGTTCATAACACGTAAAATATTATAGACAAACATGTAAAGAAAACAATGGAAACACAAGAAAATTCTAAGAGGAAGGTGGAAGACGTGTGAACAGAGCTTCCAACATGCTCTTGATTTGATTGCTAGTTTCGTGTTGCTGAGATACCATGTTCGCTATTGCATCAATCTTGGTGTCCTGCTTATCCATTCTTTCACTCATCAACATATCAGATCTTTTCAAGTCCTCCAGAGTCTGCCTATCAAGAGAGGAAGCTTGAGGATCTTCAGAAACAGGGTGCTTCTCAGAGCTTTCATCAGTAACTTCTTCTTGACCCAAGTCTTCAGCTGGAATTGTCTGTTCTTCTGCAGGTTGAACTTTGGATGTTGGACGCTTTTCAGACCAAGGAGCAATGTCCAGATGGAGAACTTCTTCCTTAAGCAGCTTGCTCAGAACTGGACCTTCAATTTCTTTCAGCAAATTGTGGAAGTTCTGTTGAGCCTGTCCATAGCTCTGGTCTTGCAACTTAAAGGTTTCAGCGCATACCCATCTTCTGAATTTTGTCCAGAGGAGGTCTGATACAGCAGGATCAACCAGTTCCAGACTTGCTTGTTTCAAAGAAGTGATCCACTTTTGTATATCTGTTTCAAAGTTCAATATGCTGGAACCAACATCTGGTTGTTTTGGTTTAGGGATAGCAGTTTTGTTGTTTATTGCAGCAAGGCGTTCAAAGACTGTTAGATCAATGGCAGTCTTGTTGTGGTCATCTGAATTTTTCTTAGGTGAGGGAGTGGGAGAGTCAGGAATTACTATTGGACTTGATGGGGAATTTGGTGGAGTTATTTCTGGTGAAGAGGGAAGTTGAGGAATATTCACAGTGGTACCACAGGGCAATTGAATGGCCAAGGGTTGTGGTTCAGGGGATTCAGAGTGTTGAGCCTCAGAGGTTTGAGTCTCTGGTTGTGGAGATTGTTCATGTTGAGGAGAGGGTGGATTAATATCTGGTTGAGGGATTTCTGGTATTGTTCTCTATCAGCTTCATTTTCTTCAGATTTTTGGCATTCAGCTGCTTGCCAACAGATGGTTCCAGAGTGTTGATTTCTTGTGCCTCTGTCAAATGTTCAATCAGCCTATTCTCTGTAAGAATATCTGATATCAGTCTTCCCAAGGGTATCCAATCCCTTTTTGTACGTTCCTCTTCCCTTGTTTCTTTGACACTTATTCTGAGATGGTTGAACAGAAGATGAGCTAGATTTATCTTGACCTTCTGAGAGATGAAATAGAGCAGAAACTGCTGATCAATGTTAATGTAATCAAGAGAGCTGGTAGGCTTCCTGTGGTTGAAACAGCCCAGAATGATCTTGGCCCAAATTATGTGCTTGTCCTTCAAATCCCTTATCTTGCTGGAGGGAAGCCCCGGCGTGAAAATTTCCCTTGCAATTAGGGCAACATCTGCACACCTTTCTGCCATATCAATGCAGCGAATACCACCTCCATTGTACCCTATCAGTCTTGCAATCAGGTCTTCAGTAATCACAATCTTCTTCCTCATGATGTAGGATGTAACTTGATGATTTGAAGAAGAAGCGTGAATCCAAAATTCCTTTACAAGAATAGGAAATGTTGGACCCACCAGCCTGTCAAAATACTTTTCCCATCCTTGAGCCTTAACTTCTTCAGATAAATCAAAACCATTTTCCTTGAGACTGTTGAAATCCACTATTAATTCTGACAGAACTTCAAGATTCTTGACTGGTGTTAGAAGCATTCTGAAAGGTACTTCATATTATTCAGAAGAAGCAGTTTTCTGGGAACCTGAAGAAGGAATGCTGGAAGAAGCCATGTTCACACGAGGTTTTTGAAAAAGATTGAAAGGTTTTCTTGAGAAAGTAAGAATACTGAAATCAGAAATATTGAGAGAAAACGAAAGTGAAAGTAAAAAGAGTGAATGGTGTGAAGTGTTTAAATAGATTTCTAAAAAGTTTTTGAAAACATAAACGTTTAAGAGAGAGAAATAAATAATGATTATTAGCATTTAATGATAGCTGATTTTAGGGGATTCAGAAAGATATTTGGAACGGTTACCCATGACATGTGTCTCAATGCATCCAATCAGCGCTTTGCCTTTTCAGAAACGTGAACGCGTGTTCAGCCTCAGAAAACAACTGATGACTGGATGACACTTGTTTGCTTGAGTGAACAGCACTTATATCCTTGAACTGAAGCGCTCAAATCTTCATGGATAGATTCTGATACAATCTGCACTTCTAAGATTCTGAAAGAAGATTGCTCAGAAGTTCACAGAGAAATAAACACAATTCTGAAGGTTAATATATAAAATTAAAACAATTTTATTCTAGACAGAGCTTCACGCTGAGATGTTTCAGAATGAAGTTGAACCTATCTTCAGAAAGTGGTTTTGTGAAAATATCAGCCCATTGATGGTCTGTGTTAATAAATTTTAAATTTAAAATCCCTTTCTGAATATAGTCCCTAATAAAATGATGTTTTATTTCTATATGCTTAGCCCTAGAATGTAAAATTGGATTTTTACTTAAGCAAATGGCAGAAGTGTTGTCACAGAGGATAGGAATGTTACTCTCAAAAATCTGGAAGTCCTCAAGTAGACTTTTCATCCAGAGCATTTGTGTGCTGCATCCAGCTGCTGCTATGTATTCAGCTTCTGCTGTTGATAGAGCAATTGTGGATTGTCTTTTGCTGGACCATGAGATCAGATTTTCTCCCAGAAACTGACAGCTTCCAGAAATGCTTTTACGTTCAACTCTGTCTCCAGCAAAGTCAACATCATAGTATCTGTGATCGGTGGATCTGGAACTGACTATTTAACGCTGGTTCGCGAAATGTCGCGGAAGCAAGAGTCGCCACCGTCTTTTATTTTCTCCAAATGGAAAGGACAAAAGCACAGAAAAATTCCTTATAGAGATTGCTCTCGGTTCGGGAGGTAGATTATAGAAAGGGAAGGTGTTAGCACCCTTTCTATCCATGGTTATCCATGGGCTCTTAGATACTTGCTCACTTGTGTTTTCAAAAATGGTTTGTTTGCTTTTCAACTGTGGGTTTTAAAAAGTTTCTTTGAAAATTTCAGTTCGACTCTTGTATCGGTCCTCAAGTGTGTTTGAAAAATGCTTTCGAAAGCTTTTTGAAAATGTGTTGGTGTGAAAAGTATTTTTGATTTGTTTTGTTTTGAATTAGAGAAAGTATCCACGAGTCGTCTACCTACCCTAAGGAATTCGTCTGTGTAAATGTCCTTTAAAGTAGTGCCATCCCACCATTGAAAGGTAGGTAGCACCACCGTTGGAGGTGTTCGGGTCAATTCGAGGTTCGGGACGTGGTGATCACCAGAGCAATGGGAAGACACCTTAGAAGCTACCCTCATGCCAGGTTCCCGGATCATGAGGACTTACTAAGACATCCTCTACTCGACGATCACCTTTCGAGGCAAGGCAACAGTGAGGCGTACCCTAGGGGTGGTGTGTGATTTGTGTGTCGTTTTCATTTATTTTTGTCTTTTGTCAAAGTGATCTATGCGTTTGTTTTTATTTTATCATTCATTCTTGCATGTCATTATTAATAGTTAAAAATTGCGAGAAGTATAAAGTTCCTAAACTATTACAAAGGCGCGGGTCCACATCGCCAAAATTTCCAGGACCCGATTTGACAGAAAAATAAAGAAATAAAGTAAAGTGCGAGAAATAAAATGTCCGAGTTTACAAGGCTTTGGGAGAATTACATTAATATTATAAGAAGCAAAATAAAATGCGCGAATTGGAATTAAAATTGGAAGCGAGGGCGTTGGACCCTTTTTAATGAAATTAAATTAAATTATTAAATTAATTAAATTAAAATGAAAAAAAGAAATTATTTTGAGATTTTTTGGATTTATGGTTTTTTATGTGAATTAAATGAAATTAACTAATTAACCCTAATTCTACAACTTTTATTTATTAAGAAAAACATGTTAAAATTTAAACCTAAAATTAAATTAATTAATTAATGGCAATTTGATTTATAAAAATAAATAATTAATTATTAGTGAAAAAAAAAAGAAAAAGGATAAAAATTGATTAAAACCCTAATTCTACAAATTTTTAATTTATTAAGAAAAATATTTGAATTAAACCTAAATTTAAATCTAATTAATTAGTGAGATTTATTTACAAAAAATATTAATTAAATAAATATATTTTGATTTTTATGACTTTTCTGTTTTTTACTATTTTTTATATTTTATGAAAATAAGTTAAATTAAAGGAATTAATTAAAAAAAGAAATAATTGAAATAAATAAAATAAGGAAAAGAAAGAAAATACAATACCTTGGGGGGTTTTTGTCCCCTTTTTGGAGGTGAATTGGAGTGGTTTGGCCATTTGTGTTCTGGTCTCATCATGCATAAGTTGTTCTACTTTGGCCATTTGGCTTTTGGCTTTTGGCCATTTGCGTTTTGGCCTCAACGTTCCTTAATCTTCTCAGGATGTCTGTCTCGCCATGTATTAGTGTTATGCATAAGTTTTTCTACTTTGGCCATTTGGCTTTTGGCTTTTGGCTTTTGGCTTTTGGCCTTTTGGCTTTTGGCCATTTGGCTTTTGGCCTCAACGTTCCTTAATGAACCTGCATGGGATCTTGTCTAAATCTGCAGTGTTGAATCTCACGAACACATTAAATAAAATCATAAAATGCAAATAAAGCCAATATATGAAGAAATTTAATGTTTAGGCACAATATGTTATGTATGAATGATTATACCCTTTTGATCATGGAGATCAAATCAATCTTACCCTTACTGGAAAATTAGTGACCTGGATGCTTTTATGCCTTACTGGAAAATTAGGATCATGGAGATCAAGCCAGCCTTATCCTTACTAAAGAAGTAGTGAGGTATTGGTTTGTAACCGTGATGACTTGTTTGTAGTGAGAGAGAGATTTGTAATAAGGATTTCAAGATTTTAGGGTTCTTGAAAGAGTTTGATATTCTAACAGTGTTGTGGCAAGGTTTTTTTTCTCTCTTCTTTTCTCCTCTCTTTTTTTTCTCCTCCTTTTCTCCTCTTTTTCTCTTTTTTGGTTTGTGTGAAAAGAAGGTGATTATATAATGAAAATTAGGGTAAAGCAAATGGGCTTTGAATGTGCAATTGGGCCTCCAATATTCACTTGAATTCGTCACTTTCCAGGCTAAATCGCAGGGACTTAAGTGCATTTTTTGAAGTTGAAATGTTTAAACAAAATGTAGCCGACATCGAGAACTAACTCCTGTCCGAAAATCGACTCAATCGGATAAACGGTGAATTAGTTATGAATTTTTGAAGTTTCAGCTCAGACAAACTTATTTTGGGCTCCAGTGTCGTCTCTGACACGTTCTTCAATAAAAAACTGGTATTGATAGGTGCATAATTTGGTCTCGACTTTTGAAGCAAAGTTGTAGATCTATGAGTCAGGGACCTTGTGTAAAAATATGAGCCCAATCCGATAAAAATTGACCGAGTTATGTATTTTCGAAGTTTCGGCCCAGATGAAATAATATTCAGCATTCAGGATTTTCAGCGTGTCACGCATTCTGAGCAAAAAACGAAGGCCTTTTGAACACCGTTCGAACTCGATACCTCCTGTGAAAATGTATCCAACTCAATTTGTGAAATTTTGGCGCCGGAACCAGCTCGATACGATGAAAATCGACCAAGTTATGATTTTCTGAACATGACGCAAATAAACTTCTGTCACAAATTTTCTATACGAAAATACTTGATAAATCCACATTTTTGAAGACCTTCTGATCGAAATTGGCTTCCAGCCGTGAGAGATGAAAACGTAGATAATGTCAAGACGGAATTTTGGCTACCGGAACGGGTTCAAAACGAGTCACGATCTTCAAGTTATAAATTTTTAGCGCGTAAAAACTGCACTTTCAGCACACTTTTTCACCATATTTCTTCAAGAAAACTCGCACATTCGGATACCTTCTTTAAAGAATTGACTCTTGAGCCGAACCTGAATTTGAGAATACGTTATCAGAGATATCTTGGCGAAAGAATACCTGAATATGACGCGCCGGTTTGGTCTTGTGAATTTTTCTTGAAATATTTTGAGAAATATGGGAGGGCAAATTTTGGGGTACAACAGTTGCCCCTGTTCAATCTTCTTAGACCTGAGGATGTAGATTGGCTTGCGTGCCTTTCGTGATCCGAAGGTGGAAGATGATTGAACACTAGAGTGCCCAGAAATTTGCGCTCACATAGTAGTGTGATGGTGGGAATGGGCTTATAGATGCCATTTGGAAATTGATGGATAGGATGATGGGCTTATAGATGCCATGCCGAGATGTGATGAATAGGTGGATGGGCTTATAGATACCATCTGGGTGTCGATCGCGTAAGAGATTCCTTAGCGAGAACTTGCGTACCTGAAAAAGAAAATGAATACATGACCTGTTACAGGAGCTGGTCTTCAAACTTTTTGCAAATGTGCCCTGTCTGGTTACAGGAGTTAGGTCTGGAGTTTCAAACGGTGATGAATGAACCAGGGGTGGTTACTACCTCAACAGGAACGGTGAGAGAACCTTAGGCGACTTCAACCTCAACAGTAATCATTGAGAGAATCTTTGGACGACTTCAACCTCAACAGTTACGCTGAGAGAATCTGGGGACGATTACTACCTCCGCAGTATCGGGGAGAGAACCATAGGCGACTTCAACCTTAATAGTAATCATTGAGAGAATCTTTGGACGACTTCAACCTCAACAGTAACGCTGAGAGAATCTAGGGACGATTACTACCTCCGCAGTATCGGGGAGAGAACCATAGGCGACTACAACCTCAATAGCAATCATTGAGAGAATCTTGGATAACTTCACTTCAACAACAATCATTGAGCGAAATTTGGGATTACCACCTCCGCAGTATCGGGGAGAGAACCAAAGGCGACTATAACCTCAATAGCAATCATTGAGAAAATCTGGGATAGCTTCTACTGAGTCTTCATCAGGAAAACCTTTAGGAGTCGTTTTAACTAGACCAGAGAAGGCCTTTGACTGGATAATAACCAGGAAAATCTTTGGAGTCGATTTAACTGAACCAGACAAGGTCTTGGAGTCTTCAACTGAGTCTTCAAAAGAAAAACCTTTAGGAGTCGGTTTAACTAGACCAGAGAAGGCCTTTGACTGGATAATAACCAGGAAAATCTTTGGAGTCGATTTAACTGAACCAGACAAGGTCTTGGAGTCTTCAACTGAGTCTTCAAAAGAAAAACCTTTAGGAGTCGGTTTAACTAGACCAGAGAAGGCCTTTGACTGGATAATAACCAGGAAAATCTTTGGAGTCGATTTAACTGAACCAGACAAGGTCTTGGAGTCTTCAACTGAGTCTTCAAAAGAAAAACCTTTAGGAGTCGGTTTAACTAGACCAGAGAAGGCCTTTGACTGGATAATAACCAGGAAAATCTTTGGAGTCGATTTAACTGAACCAGACAAGGTCTTGGAGTCTTCAACTGAGTCTTCAAAAGAAAAACCTTTAGGAGTCGGTTTAACTAGACCAGAGAAGGCCTTTGACTGGATAATAACCAGGAAAATCTTTGGAGTCGATTTAACTGAACCAGACAAGGTCTTGGAGTCTTCAACTGAGTCTTCAAAAGAAAAACCTTTAGGAGTCGGTTTAACTAGACCATAGAAGGCCTTTGACTGGGTAATAACCAGGAAAATCTTTGGAGTCGATTTAACTGGACTAGAGAAGGCCTTGGACTGGATAAGAAACAGAGAATCTTAGGGTCGATTAACTGAACCGGTCTAGGTCTTGAAATGTATTCAACTGGGTAAGAAACAGGGAGATCTTAGGGTCGATCTGACTGAACCAGAGAAGGCCTGTGACTGGATAAGAAACAGAGAACTCTTTGGAGTCGATTTAACTGAACCGGTCTACGTCTTGAGATATAGCTGAGAACTTTAACTGGTTCTTTCCTGAAAAGTAAAGGTCAGTCATATGCAATGCATGATATAGACCAAGCAATGATGCTCTCAACATAAATGAGATTTGTAAGATATGATGCGTATATGCATGCTATGATGTATGAAGATGTTTATGAATATTATGTTTTCGTCTAGGAAAGTAAATCCTTGACGGGTGCCGGGAAGTCATATCCTGGGCTGATGTTGAAGAATATATTTTTGCCTCCGCTGGGGATGATAGTTGCAAGAATACCGGTAGGAGAAGATAACTCTGTTGGGGAATAAACTTGGCGAATGGATTACTCTGCGGGGAGGAAAGTACTCTAGCGATCTTGCTGGGAAGCAATACTCTGTGGGGAGAGAGATACTTTGCTGAGTCGTTGATAATAACTTGCTGGGGATACCCTTGTTGTGTTGGAAGTATTGATAGACTTCACTGGGGATACCCTTGTTATGTTGGAAGTGTTGATAGACTTCGCTGGGGGCAAGAAGACTTCATCGAGGACGCTGTTTCCGTGGCTTTTGGCTGAGGATAACCCAGTTATATCCTGGTAAAGAAATAACTCTTTGAATAAAGCCGGGAGACATGTTCGCGCTCTGCGAGGATAAGCTTCCAGAATCTACTGGGGATAGGCTTACTGCTTGGGGAGATGGATTCCAACTTTCCTGGGGAACTAGATTGGACTCTCTGGGGGGAAGTTTTGAACTGTATTGGGAGAAGGCTCCGCTGAATGTTTGATATACCGCCGGGGAACAATCTTTAGACCAAGACTGCTGGGGATGCTTGTTAAGAATGTATATATGCTGCTGGGGAATGTTGAGATCTGCTGGAGGATACCCAACTTCCTTAAGTTTGATAATAGCTTCGCTTGAGGAGAGTGTACTGACTTGCTGGCTCATTCTCTGGGGAATTAAGATATACTGGTTATGTTTTTCAGCTGAACGTCCTTTATATCTTGTGGATAGAGCAATTAAATTGCTTGGACGGCTCATCATTGCCCCTGTTTCTGAGGTGGGAGAGGAAGACCTGTAAGGTGCTGATAGTTGTTGATGGACAAACCTTCTTCTGGCAGGCAAGTGATGAGATGACAGGACATAGTCGTACGCTTTGATCCCTAACTTTTGCCTGGACCGCCCTTTCGGGTTTTCAGTCCACCGGGATACCCATTTTTGCCCAAGCCGCCTTTTCAGGTTTTCGACTTGCCGGGTGCAAAAAAATTTTTTATTTCATCCCTTCATTTTGCCCGAACCCTTTTGGTTCGCCGGGAAGCCCTAATTTTTGCCTAGGTATGTCAACCTAGCGGGTCTTTGATTATGCGTAGTATTTTTTTTTACTATGTCCACGTTCAGGGAATGTGGGGAGTTGCCCCTGTTGGAAGTATTTTGCCACACCACCAGAAGATATTTGATCAGGCAAGATTCGTTGTTGGAGTGCCCTAAGTGACTCAGGCGGAGATTTTCCCCTAGTTATCTTGGCATTTTGAAAGATTCTCCGAATCTTGACTGAATTGCCCCAGATAATAGACAATATTCACGTCATGCCCCTTGATGGGAAGTGCTTCTGTTCATTAGGCATTCGTCGTGCGAATTTCCCTGTTGTTCAAACAAAAAGTCATATGCAAACAAAGTTATGTTAAAAATGCAAAGCTTATGTCTGTCTTGAAGATTTTGAAAATGCATTCTTTTCATAAAACAAGTGAATGTTTGTAAAGCGTGATGTCAACTTGTTATTTTATTGCGAGCCTTAAGGAGTCAGGATACCTTTCGTAACAGTATGCTTTCGAACTAACCCATGCTTCAGCTAGGACTTTTATGGGTTATAACGTGGTCTGGTTCACGGTTTAAGAAACAAAGGATAAAGGCTCAAATTATTTGTACCCACCTGCTCTTCGTGATGTTCTCCAAACCTAAACTCAGTTGATCATACGTTAGACCTTGTTTGAGCCTTTGCTCTGATTTTCCGGTGATGATTCGGATGTTGATAACTTATTTTGAATAGGCAGTCATTCCTTTTTGTTGAGGGTTTGTAGAACCTCTTTTTTTCCTTGATTTTATTATCCCTATTTTTTTTGCCTGAACTGTTCTTTTATGATTACAGTCAGCGGGATGCCCCAGTTTTGTAAGTCTCCTTCATTGGTTTTGACTTATTGGGTTTTTTTTTTTGAGATATAATGACTGCCTATCTGTATGATTGTTCGGAACCATCACGGTCTTTTGTTTTGTAAGGACCTCTTTGGTGCCATTCGTTATGCACTTGGATCAACTGAGAGACTACCCTGCCCCAGGTTATGATTAAGGGTTTTAAATTTCGAAAAGAAAAACTCCTACTTCTTTGGCTCAGAGGGGTTGACGAGGGATTATCATCCTTATAACTCCAGTGTTTGGGAATTGAAACAATGCCTGTACCTCATCAGCGGGGTCTGTTCAAAAGCATACTGTAGATTATGGTATCGTTTTCGTCATCCTCCCTCAAGAGGCTTAGAATTATTATTTAAGAGTTGATCATCAGAAAAAAATATGAAAATAATTTGCATTTAGTGAATACGAATATATTGTTTCAGAACAGACATATGCGATGCATTAATGAAATAACAATGTTTAACATGGGTAAATGTTTGAACAAAAGAAAATTGCAACTTGAACATTCGAATGAACAAAAATTTCTCAATCCTAGCCATGTTTTGGCAAGGGAGCAGTGATTATGTTCGGAGTCTCAGGTACTTCAAACTGAATCTCTCCAGCGTCGATCATGTCTTGAATCTTGTTTTTGAGAGGCCAGCAGTTGTCCGTAGTATGCCCCGGGCTATCAGAATGGTATGCGCACCTATCGTTGGGATGATAGTTAGGAGCAGAAGTGTTTGGATTCCGGAGAGGAGCCCTTAAGGTGATCAGCCCTGCCTCCAACATTTGTTGCAGTGCTTGATCCGGCGACATGTTGATCTTGGTGAACTGCCTTTTAGGCTTGTCTGGTTTGCTCTGATCAGCCCGTTGTTCTGGGCGAGGTCGTTGTTGGACCTGTGAAGTACTAGCAGCTTGGAGAGGCCCAAACCTTTGACTTCTTGGAAGTTGATTAATGACTGGGTCCCTGACTTGGGCTGGTTGCTTCATGTCTTGATGAAGCTGACTGATCATGGCCCTCAGCTCTCCTTGCTCCTGAGCTAAACCTTGAATGAGTTCCCTTTGCCCCAGCATCTGGGTTTTCAGTGTGTCTACCTCAGCTTGTAGACGTTTCAGATGTTCGTCCTTGTCATCTTCAGGACTCTTTCTGATCAGATTCCCCATGAGGAGTGTCCTCAACTCTTCCTGCCCCTTGGATAGGCTTAGGAAGATCTCTTTGAACTGAGTCTCTTGAGTGTGAAGGTCCTGGTTATCTTGTTGGGAAGCCGTGGCTGAAATAAACAGCAGGGAGGGTAAGTGACCTGCAACAAGGGTACCTGTTATGCAATGATATGTATGATATGCATGCAATGTTTTCAAGGATCTCGCGGGGTAAACAAGAAATTTGTTAGAGCTGGGATCCGGTAGCTTGATTGAAGGAACTTCATATTTGTTGAGAGTCCTTTTTCAAGGGTCAAAGGCTCACCATATCCAGTGGGTCATAGCCTCTGACAACTTTGGCTAGAGGAAAATAAATCCTCTTTGCCCCTTGCTAGATGTTTGATTCATCATGACCTGCATCACAAGCCCTTGAGATCTTTGAAATGGGTTAGGATGTATGCAATGGTATGATGTCATGATGCATGGGGTAATATGAATAAACCCTGTTATGAGCCCTTATTAAGGACTATAAACAGAAACCTGCAAGAAACTCAAGTAAAACCTGTCATGAGTCCTAGTTAAGGACTAAAAAATAAAACCTGCAAGAAACTCGGTAAACCCTGTTATGAGTCCTAATTAAGGACTGCAAACCAAAACCTGTAAGAAACTTAGTATACCCTGTTATGAGCCCCAATTAAGGACTATAAACAAAACCTGCAAGAAACTTAGTACACTCTTGTTATGAGTCCCAATTAAGGACTATAAACAAAACCTGCAAGAAACTTAGTAAACCCTGTTATGAGTCCCAATTAAGGACTATAAACAAAACCTGCAAGTAGTTCATGTGTCAGATAACAAGCATGCAAGTAGTCAAGTACGAAGGCACACAAGTCACACAAGAGAAGCCCTTAGAGTTTAGGCCAGCATGAGGTCTAGGTATTACCCTCTTGAAGTTGGTGGGCTCAACCTGTCCTATTAGAAGTAACCGGGTCTAAGGGTCCCAATATCACGGGATTGCTTTCATTGTTCATCGTTTCGATTTAGCCACTGAACTGGCGACCGAAATATTCCAGGAAAGCAACCCTCAATTGAGTGTAGTATCGAGTATCAACCAACCTCGGACTGCACCAAAGTCAGTTATCTCACTACCCTAAAGAGGCCAAGATAGTTCAATTAAGGTTCCTAAGGTCTGTTGATGCTTCACGACACCACGCGGAGGCCCCGTACTCTCCTTGACTGAACTCAAGGGTTACCGGTACACACCAAAGTGCCACATCAACGTAGCAGACTGTTTCAACCATGTCGGTATACCCCGCACAGTTCCCTCACAGCCTTGTTGCCACTTTCTAAGAAGGTATCCCCAGATCCGAGTTAGGATCTATAGAACTCCCAAGCAACCCACAATTTAAAGCAAGCAAGTCAATACAATTGAAAACACAGTTATGAACTAAGCCCTAAGGTACACCTCACTTTATAAGTATGTCCCCAGCAGAGTCGCCAGTTCTGTGATCGGTGGATCTGGAACTGACTGTTTAACGCTGGTTCGCGAAATGTCGCGGAAGCAAGAGTCGCCACCGTCTTTTATTTTCTCCAAATGGAAAGGACAAAAGCACAAAAAAATTCCTTATAGAGATTGCTCTCGGTTCGGGAGGTAGATTATAGAAAGGGAAGGTGTTAGCACCCTTTCTATCCATGGTTATCCATGGGCTCTTAGATACTTGCTCACTTGTGTTTTCAAAAATGGTTTGTTTGCTTTTCAACTGTGGGTTTTAAAAAGTTTCTTTGAAAATTTCAGTTCGACTCTTGTATCGGTCCTCAAGAGTGTTTGAAAAATGCTTTCGAAAGCTTTTTGAAAATGTGTTGGTGTGAAAAGTATTTTTGATTTGTTTTGTTTTGAATTAGAGCAAGTATCCACGAGTCGTCTACCTACCCTAAGGAATTCGTCTGTGTAAATGTCCTTTAAAGTAGTGTCATCCCACCATTGAAAGGTAGGTAGCACCACCGTTGGAGGTGTTCGGGTCAATTCGAGGTTCGGGACGTGGTGATCACCAGAGCAATGGGAAGACACCTTAGAAGCTACCCTCATGCCAGGTTCCCAGATCATGAGGACTTACTAAGACATCCTCTACTCGACGATCACCTTTCGAGGCAAGGCAACAGTGAGGCGTACCCTAGGGGTGGTGTGTGATTTGTGTGTCGTTTTCATTTATTTTTGTCTTTTGTCAAAGTGATCTATGCGTTTGTTTTTATTTTATCATTCATTCTTGCATGTCATTATTAATAGTTAAAAATTGCGAGAAATATAAAGTTCCTAAACTATTACAAAGGCGCGGGTCCACATCGCCAAAATTTCCAGGACCCGATTTGACAGAAAAATAAAGAAATAAAGTAAAGTGCGAGAAATAAAATGTCCGAGTTTACAAGGCTTTGGGAGAATTACATTAATATTATAAGAAGCAAAATAAAATGCGCGAATTGGAATTAAAATTGGAAGCGAGGGCGTTGGACCCTTTTTAATGAAATTAAATTAAATTATTAAATTAATTAAATTAAAATGAAAAAAAGAAATTATTTTGAGATTTTTTGGATTTATGGTTTTTTATGTGAATTAAATGAAATTAACTAATTAACCCTAATTCTACAACTTTTATTTATTAAGAAAAACATGTTAAAATTTAAACCTAAAATTAAATTAATTAATTAATGGCAATTTGATTTATAAAAATAAATAATTAATTATTAGTGAAAAGAAAAGAAAAAGGATAAAAATTGATTAAAACCCTAATTCTACAAATTTTTAATTTATTAAGAAAAATATTTGAATTAAACCTAAATTTAAATCTAATTAATTAGTGAGATTTATTTACAAAAAATATTAATTAAATAAATATATTTTGATTTTTATGACTTTTCTGTTTTTTACTATTTTTTATATTTTATGAAAATAAGTTAAATTAAAGGAATTAATTAAAAAAAGAAATAATTGAAATAAATAAAATAAGGAAAAGAAAGAAAATACAATACCTTGGGGGGTTTTTGTCCCCTTTTTGGAGGTGAATTGGAGTGGTTTGGCCATTTGTGTTCTGGCCTCATCATGCATAAGTTGTTCTACTTTGGCCATTTGGCTTTTGGCTTTTGGCCATTTGCGTTTTGGCCTCAACGTTCCTTAATCTTCTCAGAATGTCTGTCTCGCCATGTATTGGTGTCATGCATAAGTTTTTCTACTTTGGCCATTTGACTTTTGGCTTTTGGCTTTTGGCTTTTGGCCTTTTGGCTTTTGGCCATTTGGCTTTTGGCCTCAACGTTCCTTAATGAACCTGCATGGGATCCTGTCTAAATCTGCAGTGTTGAATCTCACGAACACATTAAATAAAATCATAAAATGCAAATAAAGCCAATATATGAAGAAATTTAATGTTTAGGCACAATATGGCATGTATGAATGATTATACCCTTTTGATCATGGAGATCAAATCAATCTTACCCTTACTGGAAAATTAGTGACCTGGATGCTTTTATGCCTTACTGGAAAATTAGGATCATGGAGATCAAGCCAGCCTTATCCTTACTAAAGAAGTAGTGAGGTATTGGTTTGTAACCGTGATGACTTGTTTGTAGTGAGAGAGGGATTTGTAATAAGGATTTCAAGGTTTTAGGGTTCTTGAAAGAGTTTGATATTCTAACAGTGTTGTGGCAAGGTTTTTTTTCTCTCTTCTTTTCTCCTCTCTTTTTTTTCTCCTCCTTTTCTCCTCTTTTTCTCTTTTTTGGTTTGTGTGAAAAGAAGGTGATTATATAATGAAAATTAGGGTAAAGCAAATGGGCTTTGAATGTGCAATTGGGCCTCCAATATTCACTTGAATTCGTCACTTTCCAGGCTAAATCGCAGGGACTTAAGTGCATTTTTTGAAGTTGAAATATGAAAACAAAATGTAGCCGACATCGAGAACTAACTCCTGTCCGAAAATCGACTCAATTGGATAAACGGTGAATTAGTTATGAATTTTTGAAGTTTCAGCTCAGACAAACTTATTTTGGGCTCCAGTGTCGACTCTGACACGTTCTTCAATAAAAAACTGGTATTGATCGGTGCATAATTTGGTCTCGACTTTTGAAGAAAAGTTGTAGATCTATGAGTCAGGGACCTTGTGTAAAAATATGAGCCCAATCCGATAAAAATTGACCGAGTTATGAATTTTCGAAGTTTCGGCCCAGATGAAATAATATTCAGCATTCAGGATTTTCAGCGTGTCACGCATTCTGAGCAAAAAACGAAGGCCTTTTGAACACCGTTCGAACTCGATACCTCCTGTGAAAATGTAGCCAACTCAATTTGTGAAATTTTGGCGCCGGAACCAGCTCGATACGATGAAAATCGACCAAGTTATGATTTTCTGAACATGACGCAAATAAACTTCTGTCACAAATTTTCTATACGAAAATACTTGATAAATCCACATTTTTGAAGACCTTCTGATCGAAATTGGCTTCCAGCCGTGAGAGATGAAAACGTAGATAATGTCAAGACGGAATTTTGGCCACCGGAACGGGTTCAAAACGAGTCACGATCTTCAAGTTATGAATTTTTAGCGCGTAAAAACTGCACTTTCAGCACACTTTTTCACCATATTTCTTCAAGAAAACTCGCACATTCGGATACCTTCTTTAAAGAATTGACTCTTGAGCCGAACCTGAATTTGAGAATACGTTATCAGAGATATCTTGGCGAAAGAATACCTGAATATGACGCGCCGGGTTGGTCTTGTGAATTTTTCTTGAAATATTTTGAGAAATATGGGAGGGCAAATTTTGGGGTACAACAGTATCCTACTAAGTTGTAATCACTTGATTTTCTATAAAACAAACCCAGATTAGTAGTACCTTTCAGATACTTGAAAATTCGCTTAACAGCTGTTAAGTGAGATTCTCTAGGATCTGATTGGAATCTTGCACAAATGCATACACTGAATAAAATATCAGGCCTTAAAGCTGTCAGATAAAGAAGAGAACCAATCATACCTCTGTAGACCTTCTGTTCTACCTTTTTGCTTACCTCTTCTCTTTCTAGAATGCACGTGGGATGCATTGGAATCTTTGATGGCTTACATTCTGAGAGATTAAATTTCTTCAGAAGTTCTCTGACATATTTGCTTTGATGAATGTAAGTTCCTTCTGGGGTTTGATTGATCTGAATGCCCAGAAAGAATTTCAGTTCCCCCATTAGGCTCATCTCAAATTCTGCCTGGATACACTTAGCAAACTTTCTTCCCAGAGAAGGTTTAGTAGATCCAAAAATGATATCATCAACATAAATCTGACATACTAAAATGTCATTCTTAACTGTCTTACATAATAAGGTTGTGTCCACTTTCCCTCTGGTGAGTTCCTTTTCTAACAGGAAGTTACTCAGTCTTTCATACCAAGCTCTGGGAGCTTGTTTCAGACCATACAGTGACTTCTTTAGTTTGAAAACATATTCTGGATTTTTTTGAGCTTTCAAAACCAGGGGGTTGGTGCACATATACCTCTTCTTCTATATAGACATTTAAGAGTGCACTCTTAACATCCATCTGATACAGAGTTATGCCTTTATTAACAGCAAAAGAAATTAAGAGTCTGATAGATTCTAACCTGGCGACTGGAGCAAAGGTTTCTGTATAGTCTATCCCCTCTTGCTGACTATAACCTTGTGCTACCAATCGTGCCTTGTTTCTGATGACTTCACCTTGTTCATTCAGTTTGTTTCTGAACACCCATTTTGTTCCAATGACGTTGAATCCTTTTGGTTTAGGAACTAGATCCCATACGTCATTTCTTGTGAATTGATTCAGCTCCTCTTGCATTGCTAGAATCCAGTCATTGTCCAGAAGTGCTTCATCAATTGAAGATGGTTCAATCAGAGAAACAAGTCCCATGAGGGATTCTTCAGAGTTTCTGAAGCTAGATCTTGTTCTGATTGGATCTTCCTTTCTTCCTAAGATTGTTTCTTTTGGGTGATCCAAGCTGCTTCTGGATAGTCTTTTCTGAAGTTGATCAACAGAAGGTGTTGGATTGCTTGCAGTGCCTCTTTCTGATATTGAGGGAGTGTCTCTGTTAAGAGCTTCTGATGACTTGTCTTCAGTACCTGTGAATTCAACTTCCATACCTGCAAGTAATTCATTCTGCTTTGACTTTTGAGAGTCAAGCTTATCATCAAAACGAACACTGATTGATTCTTCAACAATCTGTGTTTCTGTATTGTATACTCTGTACCCTCTTGAGCGTTCAGAGTATCCTAACATAATACACTTTTGTGCTTTAGAGTCAAACTTGTTCAAATAATTTTTTGTATTTAAAATAAAACAAGTACATCCAAATGGATGAAAATATGAAATGTTGGGCTTTCTGTTCTTCCACAATTCATATGGAGTCTTTTCCAGAATAGGTCTTATGGAGATTCTATTCTGAATGTAGCATGCTGTGTTTATTGCCTCTGCCCAGAAGATCTTAGCAACGTTAGTCTCGTTGATCATGGTTCTGGCCATTTCTTGCAATGTTCTATTCTTTCGTTCTACAACTCCATTTTGCTGGGGAGTTCTAGGACAAGAGAAATCATGCAGAATGCCTTTGTCATTAAAAAATAATTCAAAATCTTTGTTTTCAAACTCTCCACCATGATCACTTCTAACTTTGACGATTCTAAGATCCTTTTCATTCTGAACTTGGTTGCAGAAGGTGACAAACACAGAGTGTGACTCGTCCTTGTGTCTTAAGAACTTTACCCATGTCCATCTGCTATAGTCATCTACGATTACTAACCCATACTTCTTACCACTGACTGAAGTAGTTTTAACTGGTCCAAATAAGTCAATGTGCATAAGTTCTAATGGCTTAGAGGTGGAAACAACGTTTTTAGATTTGAAAGCTGGTTTTGCAAACTTGCCTTTCTGACATGCTTCACACAGAGCATCTGAATTGAACTTCAGGTTAGGAAGTCCTCTGACCAGATTGAGTTTGTCAATCTGAGATATTCTTCTCATACTAACATGTCCCAATCTTCTGTGCCAGATCCATTGCTCGTTGTTAACAGACAGAAGACACTTTACATTCTGACTTTTCAGTTCAGAAAGTTTGATTTTATAAATGTTGTTTCTCCTCTTTCTATTAAATAGGATAGTCTGATCTTTCTGACTAACAGCTTTGCATGAATTTTGATTAAAATTTATATCATAACCGTTATCACTTAATTGACTTATGGATAACAGGTTATGCATTAATCCATCTACTAATAAAACATTACTTATAGAGGGAAGATTTCCATTACCTGCTGTTCCAGAGCCAATGATCTTTCCCCTATGATTGCCTTCAAAGCCTACGTGGCCTCCAGGCTTAAGTTCCAGGCTTTGGAACATATGCTTTCTTCCCGTCATGTGTCGTGAGCAGCCAGAGTCCAGGTACCATGACTGGTGTTTCTGCTTTGCTGCTAAAGATATCTGCCACATGTATTATTTTATCCTTAGGTACCCATATTTTCTTAGGTCCTGATTTGTTAGTTTTACCAAAACTCTGGTTGAATTTTGGTTTGACAGAATAATTACTACTAGTATATTTGATGTCATGTGTGTGCCCATATACAAAGTGAGAATCAAGTGAAGTGCATTTTATAACTAAATCCATGGCATTCTTTGGTGTAGGTACCTTACCTTGGTATCCTATTCCTTTTCTTCCGTTTCTGCTAACTCCATAGATCATTGAAGCCATTTTGCTTCTATCTATGTTTTTAGCTAGAAACTTCTGAAAGTTGTGATCATACTCCTTGATGATCTCATCAGCACTGTTGGGAGTTTCAGGGATTGTTTCCTTCTGAGAGTTTTGCAATAGATTTTATAATTTTAAAACTTTATCTTTCAACTCAGAATTCTCCAATTTGAGACTCTCAGTTTTATCAGAGTCAGAAGCAAGATTCCTTTTCAGGTTTCTAAATTTGACTCTGATCTGCTGATATCTTTCCAGAATTTCATTAAGGCTTTCAGCTAGTTCAGCCTTAGTAAAGTTAATAGCAAAGTCAGGAAATACCTCTTCTGTATCTGATTCAGAGTCTGACTCAGAAGCTTTACTGTCTTCTGTTATGTTTGCCATGAGAGCTATGTTTTCTCTCTCATCATCTGATTCTGAATCAGCTTCGGATGTGTCAGAATCATCCCATGTAGCCATGAGACTTTTCTCCTTTTCCTTGCCAAACTTATTTTTGGGCTTCTCCTTCTGAAGCTTTGGCCAATCACTTTTGTAGTGTCCTTGCTCATTACATTCATAGCAGATGATATCTTTGTTGTTTGGCTTTCTGCTTCCTGAAGAGCCTTCAGATCTTCTGTGTCCAGAGGAGGATTCTGACCTTCTGTATCTGGAGAAAGATTCATTCTGATCTTCTGGGATTCCTGAACTTCATTTTCCTCTGCTTCCATAGTTGGTTCACCCTTCTGGAGAGGAGAGATAGTTCATCTTCTTCTTATGAGGACCCATCAGAGGTTTTTTCAACAGCCTGCAAAACTTTGGAGTCAGATTTTCTGTTAGATTTTAAAGCTAATGGCTTACCTTGCTTTTGAGGTTCATCTGCTTCTAGCTCTATCTCGTGACTTCTTAGGGAGCTTACAAGTTCCTCCAGAGAGATTTTGTTGAGATCCTTAGCTAGCTTCAGCGCTGTGACCATTAGCCTCCACTGTTTCGGCAAGCTTCTGATGATCTTCTTAACATGATCAGCAGTAGAATACCCTTTGTCCAGAACTTTGAGACCAGCAACCAGAATTTGAAATCTTGAGAACATCGTTTCTATTGATTCACTTTCTTCCATCTTGAATGCCTCGTACTTCTGAATGAGCGCAAGAGCTTTGGTTTCTTTTACTTGAATATTTCCTTCATGCGTCATTCTCAGAGAGTCAAACATATTCTTTGCAGTGTCTCTGTTTGATATCTTTTCATATTCAGAGTAAGAGATGGCGCTGAGAAGAATTGTTCTGGCCTAGTGATGATTTCTGAAATCACGCTTTTGTTGATCAGACATTGCTTTCCTGTCAATCTTCTGACCACTTCCATTCACTGGGTGCGTGTATCCATCAGTCACCATATCCCACAGATCAGCATCATGGGCCAGAAAGAAGCTTTCAATTCTGTCTTTCCAGTAATCAAAGTTCTCTCCATCAAAGACTGGAGGCTTGCCACTGAATCTGTCTCTTTCTTCATTGTTGTCATTGTTGATGTTTTGATGTGGTCCTGCCATTGTGTTTTTCTAACGCTGGATCTTGTACTGACACGGTTAAGTGTTATAAGCTCAGAACCAGGCGCTCTGATGCCAATTGAAGATGTGAAAAACACAAGAAGGGGGGTTGAATTGTAAAACTTAAAATCAAACGCAAACAACACATTGTTTTTATCCTGGTTCGTTTGATCTCAAACTACTCCAGTCCACCCGTCAAGGTGATTTCGCCTCTCTCCAACGAGGTCTTAATCCACTATATTCAACTGAATACAACAACTACTTTAACAACTGTTAAAAGCCTTCTTGAGTCTAACCACAGACCGATTTATCTCAAGGAAATTCTCTTACAGATAAATGAACAAAAGTATGTTTGATGTTTTCTAGAAAAACTATATATCACAATTGTGATAATACACAATATGAAGCTTAGAACGAAAACTGGATTGCTAGAGCTATATAGTAAGCGTGGTTGAAATCTTAGCAAATGTATGAGTGAATGAAGATGATTAGCTTAGGCGTATGTGCGTGTAGAGTATTAGCCATTTCTTTTCTCACTGACTTGTTTAAGCAGCCTAGGAAGAGATATGTTGCTGTCCATAAATCCATTTCAATGCTCATAACGTTCTTTCCTTTTTGAGAATATCTTTGTCTTGGAATAAAGCCGTTGGTAATTAATCTGTCTTGAATGCATAGTAATGTTGACACTTCAGAGTGTTCTTGGCTTTAGCTTATTCTGACGCTTCTGAGTGCTGATGACATGGTTAGGATCTTGATCAGAGTCAGAGTATTTTATGCGCAGATTCTGTTCATCAGGCTTCAGCGTATAGCACATGTTATTTGATCTTCTGATGATGACATATCTTCTGATGCTGATGTTGATACTGATATTCTGATGTTGATTCCATCAGAGTTTCTGTAAATACACAACATAATTTTAAGTAGCATATATGTCTTATAAATCTTACAATTTATTTAATCTTGTATTTTGTTATCATCAAAACTCTAACTGAGGGTTGTAGAATCAAACTATGTTCTAACACCAACGAGAGTTCAGCTTCAGAATATGACCATGGGAAGTGACGAAGGGTTTAAAGTATATGCCCAAAAGTGGAGGGACCTTGCCAGTAGGGTCTAGCCACCTTTGACCGAAAGAGAGCTAGTTGATATGTTTATGGGTACGTTAACTGGTTCATTCTTCAACCTGTTAATTGGAAGTTCTTCATCCGAATTCACCAAGTTGATTTTAACTGGTGAAAGGATTGAAAGCGGTATTAGAAGCAGAGAAATTCCTAGGGCATCTGGTTCCACATCCAACTCCGTCAGAAGGCCCTTCACTGGAAAAAAGGAAACAAATGATGTGTATGGGGCAAGAGCCCATACCAAGAAGGACCATCATTCATCTGTAAACGCTGTATTAATTTCCAACCCTCAACCTACTCAAAGGCAACCCTCCAGCAATCGGAGACCTGAAGTTCCCCGACGATAATTTACAAGAATAAGCATGTCATTATCACAAGCCTTAAAACATCTGCTAATAGCCAATTTGGTGACTCTGCGCAATCCACCATCCAACCCTGATGTTTCCTCACCTAATTACAACCCGAATGCGAAATGCGCATACCATTACAACAGCCCCGCCCATGAGACCGATCAGTGTTGGGCATTGAAGAACAAAATTCAAGATCTGATAGATAACAAGACAATTGAGTTTGATCCACCCGCTACTCCAAACGTGATAACCGCGCCAACGCCAAAAAATGGCAAAGGGGTTAATGCCATTGATGATGTTACTTTTATCGCTTCTGTTGAAGATTTAACAACTCCCTTGACCATTGTGAAAGCTAATTTGCGAAAAGCCAGTGTGTTTCCTGGATGTTCCAAAAATTGTGCCTGTTGTGATCAACGAGAAAATGGATGCGAGCTACTGAAGAAAGGTGTGCAACGCCTGATAAATAGCCACAGGATTCTATTCGAAAAGATTCCCACCATAAAAAATTCAATCGACAAAGCTGAAGATTTGGCCATCATAACAATTTCAAACAAACCTCTTAGGATCTCATCCAAAGGTTCTATCAGGATTTCGAACGAACCAATCATTGCTCCTCTCATAAGCACCACTGTTGGACCTATTCCATACACCTCTTATAAAGCGGTACCATGGAATTACGGTGCCGAGGTTTATTACCATGGGGTAAAACTAGATTCTTGGATTGATGATAGTGAAGTTGGTGTTACTAATATTAATGGTTCTAGTAAAGTCACAAGAACAGGAAGGGTCTTTTCCCCTGTTATCTCACCACCAACCACTACCACAGTTCCAGTCCGCATAACCAATGGCAATTCTAGTGCCAGTACTAAAGGTAAAGGGAAAGAAGGTGAGCCTACTAGGGAAGAGGAACCTGCTAAAAAGTTTGTTATGGAAGAACCATCCACTCAAGAGATGGAGGAGATTCTGAAGATCATCAAGAAAAGCGACTTCAAAATAGTAGAGCAGTTGGGGAAAACCCCTTCTAAAATATCAATGTTATCCTTATTGCTATGTTCCGACGCCCATGCACAAGCTTTAATTAAGTTTTTGAAAAAGGCTCATGTGCCTTAAGAAACCACAGCCGACCAATTTGAGAACTGCGTAGCAAGTCTGACAGCTGAAAATGGTTTGGGGTTCTCCGACGCAGATTTAACTCCCATGGGAAAGAATCACAATAAAGCCTTGCATGTTTCTGTTGAATGTACAGGGACCACTCTGGCACATGTTTTGGTTGACATAGGATCATCTTTAAATGTGTTACCTAAAGGCGCTTTAGATCGGCTAGACTGCGAAGGTTTGGTTTTGAAGCCAAGTGATATTGTTGTGAGGGCATTTGATGGGTCGAGAAGGATGGTTCATGGAGGTGGATCTCCCAATTAAAGTTGGTTCACAGATTTTCTGCATGACTTCTCTTGTCCTAGAACTCCCCATCAAAATGGAGTTGTAGAACGAAAGAACAAAACATTGCAAGAAATGGCCAGAACCATGATCAATGAGACCAACGTTGCTAAGATCTTCTGGGCAGAGGCAGTTAACACAACGTGTTACATTCAGAATAGAATCTCGATAAGACCTATTCTGGAAAAGACTCCATATGAATTGTGGAAGAACAGAAAACCCAACATTTCTTATTTTTCATCCTTTTGGATGTACATGTTTTATTCTGAATACAAAAAATTATTTGAACAAGTTTGACTCAAAAGCACAAAAGTGTATTATGTTAGGATACTCTGAACGCTCAAGAGGGTACAGAGCATACAATACAAAAACATAGATTGTTGAAGAGTCAATCAGTGTTAGGTTTGATGATAAGCTTGACCCTCAAAAGTCAAAGTAGAATGAACTCCTTGCAGGCATGGAAGTTGAACTCACAGGTACTAAAGACAATTCATCAGAAGTTCTCAATAGAGACTCTCCCACAACATCAGAAAGAGTCACTACAAGCAATCCAGCACCGTCTGTTGATCAACTCCAGAAAAGACTATCCAGAAGCAGCATTGATCACCCAGAAGATACAATACTGGGAAAGAAGGATGATCCAATCAGAACAAGATCAACATTCAGAAACTCTAAAGAATCCCTCATAGGACTGGTCTCTCTGATTGAACCAACAACAATTGATGAAGCACTTCTGGAAAATGACTGGATTCTGGCAATGCAAGAGGAACTAAATCAATTCACCATAAATGACGTATAGGATCTGGTTCCTAAACCAAAAGGATTCAACGTCATTGGTACAAAATGGATGTTCAGAAACAAACTGAACGAGCAAGGTGAAGTCATCAGAAACAAAGCACGACTGGTAGCACAAGGTTATAGTCAACAAGATGGGATAGACTATACAGAAACCTTTGCTTCAGTAGCCAGGTTAGAATCTATCAGACTTTTAATATCATTTGTTGTTTATAAAGGCATCACTCTGTATCAGATGGATGTCAAAAGCGCATTCTTAAATGGCTATATAGATGAAGAAGTATATTTGCACCAACCTCCTGTTTTTGAGAATTCCAGAAATCCAAAATATGTTTTCAAACTAAAGAAGTCACTTTATGGTCTGAAACAAGATCCTAGAGCTTCGTATGAAAGACTAAGTAACTTTTTGTTAGAAAAGGAATTCACCAGAGGAAAAGTGGACACAACCTTATTCTGTAAAACAGTTAAGAATGACATGTTATTATGTCAGATTTATGTTGATGACATTATATTTGGATCTACTAAACCCTCTCTGGGAAGAGAGTTTGCTAAATGTATGCAGGCAGAGTTTGAGATGAGCCTAATGGGGGAACTCAAATTCTTTATGGGCATTCAGATAAACCAAACTCCAGAAGGAACTTACATTCATCAGAGCAAATATGTTAGAGACTTCTGAAGAAATTTGATCTCTCAGAATGTAAGCCCTCAAAGATTCCAATCCATCCCACGTGCATTCTGGAAAAGGAAGAGGTAAGTAAAAAGGTAGAACATAAGGTCTACAGAGGTATGATTGGTTCTCTTCTCTATTTGACGGCTTCAACGCCTGACATTTTATTTAGTGTTTGCATTTGTGCTAGATTCTAATCAGATCCTAGAGAATCTCACTTAACAGCAGTTAAGCGAATTTTCAAGTATCTGAAAGGTACTGCTAATCTGGGTTTGTTTTATAGAAAATCAAATGATTACAGCTTAGTAGGATATTGTGATGTTGACTTCGCTGGAGACAGAGTAGAACGTAAAAGCACTTCTGGAAGTTGCCAGTTTCTGGGAGAAAATTTGATCTCATGGTCCAGCAAGAGACAATCCACAATAGCACTATCAACAGCAGAAGTTGAATACATAGCAGCTGCTGGATGTAGTATGAAAATGCTCTGGATGAAAAGTCAACTTGAAGACTTCAATATATTTGAGAGTAACATTCTTATCCTCTGTGACAATACTTCTGCTATTTGTCTCAGCAAAAATCCTATTTTGCATTCTAGGGCTAAGCATATCGAAATAAAACATCATTTTATTAGGGACTATATTCAGAAAGGGATTCTTAACTTAAAATTCATTGACATAGACCATCAATGGGCTGATGTCTTTACAAAACCTCTTTCTGAAGATAGGTTTAACTTCATTCTGAAACATCTCAGCATGAAGCTATGCCCAGAATAAATTGTTTTATTTACATATCTTAACCTTCATAACTTTGTTATTTTCTGTGAACTACTGATCAACCTGCCTTCAGAGTTTTAGAAGTACATATTGCATCAGAATCTATCTATGAAGATCTGAACGTTTCATTTCAAGGATAGAAGTGTGTTGTTCATATAAGCAAACAGCTGTCATCCATTCATCAGCTACTTTCTGAGGCTGAACATGCGTTCACTTTTCTGAAAGGTCAAAAGCGCTGATTGGGTGCATTGAGACACACGTCATGGGTAACCGTTCCAGTATCTTTCTGAATACCCTAATTTCAGCTGTCATTAATGCTTATAATCATGACTAATCATTTCTCTTCATGTTTATGCTTTCAAGAAAAACTATTTAAACTCAAATTTCACTCTTTACATTTCTTCACTTTTACTCTCTCAATACTTTCTATCATTTCTAGTTCGTACTTTCAAAAACCCTTTCATCTTTCTCAAATCTTATGTGAACAATGGCTTCCTCAAGCGTCCAAAACATCATATCTCAAGAAGCTGCTTCAATGGAACAGTAAGAAGAACCTTACAGAACGCTACTCACTCCCATTGATAATCTGGAAGTTCTTTCAGAACTGATCATTGACTTTGAAAGCTTGCAAGAGAACGACTTCAATTTGTATGAAGACGTCAATGCTCAAGGTTAGAACAGATACTTTGACCGTCTTCTAGGGACAACTTTTCCTATTCTTGTCAAAGAATTCTGGATACATGCTTCTTCTTCGAATCATCAAGTTACCTCTTATGTCATGGGGAAGAAAATTGTCATTACAGAAGACCTAATTTCAAGGCTTATTGGTTACAATGGTGGAGGCGTCAGATGTATTGACATGGCTGAAAGATGCTCTGATGTAGCCTCTATTATAATGGAAATATTTACTCTTGGACTTCCCTCCAGCAAGATCAGAGATCTGAAGGATCATCACAGAATTTGGGCTAAAATAATTCTGGGGTGTATCAACCACAGGAAGCCAACCAGCTCTCCTAATTACATAAACATTGATCAGCAGTTTCTAATCTATTTTATTTCCAAGAAGACTAATGTAAACCTCCAACACTTGTTGTTTAATCATCTTAGAACTAGTGTGAAGGAAACTAGAGAATATGAGCGTACTAAAAGGGACTAGATACCCCTAGGAAGACTCATATCAGATATTCTGACAGAGAATAGGCTGATAGAGCATTTGACTGAAGCTCGGGAAATCAGCTCACTAGAAGCAACTGCTGGGAAGCCTCTTAATGCAAAAAATCTGAAGAAGATAAAAATCATTGAGAATATCAAGAAAGAACCCAACGTTACTTCTTTTGCAACCATCACTTCAAGAATAATTCCTCTGGATAATTTTCCTTTTTTCTCTGAGGTTGACTCCAAGCCAGAGATAATTGTCAGATATATGGATGCGTGTAAGGCAGATGGCACTGCACCTGAAATCAATATTCAGGTCTTGCATCAGGCTGCTCCAGAAGTTGTTCTGAAGAAGACCAAGAAAAGGAAAGCTGCAGCAGAAGGACCATCTCAGAGGACTTCAAAAGCTGCAAAAAAGAAAGGTAATCCTTCCTCTGTTCCTGTTTTAGAATTAATTAATCTATCAACATCTGAAACCATAACTACTCAACCAGAACATCCAACCCCACAAACATTTGAAGACTTTGACATAGGGTTTGATCCATCAAAAACTCTAGGTCTGAATGAAACTCACCCCATTTCTCATAATCCAAACCCTGAACAAACTCAACCAGAACTTGCCAAAGTTCTGTCTGATATTGATTCATTTGACCAAGACCTTTCAGCTCCTATACCATAAAATCCAAATCCTCAACTCCCTGATAATCCAAACTCTGATACCACACCAAATATTCCATAACCTCTCTCTCCACAACAAGATATTCCTCATCCACCATCACCTCAACCTGAACAACAACAACCAAAAGCTTAACCTTATGATAATCAATCCTCTGATATCCATGAACCAGAACATCACCATGTTTCAACAAACCAATCTGAAGAACCTCATTCAGATTCTGATACAATCCCAGTACCTGGAATCACTGAACCACTTGCCATCCGCATGCCTCTCACCATCCACGACATTCCAGAAATTCCTTCATCGCTGGAATCCACACCACCAAACTCCCTTACAAGTCCAATTATCATACCTGACTCTCCCACTCCTTCACCCAATAGCAGTTCAGCTGACAACTTAAAACTTGTCATTGATCTAATTGCGTTGAAAAGACTAGCTGCTATCTCTCACAAAACTGCCATTCCCATACCAAAACCAACTGAAACCACATCAGATGTTGGTACAAATTTGTTGATTTTTGAAACACGGGTACAGGAATGGATAAATTCCTTGAAGTATGCCAGTCTAGAGATGATTAATCCTGCTGCTTCTGATTATATATGGACAAGATTCAGAAATTGGATGAGTTCTGAAACGCTAAAGCTAAAGGAACAAAGTTATGAACAGGTTCAACGGAATTTCAGTGCTAAGCTAAAGGCTTTTGAAGACCAAGTTCGGAGCCATCTGCGTAAGACAAATATACTCCCTCTAGATAATGCTCCCTGGTCAGAGCATCATCCCTCATATGAAGTTCAACCAGAATTAGAAGGTCTCTCCCTGACTGCTGCTCCAAAAGAGATGATCACAGCAAAGGAAATAGTTCACTGTGAACAAGCTGCAGAATGCTCTGAGAAGCGTCCAACTACTGAAGAATCTCCAGCACCTTCCTCAGTCATGCAAAATCTGGAAGAGTTGAAGATAGCAAATGCTATTATCCAGGAAAGGTTGGATAAGCAGGAGGACACAAACAAAGAGATCAAGAGCATCTTGGGCAAACAAGAAGAATCTAATACCCAGATCAAGGGCTTGCTGGAAGGTTTGTTCACACGTCTTCCTCCTTCATCTTAGACTATTTTCTATTTTAAATCTGTTTATTTGTAACATTTTTTTACCACTTCTGTTCTGGAACTTATCATTGCTTCTTGTTTTTAATATAATTCAAACTATTTTGACTCTGATTATATTGCCTTTTTGATAACTGGCAAAAAGGGGGAGAAAGTAAGATATTTTCAATAACGGTTTACTGAGACAGAAGTCTCAAACATTCTGGACTACTTAACATCTATCTTCTGAAAAGCTTGAACAGGTACAAACTATGATGAAAGATGCAGTTAAACTCTGATGCTCAAGGAACTTAAGGGAAGTAATCAACTCAGGGGGAATTTTCTTCTAAACCCTTTATTCTTTATTTTTAATTGAAAAATCTAGTTTTTGTCATCATCAAAAAGGGGGAGATTGTTAGAACATAGTTTGATTATATAACCCTTGGTTAGAGTTTTTATGATAACAAATACAAAGAATAAATAAATACAAAGAACAAAAATACACCTAAAAAAATTATGTTTTATGAATGCAGAAGTTCTGATCATATCAGCATCAGAAGATAAGCCATAAGTGCTACACGCTGAAGCAATCAGAACATACGCTGAAGATTGATGACCAGAACCTACGCTTAATCAAAGTAAACTCTGATTTTGATCAAGAACATATTAATCCAAGTCATCAGTATTCTGAAGCGTCATCAGCAAGAAAGGAGATAAGATTCTGAAGGGTTACTGATCATTCAAGACAACATCAATTCCAACGGCTTCTTTCAGACAGGATCTTCTCCAAAAGGAAAGTGTGTTAATGACATTAAACATGCTTTATGATCAAACGTCATTCCACTGCCTATATAAATAAAGGCAACTTTCAAAATCAAATAACCATTTTGCCATATTATCAATCACGTATTTCAAAGCTTCAAGCAATTTCATTTTACTTTTCTAAGCTATAATTCTGTGTAATTTATCACAGTTGTGATAAACAGTTTTTGTTAGAAAAACAATAACACATATTGTATAATTATTGAAACAGTGTTCCTTGAGATTAACCGGACTGTGGTTATACTCAAGAAGACTTTAACAGTTGTTAAAGTAGCTTTTGTAATCTTGTTGAGTTAGTGGATTAAGACCTAGTTGGAGAGAGGAGAAATCACTGTGACGGGTGGACTGGAGTAGTTTGAGATCAAACGAACCAGGATAAAAATATTGTGTCTTTAAGCATTTAGATTCAAGTTTTCAATTCAACCCCCCCCCCCCCCCCTTCTTGTGTTTTTCACATCTTCAATTGGCATCAGAGTGCCTGGTTCTGAGCTTAAACACTTAACCGTGTCAGTACAAGATCCAAGCATCAGAAAAACACTATGGTGGGACCAAGCCAAAACATCAGTAATGACAACCATGAAGGCAAGGACAGATTTAGTGGCAAACCTCCAGTCTTTGATAGAGAAAAATTTGACTACTGGAAAGACAGAATTGAGATTTTCTTTCTGGCCCATGATACTGATATGTGGGACATGGTGACTGATGGATACATGCATCCTGTGGATGGACGTGGTCAGAAGATAGACATGAAAATGATGTCTGATCACAAAAAGCATGAATTCAGAAACCACCACAAGGCCAGAACAATTCTTCTCAGCGCCATCTCATATTCAGAATATGAGAAAATATCAAACAGAGAAACTGCCAAGAATATGTTTGACTCTCTAAGAATGACGTATGAAGGCAACATTCAAGTCAAAGAAACCAAGGCCCTGGCGCTCATTCAGAAGTATGAGGCATTCAAGATGGAAGATAGTGAATCAATAGAAACTATGTTTTTAAGATTTCAAATTCTTGTTGCTGGACTAAAGGTTATTGACAAAGGATATTCTACTGCTGATCACGTTAAGAAGATCATCAGAAGCTTACCCAAACAATGGAGGCCAATGGTCACAACACTTAAGCTAGCCAAAGATCTCAACAAAATTTCTCTGGAGGAACTTGTTAGCTCCCTCAGAAGTCACGAGATAGAGCTAGAAGAAGATGATCCTCAAAAGCAAGGTAAGCCATTAGCGTTAAAATCTAACAGAAAATCTGACTCCAAGGTTTTGTAGGCTGTGGAAGAAACTTCTGATGGATCCTCATCAGAAGAAGATGAATTGTCTCTCCTCTCCAGAAGGGTGAACCAACTGTGGAAGCAGAAACAAAGGAAGTTCAGAAATCCCAGAAGATCAGAGAATCAGAATGAATCCTTCTCCAGATACAGAAAGTCTGAGTCCTCCTCTGGACATAGAATATCTGAAGGTTCTTCAGGATACAGAAAGCCAGACAACAAGGACATCATCTGCTATGAATGTAACGAGCAAGGGCACTACAAAAGTGACTACCCAAAGCTTCAGAAGGAAAAGCCCAAAAAGAAGTTTCTCAAGGAAAAGAAGAAAAGCCTCATGGCTACATGGGATGATTCTGACACATCTGAAGCAGACTCAGAATCAGATGATGAAAGAGCAAACATAGCTCTAATGGCAAACGTATCAGAAGACAGTGAAGCTTCTAGTTCAGACTCGGAATCAGACACTGGAGAGGTATTCCATGACTTTACCATAAACTTTACTAAGGATGAACTTGCAGAAAGTCTAAATGAAATTCTAGAAAGGTATCAGCAAATCAGAGTCAAATTCAGGAACCTAAAAAGGAATCTTGCCTCTGACTCTGAAAAGACTGAGAGTCTCAGATTGGAGAATTCTGAGTTAAGAGAAAAAATTTCAAAATTAGAAAATGATTTGCAAAACTCTCAGAAGGAAACAATCTCTGAAACTCCCAGCAATGCTGATGAGATCGTCAAAGAGTATGATCACAAATTTCAGAAGTTTATAACTAAAAACATAGACAGAAGCAAGATGGCTTCAATGATCTATGGAGTTAGCAGAAATGGCAGAAAAGGGATAGGATATCAAGGTAAGGTATCTACACCAAAAAATGCCATGGACTTAGTTATAAAACACACACAACTCAATTCACATTTTATATATGGGCACACACATGACATAAAATATACAAGTAGTGATTATTCTGTCAAACCAAAATTCAATCAGAATTTTGGTAAAACTAACAAATCAGGACCCAAGAAAAAGTGGGTACCTAAGGATAAAATCATACATGTGGCAGATATCTTTAGCAGCAAGGCTAAGACACCAATCATGGTACCCGGACTCTGGTTGCTCGCGACACATGACGTGAAGAAGACATATGTTCCAAAGCCTGGAACTTAAGCCTGGAGGCCACGTGGGCTTTGGAGGCAATCAGAGAGGAAAGATCATTGGCTCTGGAACAGTAGGTAATGGAAATCTTCCCTCTATAAGTAATGTTTTATTAGTTGATGGATTAATGCATAACCTGTTATCCATAAGTCAATTAAGTGATAATGGTTATGATATAATCTTCAATCAAAATTCATGCAAAGTTGTTAGTCAGAAAGATGGGACTATCCTATTTAATGGAAAGAGGAAAAACAACATTTATAAAATAAAACTTTCTGAACTAAAGAATCAGAATGTAAAATGTCTCACATACCATAAAATTCTCAAACACTTCAACACTTGTTTCTGAAGAACAACACATTCCAGTTTCCTTCGAATCAAGGAGCATCCCACTTGTTCCTTCATTTGAATCCAACAAAGAAGGATATTTCACTTGTTTTTCTCTTTTGAATCCAGTGTCGAAGGCCTACCCTGGGTCTTTTCCTTCGAATCCAGAGGCATTCAAAGCAACCACTTCAAAGCCTAGAACACGCTCCAACATCCAGCAAGGTAAGTCATTTTTAACCTTTGGCCCTTCGTTTCCAGCATAGCATGTAAATAAGTTTTCTTTTTCATTTAAAACATGTACATACTATTTTCTTCTTTTTGTTTTCACTCTCTTAATATGTGTCATGGTTAATAATCTTCTTGGCTTTTGCTCTTGGTACATTTAAATACGCTTTAAAGAACTAATCTAGTCTTGAGGTGATGTTGGCATGGCCTTGGGCCATGTTGCTATTCAAACTCAAATGAAAGAAACAGGAAACAGAAAAGTTAGAAACGAAGCCTCTGGCTTCCATACTAACCTTCAGGCCAAATGAAAGAGGCAAACGAAAGGCACAACATGCTGGCCTCCAGGCCCCAGTCGAAAGCCAAAATATGCTGGCTTCTAGGCCCCAATCGAAACTCATTCCTTCACCCCTTTTCAGGTAAGGTCGAAGAGAGCCAGAAATGGTAGAATTGAAGGGTTTGCTGCCCTAAGTCGAAAGATCCATTTTCTTGCTTTTACCTTATTTTTGCCTTTATATTTTCATGCAATTCAATATGGTTGTAATAGTGTAGGATTTATTTTTTGCACTCTTTTATTACCTTCATATAAATGTTAAGTAATTAGGTGTGTATGGAAAGATAAAATCAACAAGTAGACAACCAAAAAATCAAAGACAAAATGCATGCAATCAAACACACTTGCACACATGCACCCTTGCGGAAATTCCACTTGTTGCCTTATAAAAATGGTCATGTTATGCATGTGGGATATCTTAGCAAAAAAAATTCACAAATACAAGATCATAGTCCCTCGATGACGCTACAAATGTTGCCTTACAAGTGATCTTAGTCCCTATAAGAGAATGCTAAGATATCTCGCAACATTGCTATCATGACTATACAATGACCCACGTCTGTCCCTTCACATCCAACGATGGGGCTTCTTATCAAATCAATGGTAAGGTAGCAACATCTAAAGGAGGAGGAAAAACACATCTAAAAACTTTTGAGTAGGTAGATTACTTTTAGTTACTTGCTCAATTTCAAAACAAACATCCTTGCTATTTTCAAAACAATCACATACATCTTTCCAAAACTTGAAATATTTTCAAAAGCTCAACACTTTGCATACATTCTTACGAACGGGAATCATTGGAAAGTTCTCCTAAACGATGACACCTTTTCAAAATACTTTCAAAACCACACAAAAGCATAATTTTCAAACAAAAGCAAGTGATCTAACAAGTAACTAAGAGCCCATGGAAAACCATGGATGGAAAGGGTGCTAATACCTTCCCTTTTCATAATCTACCCCCCGAACTCAACAAAACATCTCGAAATGTCTTTCCTGTTCTTTTTCACCTTTCCTTATTGGATAAAAGAAAAGTCGGTGGCGACTCTTGCTAAACCGCAACATTTTTCAAACACAAACGCAAAACCCCAAGTTAGTTCTCCCACTGTATCAAAGGTTGATGACGCTCAAACATTTAAAAATTCATTGGTACTCCCGATCCATAGAGAATGTTACTATCGTCGACCATTGTGGAGAATTTCCTAATGTCCCATTACTTGGAATTAGGGGAGGTATCACCTACAACCATTGCTTAGCCTTAAGACAGTTTGGTTACGCCTGAAGGGATGGCCCGCATGAGATGCTGATTTAAGGTTTGGCATTTGACTACGACAACGACGATCAAGGTCTTCGCCAGAGATTTATCCGAGCTTGGAGGATGTTAAACAAGGTAGATAGCAACACTTTGGGGCACAAGAATTCCATTCCTCTTGAGCCTTACCTCAAATGGGTATGATCTCGTGCTCAGAGTCTTATAATGCCTTACCCCTCCATTCTCCCGGTAATCATTGAGCCTGTCATGGAGGGAGATGTTCCATATACCATCCTACATCCTGACATGCCTACCTCTCTTGAAGACCTAAAAAGGGATTGGATACAACTCAAGGGGGAGCAAGATGCCTTCGAAGCCCAATTCTACGCAAGCAAGAAGAAGGTTTTGGAACTCACTAGGCTACTTCATGAGGAATAGACTTTGAATGCCTACATTACACCAAAGAGAATGCATACTACCTTTTTATCTTAGAGTTTTTGTATTATTTTGCCCAAGAAGGCATTGATGTACTCAAGCTTTAGTTAATATGACGTGTGTTTCCTTTTTGTCTAAAACAAATATGAATCTTAAAACCCTTGAACACACTGCATATGCATTTATCATTCATCATAACATAAGCAGGTTTCTTGCAACAAGTCTCCTCATCTCTCTACTATTTATTTCAGTAAGATGGATCTCGAGCAAATGGTAAAGGACCTCCAACTTAAAATGCACAGCTTCAACAATTGTTCTTGACCCTAGCCAAAGGACAAGAAGAGTTGAAGACTTTGCTGGCTGAGGAGAAGAAAAAGAAGACAAAGAAGATAGCCGGAGTTCTAAACATGGGAAGAAGGTTCCAAGGGCAGACAAGAAGAACCCTAGACTTTGCAACAACATTCGGTGAGAAATAAAACCAAGATGGGAAGGGCAAGGAAACATTTGTCCATTCAGAATCAGAAGAGGAAGAGGAAGAAGAAGACTATTCTGAAGAACAATACCTTCCAACTGATGACAAGTATAAACATCTCGAAGAGCGTTTGAGTGCAATGGAAATCCAAAAAGTGCCTGGATTGGACTTTGAGGAATTGGGTCTGGTATCAGGAATTGTCATTCCTCCAAAATTCAAAGCACCTATGTTTGCCAAATATGATGGAGTTTCATTCCCTAAAATGCATCTCCGGTCCTATGTGAGGAAAATCCATCCCCATACCCCTGAAAAAGACTTATGGGTACACTTCTTCTAAGACAGCATGTCTGGAACTCAACTTGATTGGTTTTATCAGTTAGAAAGAGCCAATGTTCATAACTGGGAAATCTTGCTGCAGCCTTTTACAAAAAAACCAATACAATGCTGATCTTACGCCTACCCGTACTCAACTCCAAAGTATGGACATGATTTCCAATGAAGGTTTCAAAGACTATGCGCAAAAATGGAGAGACTTGACTGGAAGAGTTCAACCTCCTCTATCTGAAAGAGAGTTGGTAAACATGTTTTTGGGCACCTTTTCTGGTCTCTTCGCCAATCACCTAATTGGGAGTTCATCGGCAGGTTTTACTGAACTGATATTGACCGGAGAGAGGATAGAAGCCGGGATAAAAAGTGGAAAGATTCAAAAAGATACATCCTCTGCTGCTATAAGGAAGCCATTTATCGGAAAGAAAGAAGTGTTTGTTGTTTATCCTTAGAGAAATCGAGATAGGGCTGAACGCCGTCCAATGGTGGGGTTATGATTCCTAAACTTGTGCCTGATCAGCAAAGAAACAACCAACCAAGGATGGAAAGACCAGTCATACAATTCACCAGAATTAACATGACCCTATCTCAAACATTGCCACATCTTTTAAGATCCAACCTAGTGACCTTGAAAGAAGCTCCAAAGAAGCCTAACACAACATCTCCTCACTACCATCCTAATGCCCGTTGTGCATACCACTCTGAGAGTCCCGGCCATGACACTAACAACTGTTGGGCTCTAAAGAACAAGGTACAAGACCTCATTGAAGCCAAAGAGATTGAATTCGATACGCCCGAAAAGCCAAATGTCATTTTTTTCCCTATGCCCAAACACGACAATAATACCAACGCCATTGAAGAAGATATGTTTGTTACTTCAGTTGATGAACTTGTGACCCCACTCCTGATTATAAAAAAGAATTTGTTGATTGCCGGTGTATTCCCAGGTTGCGATAAAGGTTGTCATTTCTGTTTGTCCTCACCAACCAACAGTCCTTTGTTGAAAGCAGGCGTTCAATGCCTAATAGATAATAAGGAAATTTTGTTTGAAAAGACTTATGTTCCACCTGTTCCTCTTAATGATGTGTCTATCATTACCATTTCCGCCAATTCTTCCAGGGTCTCCACCAAAAGACCAGTTAGAATTACATCAGTTCCAAAAGCAGCTCCTTTGATAATTACAATGCCTGGACCAATCCCGTATTCGTCAGACAAAACCATACCATGGAATTATGGAGGGGGTGTCTACTACCACGGTATCAAGCAAGATTGGCCAGCTGTCGAATATTCAAGTTCTGAGAAAGTTAACTCTGATATCAATAATATTGCAGGGACTAGCAAGATTACCCGAAGCGGAAGGATATTATCTCTTGAAATCGCTCCCCCAAAAGCAGTTTCTGGACCCGTAATCATTCCTGTTGTTGTTGCTCCCCCGAAGGCTATTCTCAATCCTACAATCATCTCCACCAATACTCCAACTGACAAAGCTGTTACAATCCCTGCTAATACTCCTACTGACATTCTTGTTGTCGATTTAACCGAGACTTGAGGTAAAAGTATTCTGATTGAGCCTGTCCGGATGAAGGCACAATCATTGGCTATCCCTGAAACCTCTCGGAAAGAGATGGAGGAAATTCTAAAGATCATAAAAAGAAGCGACTACGATGTAGTTGAACAACTGAGGCAAACTCCATCTAAAATTTCCATGCTGGCTTTACTACTATGCTCCGAGGCGCATGCAAAGGCCTATGTAAAATTCCTGAAAACTGCCCATGTACCCCAAGAAACATCATCTGATCAGTTCCGAGACTGCGTAGCCATCTTGACCGCAGATAATGGTCTAGGTTTTTTGGATGCTGATTTAACACCAAGAGGAAGGAAGCATAATGAGGCATTTCATGTCATAGTGGAATGCAGGGGCACAACCTTGGCTCATGTTTTGGTGGACACTGGCTCATCTCTGAATGTATTGCCTAAAAAGGCTCTTGATAGGCTTAACTATGAGGGATTAACATTGAAGCCAAGTAACATAGTAGTGAGGGCCTTTGACGGCTCAAAAAGGATGGTGAGTGGGGAAGTGGATATACCCATAAAGGTTGGAACCCAAACATTTGATTCAACTTTCTATGTAATGGATATTCGCCCTTCATATTCCTGCTTGCTAGGCCGACCATGGATTCACAATGTTGGCGTTGTTACTTATATGCTGCACCAAATGCTGAAGTATCCAATTCAAGGGAAGATTATCACCATTCATGGAGAAGGAGAGTGTATGATCAGCCATCTCAATTCCTTCAGATACATGGAATTAGATGGTGAATTTATTGAAACTCCATTCCAACACTTTGAGGAAGTCCCACAAGATGTGGGAGTAACCAAAGTTGTTCCCAAAATCACAAGGCCTTCACTCAAAATGTCATCGTTGAAGGATGCAAAGGCAGTGATAGAAGAAGGTGGGTGCACTATTTAGGGACAACTCCCAGATATCCCATACAAGTCTAAAAAATTTGGCCTGGGTTTCACTTAAAATGCTCAGAAGGTTGTACGCCGCGCTCGTGCTGGAGAACCACCCCTGAAGATCAGCAACCGTGAAGTCAACACGGTAGAGGATGATGAAGATGTTTGCAATCTGGAAGATTGGATCTTCCCAACTGTCAGTGGAGGGATCAGCAATTGGGAGGCTAGAGATTTCGTCCCGATCACTTTTATCCCACAGTAATTTGTCTTTACATTTTCTTGGATCTGTAATATTAAAACAATTCAAACTCTTAAAACCTTGTGTATTACCCGAGGCACAATGGTCCTTTTGTAAGGGTTATTATCTTATTTACATATGACATCAATGAATCATGGATGTTTTGCATACAAACTCTACGCTCATTTTTTTTTTTACATTTTTCTTTCAAAGATAGCTATACCCTTACACACACTCACAATGCAGGTCTACATCTATTCAGGATCCCATGGATAACGGTTCTGCTATGGCTTTTTGCGACTGAAAATCTAATCTACCAAGCCGAAGACGAAGGTGAGGAAGATTGTGAAGTACCAGGGGGACTTTCCAGATCACTACTACAAGAAGGGAGAACCATTCAGCCCCACGAGGAACTCATGGACACAATCAACCTGGGTACCGAAGAAGACAAAAGAGAGGTCAAGGTGGGTGCCAATCTGGAACCAAGTGTCAAGGAACGTCTGATTCATTTGCTACACGAGTATGTTGAGGTCTTTGCTTGGTCGTATGAAGACATGTCAGGACTTGATGCAGATATTGTGGTACATCGTCTACCTACAAAAGAGGATTGCCCACCGGTAAAACAAAATGTCAGTCGAATGCGACCAGATATGTCAGAGAAGATTAAAGCAGAAGTCATGAAACAATTCAATACTGGATTCTTGGCAGTCACCTCTTATCCGCAATGGGTTGCCAATGTTGTTCCCGTGTCCAAGAAGGACGGCAAGGTACGAATGTGCATGGACTACGGAGATTTAAAAAGGGAAAGCCCTAAGGATGATTTAGCACTTCCCCACATTGATATCCTAGTTGACAATACGGCACAACACAAAGTGTTTTCCTTCATGGAAGGTTTCTCAGGCTACAACCAAATCAAAATGGCACCTGAGGACTTGGAGAAGACAACTTTTGTCACACAATGGGGCACATTCTGCTACAAGGTTATGCCATTCGGACTAAAGAATGTTGGGGCAACCTATCAGCGTGCCATGGTGGCTCTATTTCACGATATGATACATCACGAAATAGAGGTCTATGTGGATGATATGATAGCTAGATCTCAAACACAAGAAGAGCATCTTGACCATCTACAAAAACTCTTTGAGAGACTAAAGAAGTAAAAGCTGAGGTTGAACCCAAATAAATGCACATTTTGGGTAAGGTCTAGAAAACTCCTAGGCTTTTCATCAGCAATAAGGGTATTGAAGTAGATCCTGCTAAGGTGAAAGAAATACAAGATATGCCTGCTCCTCATACTGAAAAAGAAGTCAAGGGTTCTTGGGACATTTGAACTACATTGTCAGATTCATTTCTCACTTGACAGCTACCTGTGAACCAATCTTCATGCTATTGAAGAAAGATCAAGTAGTCAAATGGAATGATGAATGCCAAACTGCTTTCGACAAGATTAAATAGCACCCGCAAGAGCCTCCTGTGTTGATGCCACCAGTCGAGGGAAGACCATTGATCATGTATCTGACTGTTTTAGAAAATTCAATGGGGTGTGTACTGGGGAAGCATGACGAGTCTGGCCGAAAAGAGCATGCCATTTATTACCTGAGCAAAAAGTTTACCGACTGTGAAACAAGATATTCACTGCTCGAGAAAACTTGCTGCGCTCTGGCATGGGCTGCTCGCCGGCTAAGACTGTATATGCTGGCCCATACTACCTTGCTGATATCAAAAATGGATCCAATAAAATACATCTTCGAAAAACCTGCACTCTCTGAGAGAATAGCAAGATGGCGGATGATCCTGCCGGAATATGACATACAATATACTACCCAGAAAGCTATAAAGGGCAGTGTACTAGTTGATCACCTTGCTCACTAAGCTGTAAAAGACTACCTGTCCATGAAGTTCGAATTTTCAGATGAAGACATCATGATGGTAAACAACTATGAAGAACTCAGGCCATATGACGGACCTGAACAAGGATCTCGATGGACCCTGGTTTTTTATGGGGCATCTAACTCACTTGGCAATGGTATTGGTGTTGTACTCATATCTCCTGAAGGATGTCATACTCCTTTTATGGCAAGACTCTGCTTCAATTGTACTAATAACATGGCGGAATACGAAGCGTGAATCTTTGGTCTCAAAGCTGCCATAGATTTGGGGATCAAATCTTTGAAGGTATTCGGAGATTCAACTTTGGTTATCAGCCAGATCAAAGGGGAATTGGACACCAAACACCCTAACCTTATCCCTTACAAAGAACATGTTTTGACATTGCTCCCACATTTTGAGAAGATTACCTTCGAGCATTTCCCGCGAGAAGAAAATCAGCTAGCAGACGCACTAGCCACAATGTCATCTATGTTTAAACTTAAATGGGATAATGAGGCTCCCCATATTACCATCTAACGAAGGGATGAACCAGCACACTGTCACAAGATTAATACTGAAGAAATAGTGGACCGGCCTTGGTTTCACGAAGTCAAGAGGTATATCGAGGCTAAAGAATACCCAGAAGGAGATTCAATCAATCAATGATAAGAAGTTCTTAAGAAGATTCTCTGCTAAATTCTTCCTTAGTAATGACATTCTTTACAAATGCAACCATGACTCTATATTACTTCGGTGTGTAGACAAGGTTGAAGCTGAAAGGATCATGGTTGAATTACATGAAGGCACTTTTGGAACCCATTCTAGTGGGCATACAATGGCAAAGAAAATCCTACAGGGAGGCTATTACTAGTCTACCATGGAAGCAGATTTCTATCAACACTCTCGAACTTTCCATAAGTGTCAGATCTACGCTGACAAGGTGCACGTACCTCCGGTTCCTCTGAATGTCTTGACGAATCCTTGGCCCTTTGCTATGTGGGGAATATATATGATTGGGGAAATCAAGCCGACAGCCTCTAATGGACACTACTTCATCTTAGTGGCCATTGATTATTTTACAAAGTGGGTGGAGGCAGCTTCCTTCGCTTCCGTTGCCAAGAAAGTTGTCGCTCGGATCATCAAGCAGAAGATCATTTGTCGGTACGGTATCCTGGAGAGGATCATTACTGATAATGGTACAAACCTGAAAAATACTATGATCACCGCCTTGTGCGAGCAATTCAAGATTCAGTATCACAATTCTTCCCCTTATCGGCAAAAGATGAATGGTGCTATCGAAGCCGCGAATAAGAACATTAAAAAGATCATACAAAAAATGAGACATATACAAAGACTGGCATGAGATTCTACCATTCACTCTCCACGGATATTGTACCACGGCACGCACATCAACCGGGGCAACACCCTACTCACTGGTATACGACATGGAGGCTGTCTTGCCTATTGAGGTCCAAATACCCTCTCTAAGAATTATGAAGGATGTAGGGCTGAATGAAGAAGATTGGATCCAGACTCGACTTGATCAAATAAACTTGATTGATGAGAAAAGGCTTATTGTTGTTTTCCATGGTCAAATGTATCAAAAACGGATGATCAAGGCTTTGAACAAAAAGGTCAGATGCCAAGTGTATCAAGTTGGATATCTGGTGATCAAACGTATCATACTGCCGCAAGGTGATCCCCGGGGCAAATGGACTCCTACATCTGAAGGACCATTTGTAATTAAAAACATATTCTCTGGTGGAGTAATGATCTTGACCACCATGGATGACGATGACCCGCCACACCCTGCGAACGCAGATATATCCAAAAGATACTACGCATAAAAGACCCGCTAGGTTGACGCACCTAGGCAAAACAAGGGAATCCCGGCGAACCAAAAAGGTTCTGGCAAAAATTAGGGATAAAAACAAAAAAATTTGTACACCCGGCAAGTTGAAAACCCGAAAGGGCAACTTGGGCAAAAAAGGGTATCTCGGTGGACTGAAAACCCGAAAGGGCGGTCCAGGAAAAAGTTAGGGAATTAAAGCATATGACTATGCCCCGTTGGATCACCTTACGGACAACTTGCAAACTCGACATTTCTGACCAATTCAATCATCTTCGGACAAGGCAACAAATGGACAAGATGCTCAGAGATACAAAGGCTATAGCAGAATGGGAACCCCATGGGATTATTGCACATAGATATCTTTTCTTTGTATTAAAATTTTCATTTTTTACGATGGCATTCTCTTACTAGAATGTTTGTCTCGTTGTACAAAAATACTCACTCAAAGTCAATACGAAGATATCCCTTTGAAAGTGCAAAAAATATCTGTTTTTTTTTCTTTTCGGTTGTGTTTTGTTTACAAAAACGTCCAATGATTCATTGATGAACATATGCATTTAAACATAATTACTGTTTACAAATAAACAAAATAAAAGACAATCGTTGATGGCTTTAAGGGATAGGGAAATCTCTCTAAATTTATCTCCATAAAGTTCCCCACAGTGAGCAGTTTAATCCCTAGCAGAACAGAGCTTCCAGTTATCAATCCCCAGTAGAAGTCGTCAAATTTCTCAGGATTCCCCAACCAGGATTTTTCAAATAGTACACGACATTCCCCTTACAACAGAGTTTATTTCTCCAAGTAGAAATTCATCAACGCTTAGACTTCACAACATGAAGACTTATACTCCATACTCCTAAGCAGCAGTCAGGGATTTATTTTCCCCAATCCAACAACAGTGCAGTAGATTAGCTCACATACACATACATCGCATCCATATATCATAAACATTGATAACAAGAATGCATTACACTATGCATTTCATACAACATAAACATTGCATGTTAGCTAACATTTTATCTTTTTTCAGGATAAGATTATTAAAACAGCTACCATTAACAATATTCAAAGATTTCAAATACAGTTCAGATACGTTGCAGACACGGATGCCATTCTGATACTCATTCAGATTTAACTTTCAAGATATAGTTCAGATATGCTCCAGACATGGATGCCATTCTGATACTCATTCAGATTCAATTCTCATATACAGTTCAGATACGCTTCAAACACGGATGTCATTCTGATAATCAACTTCCAGATAGAGTTCAGATACGCTCCAGACACGGATTCCATTTTGATACTCATTCAAATTCAACTCTCAAATACAGTTCAGATACGCTCCAAACACGGATGCCATTCTGATACTCATTCAAAATCATCTTCCAGATACAGTTCAGATACGCTCCAGACACGGACGCCATCCTGATACTCATTCTTTCAGCTTACAAATTACAATTCAAAAATCACTCTTGGATGGCATATACAAGCTCATCTTCAACAGCTTTCTATCACTCCTCCAAATGGCATCTTTAATCCCATTCCCTCTACCATCACATTGCCGAGTGCAAATTTCTGGGCACTCTAGTGTCCAATCATCTTCCACCTTCGAGTCACAAATGGCAAAGCATGCCAATCTAACTCTTCAGGCTTAAGAAGATTGAACAGGGGTAGCTGTCGTACCCCAAATTTTTCCCTCTCATTTATCAAGAATTTTCTCACAAGATCTCCCTTGACCCAAGACTATACTAGGGTTTGATCAACTTAAGACACCTCTTTAGGCACTGATGACCAAAATTAGGGTTTGAGTTTGCACAAGGATATTTGAGCTTCCAATGCCCCATATGATTTTCATGGATCATTATGGACCCCCAATATTACTCATGTCAAGTTTCAAGCCTTGGATCACATTTTTGCTTAGTCAATTGAGCAGTTGACCTAAAAATCAGTTGTATTGAGGAAAAAGTAAACTATGGACAATTTACAGTCAAACTTATTAATTTTTTATCCATATCAATATTTTAAACTTATATGTATCATTTGATCAAGTTTGGACCACAACTCCTCAAGAAATTTGATCAAATCTCCAAAAGGGCAAAATGGTCAAAATTAGGGTTTTGATTGAGAAAGGGCAATTTCTGATTTTTGACCTAGAAAATGGTCAACTGATTTAAGGCATGATATCAAGAGTAAAATTGCATCATTTTGACCTAATGACATGGTTCAAAACATTGCAAGTCCATTGGACTGGCAGATGAATTTTTACAGTCAACTGATCAAAATTCAACTGTATACTGAAAAGTTAAACTTTGACTTTTGGTCAAATTCAAGTGCCAAAGATCAAAATTCATCAAAACATGTAAAAATATGAAACTTATTCATCAAGAAATCAAAAATTCAAGATTTCATTTTGAAAAGTCAAAATTTCTAAACTTAGAAATTTGTGTTGGAAATTTCATGTTTTTTTCATAACTTTGAACCAAATTTTCACCATGATTCAAGATGATTCAAGAGAAACCTCCAACATGAAAATTGTAGATATCCATGAAATCTACAACTTTGCTTCAAACAACTCCTTCCAAAAATGCTTGGATCTCAAGTTATGATTTTATGAACATAGGATCATGAAACTAAACACTTAGTGAAATTTTGCCCTAATTTAGCCAGGATTTTGACCTAACTTCATGATACTTTTTCACATAGTTCCAAGGGGAATCTTCAAAATCAATTCAAATATGGGTTGTAGAGAACATTTAAAGCTTTCCAAAATGTCCAATAACTCCTTGATATCATTCTTGAGGAGGGAGAATCGAAGAGATGAAGTTAGGGTTTTGTCACTTGAATTATAAGACATTTTGTGATGAACAAGAATTCAATTTCAAACCTATGATGCACAATATTGTTTTGAAGGCCTCTAAACCTCAAGATCTCTCCATAATTAGAAGATTACACTTGCTTTTCAGCTATTATCCACTTGATTCAAGCTTTATCCAAGTTGCATTCCATTAATGGCACAAAGTAACATTGCCATTCTAGTAAAGTGGCTTTAATCACAAAGTCAACTTCTCTTGAGCTTTGCATTTGTTCTTTCTGCACAAGCATCCTATACACAATCAGATAAGCATGTTTAAAGTGTCTAACCACTTTAGATAGCCTTGTACCTTGCCTTGGAACAATGCTTGTCAAGCTTGTTTCAAAAACAAGCCAAAAAGCCATAACATGTGAACTTGTACTTCTGATCACCCAAGCTCTCAAAAACCTTTTCCTATATATTGAGACACTATTATGCAACTTAGGACACGATTTTTGCAAGCCTGAAACTCTCTCAAATTCCCTCTAGCCAGAAATTGCACACAAACTCCATTTTTGTGCAGGTTCTGACCTTGAACTTGTATCTTCTATTTCCCTCGTGAGTTCTTTAGCCTTTTAGTTCCTAAAGCTCCTATATATCAAATATAACTTGTCCCTGTCACTGTTATACGACTGTAACACCATTTGCATCAAACTCCATAACCAAAAACAGAGCATTGCACATTGACTTCTCCAAGTCATTTCAGCCACTCTCAACTCAAGTAAACCATTGCATTAGCTCTCTAGGACCTCAAGGAAGCTAACCTGATCATCACTATCACTTGAAACAAGCTCAAACTCCAAGCACGATTTCCAGTTTTGAGGTAAGTTTTCTCAACTTGGAACTCTTCATACAAGCATCATCAAAAGTTTATTTGTGAGTAAAACATGTAGATATCATTGCCCTGAAGCTAACCATGTCCTTAGTTTCCATTAATTTTTCTTGAGCTTAGAGAATTTTAAAACTGAAAATTTTGAAATTTTTAGGGTTCAGATTAGGACCATAAAAATTCTTGCTTATCTTTGATCTATAGTATTAATACTTTACATTTCTGGAATCGTGAGAAAATTTTCTACAAGTTTCATGTTTACAGTTTTCATTTTTGATGAGAAATAAGCAAGTTACAGTTGGTCTGGCTGGAGGTTGAAGATGAAGTCTTCAGAATACGTTTTGCCTTACATATTTATTGTTTCATTTGTATTAACGAATGTATAGCCACCTCAGTGGTAGAAGCGCACGCCTGTAACCTATGGGACCTGGGTTCGAGCCCCAGTGGTACCCTTTTCATTTGTTTCTTCATTTTTTACAATTCTGACTTTTTTTGTTTGCAGGGCGCTGGGCCTCTTTGGGTCTGGCTTATTTTTTTATTTTTATTTTACTGACCTCCCTACTTCCTCTTGGCACCCCCTGGCCCAAGTTTTATTATTTATTTATTTATTTCATTTTTCTTTTCTTAAATATATTTTCTAAATACTAAAAAATCATAAAAATATAAAAAAATGATATATTTATATTTGGGTTAATACCTATTTTCACCCCTGACATATGGGGTGTATTTGAAAAACCCCCCTGTCAAAAAAAAAGTTCCAATTGTTACCTTGACAAATTTTAAAAGTTTCAATTTTTACCTTGAGGATGCCACATCCCTAAAAAGGCTGATGTGGCTTATATTTTTGTTATATTTTTATTATTATTTAATGACATGGCTTGATTAGTTGTCATTTTTAATTAATTTTTTATTTTTAATTCCACATGGCATTTATATTAATATTTTATTAATTGAGTGTTAATTCAAAGTTAAAAAATTTTTGTCCTTCAGCAGGATTCGAACCATGGACATTATGTTTGCAATAAACACTTCTTACCACTAGACCAATGCATTTTCTTTGTTACATATATGCATCAATAGATATTCATATCATTAACATATTAATTACAATTATCAATAAATTTTCTTAACTAATTGATTTAAATAATTTTTAAAAAAATGTTTTATACATATTTTATCTTTTTACTCTAACTTTTTTTAAATTTTAAATTTTCAAAAATCACTTAAATTTTCAAAAATCACTTAAATTTTCAAAAAACACTTAAATTTAAAAAAATCACTTAAATTTAAAAAAATCACTTAAATTTTCAAAAATCACTTAAATTTTCAAAAGTCACTTAAATTTTCAAAAATCACTTAAATTTTCAAAAATCACTTAAATTTTCAAAAATCACTTAAATTTTCAAAAATCACTTAAATTTTCAAAAATCACTTAAATTTTCAAAAATCACTTAAATTTTCAAAAATCACTTAAATTTTCAAAAATCACTTAAATTTTCAAAAGTCACTTAAATTTTCAAAAATCACTTAAATTTTCAAAAATCACTTAAATTTTCAAAAATCACTTAAATTTTCAAAAATCACTTAAATTGTCAAAAGTCACTTAAATTTTCAAAAATCACTTAAATTTAAAAAAATCACTTAAATTTTCAAAAATCACTTAAATTTTCAAAAATCACTTAAATTTTCAAAAATCACTTAAATTTAAAAAAATCACTTAAATTTAAAAAAATCACTTAAATTTTCAAAATTTTCAAAAATCACTTAAATTTAAAATCACTTAAATCACTTAAATTTAACTTATTTTTTTAAATTTAAGTGATTTTTGAAAATTTAAGTGACTTTTTTTAAATTTAAGTGATTTTTGAAAATTTAAGTGATTTTTTTAAATTTAAGTGATTTTTTTAAATTTAAGTGATTTTTGAAAATTTAAGTGATTTTTGAAAATTTAAGTGATTTTTGAAAATTTAAGTGATTTTTTTAAATTTAAGTGATTTTTGAAAATTTAAGTGACTTTTGACAATTTAAGTGATTTTTGAAAATTTAAGTGATTTTTGAAAATTTAAGTGATTTTTGAAAATTTAAGTGATTTTTGAAAATTTAAGTGACTTTTGAAAATTTAAGTGATTTTTGAAAATTTAAGTGATTTTTGAAAATTTAAGTGATTTTTGAAAATTTAAGTGATTTTTGAAAATTTAAGTGATTTTTGAAAATTTAAGTGATTTTTGAAAATTTAAGTGATTTTTGAAAATTTAAGTGACTTTTGAAAATTTAAGTGATTTTTGAAAATTTAAGTGATTTTTTTAAATTTAAGTGATTTTTTTAAATTTAAGTGTTTTTTGAAAATTTAAGTGATTTTTGAAAATTTAAGTGATTTTTGAAAATTTAAAATTTAAAAAAAGTTAGAGTAAAAAGATAAAATATGTATAAAACATTTTTTTAAAAATTATTTAAATCAATTAGTTAAGAAAATTTATTGATAATTGTAATTAATATGTTAATGATATGAATATCTATTGATGCATATATGTAACAAAGAAAATGCATTGGTCTAGTGGTAAGAAGTGTTTATTGCAAACATAATGTCCATGGTTCGAATCCTGCTGAAGGACAAAAATTTTTTAACTTTGAATTAACACTCAATTAATAAAATATTAATATAAATGCCATGTGGAATTAAAAATAAAAAATTAATTAAAAATGACAACTAATCAAGCCATGTCATTAAATAATAATAAAAATATAACAAAAATATAAGCCACATCAGCCTTTTTAGGGATGTGGCATCCTCAAGGTAAAAATTGAAACTTTTAAAATTTGTCAAGGTAACAATTGGAACTTTTTTTTTGACAGGGGGGTTTTTCAAATACACCCCATATGTCAGGGGTGAAAATAGGTATTAACCCTTTATATTTTGACTTAGTTTACTTTATTTTTCTCACAAAAATATTTTTATTAATTATAATTTATTTAATTTTTTACTTATTGTCTTGTAAATATAAATAAATTTAGGTTGTTAGTTATTTTCTTTGATACTAATTTAAATGCATTATTTTTTATATAAAAAAAAGACTAAAAATATTTTATAATACTATAAATATTTTTAAGATAAAAATACCAAAATACTTTCCTTGAATTTATTTTCTTTTGATTAATTAATAGAACTAGGTTTTCATTTAAAATCTTTTCTTAATAAATTCATACTTAATTAACTATTTTCTTTATTTAATTAGGTTAAGACAAAATCTTCTTTCATGAAAACCAAACAAAATTCATTTTCTTTACATTTTTGCATCCTTGTACATTTATTCATTTTTATACTTTGTATTTATTTAATCCCTTGTATATTCATACCAATTAAATATGATTGTAATAGACTAATTAGGTTTAAATTCTTGCAATCTCCATTTACAAATTGTACACCCCCTCCTCATAAATGTTGTAATAGCATAGTAACTTTAAATTTCGCAATTTATCGCTTTTATATAACATGCTAGTAATTAGGGTTTGTATGGAAAGACTAAAACCAATATCTAGAAAACCCTAATTCAAGACAAAAACAAGCCTGAAAACAATACACTTGCACACAAGCACCCCTAGGGTTATTCCACTTTGTTGCCTTATACAAAATGGCCATATTACGCATGTAAGGTATCTTAGCAAAAACAAGTAAATACAAGATCATAGTCCCTTGATGACGCTATCTAAGTTGCCTTGCAAATGATCTTAGTCCCTCAAAAAGAATGCTAAGATACCTTGGAACATTGCTAATCATGGTTATACGATGACCCATGTCCGTCCTGTTTACATCCAAAGATAGGGTTGCTTACCAAATCAATGGTAAGACAATAATGTCAAAGGAAAAGAAAAATGAACAAGAAAGACATTTGAGTAGGTACATTACTCCTAATTACTTGCTCCATTTCAAAACAAACATCCTTGCTATTTCCAAAACAAACACCTACACTTTCAAACATCTTACAAGATTGAAAATATTTTCAAAAGATCAAACATCTTTGTATACATTCTTACAAACAAGAATCATTACAAAGATTACCTAAACAATGGCCTCTTTACAAAATACTTTCAAAAACCACATCAAGCACAATTTCAAACAAAAAGCAAGTGATCTAGAAAGTAACTAAGAGCCCATGGAAAACCATGGATGAAGAGGGTGCTAATACCTTCCCTTTTCATAATCTACCCCCCGAACTCAAGAAACAATCTCAAAAGTCTTTCTTGTGCTTTTTCACCTTTCCTTTTGGATAAAAGAAAAGTCAGTGGCGACTCTTGCTAACCGGAACATTTGCAATCAAACATAAAACCTTCAAGTCAGTTATCCCACCGTATCACACTATAATTTTAATGTAAGCTCAATTAATGGACAAGATATATGGCCTAAGGTTGATATTGAATAAATGTTGCCTTCATGTAGCCTGATGAATCCCCTAACAAGCGAAGGACACAAACAACTTATTCTAGCACAAACGGTAGTGTACATGGCCATAATGCAAGAAGTTGTACTAGTCTTGTGGTTGACCTTGAAGCTCAAAAAAGAAAGGTATTTATTTATATCCATATTATGTATAATTAATAATGCCAAGATATGTGTTATACGAATTCCATCATTTCTATGTTCATAGAAAACCAAAGAAGAATGCAACATGAGTTGTATTTGGGAATACAACACAACCACAAACCGGCCTGAAAATACTACACAAGAACAATAACAACCTCAAAATGAAGTTGTATCAGAACAAGAACAACCTCAAACTGAAACTATATCAGAATAACAACTACCTCGAACTTAAATTGATGTTGATCCTAAATTTGAAATGCTTGCTACATATCTTTATGCACCATTTGAGGCAACACAACCTCAACCAAATATCAATGATGTTAATTCCCAAACTTCACTTGTTCCTAATGTTGAAAATGCGCCTATTCCAAATATGGAACCTACACCTCATGTAGCTGCACATGACTCTAGTATAAGTGGTTCAGAATCTAATTACACTGTCTGCACCTGTTCCAATTATGGAACCTTCTCCTCAGGAAGTTATATATGTACCTCCAAGAGTTCTTAAACTAGTTGTGTTACTTATACTAATTCAATTTATGTGTTTCAATTGGTTTTATTTCATATGGATAATGCTTGTGTTATGATTGTATCTTTGTAGAAAAAGAAATGCAAGAAAAAGATAGCAATGAAGTTGGAGTTAAGGAGAAGTGATAGAACAAGGGTTCTAAAATGCAAAAAATCTCAAGGGTGAAGGAAGTGACCCCGCATAACCACTGACATTGTAGACATATAGTGAACTTTCATGATGTGTTTTGGCTAATGTATTTCTATTATATTGAGCAAATTGGAGGTATGATGTATCTTTATTATGTATTTCTGTTATGTTAAACAAATTGGCTTATGCCTTTTTTTGCTTATGTGTTTTGGCTTATGACTTTTGGCTATATGTAATTTGAATACATTAACCATCCTTATGGTTTAGTAATATATGACCCTTTTTTACCTCTAATCTTATTTTAGATCATTGATAAACAAGGATAACAATAAAATCACAAACATATATGGTCCAAATTCGAACCATCATATTCATTCATTAAATAGTACAGGAACAAAATTCGTAACGACTTAATGTTACAAGAACGAAAAACAAAAAAAAAAGTACAAACACATTCAAAGGGAAATCACCACCATTTGTGGTAAGTAGAGAAAAAAAACCCATGACACAATCAACAAAACCTTGAAAAATTGACTTTTCTCTTTTCCTAATCTCAACTTCATCTTCATCTTTGCTTTTTTCCTAATCTCAATTTCCTTCATAATGCAGCCTAAATCATTCACAACTTTTGAGCACTTACATCCAATTGAAGTTCTGAGTTCACTTAGTGTGATTGGTTCAAGTTCATAATCCCATTTGAAGAACTTGTAATCGAACATTAACCCTGAATTTTGACACTTCCAATATATCCTTTTAGGGTTTTCAACTGAGTTTGGCATAAACAATTTAATTGATCTATTGCAACCACATACTGGCACTTGAAACGAATTAGAGTTTTTATTTGATAAATAAGCCATGGATCAATGGAGGATAAAGGTGTAGAGCAAGAAGGAGGTACAAATATAAAGTGAGAGGGAACTTTTGCAAGAAGATAATTTTTTGGATTTAATCCCTCCTTTTATTAACCATAATACTAAAATTAGACGAGTTTTAATGAGTATAATAAAAAAACAAATTCCAACTCAACAACGTTAGCCACATAGGCGTTTTGTAACAAAACTTTGATGCCAGGTGTTGTACCCCAAAATTTTATCTCTCATTTCATCAACATTTTCTCACCACAAGACCCTTGGAGCTCAAGATCAAGTTAGGGTTTGCTCTGCTCAAGGCCCCTCCTTGCACTGTTGACCCAAATTAGGGTTTGAGTTTGCACAAGGATGTTTTGACCTAAAATGCCCAAAGTGACTTTCATGCTTCATGTTGGACTCACAAGTTTATCCATACCAAGTTTCAAGCCTTGATTCCAATCTTTGCCCAATCAATTGGACAGTTGACCTAGAAATCAACTGTATTGGGGAAAAAGTCAACTATGGCCAATTGACAGTCAAACTTCATGATTTTTGACCCACATCAACATAATGAACTCATATGAACCATTTGGTCAAGTTTGGATCACAATTCCACAAGAAATTTGATCAGATCACCAAAAGGGCAAAATGGTCATTTTTAGGGTTTTGACTACACAAAGGCAATTTTTGACTGTTTGACTTAACCAATGGAAAACCAAGCTCACATATGGACTCAAGGACTCAATGGCATTGTCTTTACCCATTCAACAAGTTCAAAAGATCTCAAATGTACAAGATTGACAGATGAATTTTCCAGTCAACTGATCAAAATTTGAATGTATACTGAAAAGTCAAACTTTGACTTTTTGGTCAAAATAAAGTGCCAAGATTCATTTTTAATCAAGACATGTCAAATTATGAAACTTGTTCATCAAGAAATCCAAAATTGCAAATTAGGGTTTAAAATGAAGAAATTTCATAACTTAGAAATTTTCTAAGTTATGAAATTCCCTTATTTTTCCCTAACTTTGTCCCATTTTTTCATCAAGATACAAATGGATTCAAGCAAAACTCAAAACATGAAAGTTGTAGTATATTGAAAAATCTACAACTTTTATTCACAAAGTTTCCTCAAAAGAAGCTTGTAGCTCAAGTTATGATTTTTGGAACAAGGGTGCAAAACATTTTTAACTTAGAAAAATTTTGACCTATTCTAGGCAGGATTTTTGTCCAACTTCTTGGCCATTTTTCACATGCTTCCACTTGTAGTTTCAATTTTCATTACAAATATGGATTGTAGTACACATTCCAAGCTTTCCAAATTGTCAAAGAACTTCTCAAACACCCTTATGGTTAAGGAGAATCGAATTTGCAAAGTTGGGAAAAATTCACTTTTGTTCATAACCAAATGCATGTTCATACAAGTTCCATTTTAAAATCAGCATGCTTGGAACTTGTTTGAAGGCCTCTAAACCAAGTTTTCACTCCATAATTAAATGCCTAACAATTGTGTTCAAGCATTGTTTTATGCATTTAGTCATTACACAAAGAACTAATCCATAATTAGAAAAAGTAACTTTGCCATTTTTGAAAAGTAATGCTTTATGTCAAGTTCATGATCTTTGAAGTACAAGCCAGATCTTTGAGGCTAGGATTTGTACACAAATCCCTCAGATCAAGAACAAGATGTGAAGCATGCTTGAGAGCATTGGACAGGCCTATATCACACTTACACTATCCTTGCTTACCTTGGAAGAAAGCTTGCAAAAAACTATCCAACTCTCACTTCCTGTCAACACAGTAAAACAAAAACCTTGTGAACATCTTTCATACACCCAAGCTGACCTAAAACACGATTCCTTCATCCTCAATACCCCCTCATTCACCAAAACACCATTTTTCTGCAAGAAACAGGGCATCCCTGCAGATTGAGTTGCACAACTCAGTTTGCTCGTGCGTTTTGGCCAAAGCTTGTTCAAACACATTCCCTACATCCATTGGAACTATCCCAAGCCCTAAATACAAACTGTAACATCCCTAACCCCAGTTGCCATTTTCATTTTTTTCAGTTTTGCAGGTGAACTTCCATAGCACGATTCATAGTGATTCAAAGCAAGCCAGGTGTTGGAGAAGCATCCTTGGACTTCAGGCAAGTTGTACCAAAGCTCAAATTCCATTGAAGATACCTCCATTGCTGTACACGATTCAAGCTGAAACAGGTACAAACATGAACTTCTATCTCTCAATATATGAAGAGTTAGGCTTAGGTTTGTGAATGAAACATGTTCTCCTCATAGCCCTGAAGCCATCCATATATTTACTTTTCATTTATATTGAGTATGCTGTGAGAATTTTGGCCATGAACATTGAAGAAAAATTAGGTCAGAAATTGGGGATGAAAAAATTCTCCTTCGTTTCTTAGAGTTAAGTCAAGTGTTTTATATGTATGAATTCGTCTTTTGATGCTCTACATTGTTTGTGTTATGAGTTTTTGTTAAAAGTCAAAGAATTAGGAGTTTGAATGAAGCATGGAAAGCGTGCGTTTTGGTTGTTCAAACGAAGCTGGAGGTTGAAGAAGGCTGACTTGGGTTGGGCCTGAGTTGGTTCTTGCTCTTTGCACTCCCTTTTCCAATTTACACCCCCCCTGGCCCATTGTGTGATATATTGATCATTTTTGATTTTTTCTTTTTGATTCTGACTTATTATTTTTTGCTCAAATATAAAAAATATCAAAAATATTTTTCCACCCTTTTTTTGCATTTATTTGGCATTTATTTGTTTTATTTAATGTATGTATGTAAATAAATATAAAAACCTTTTTATTTAAAACCCTAGAAAATAATACAAAAATATATATTTTTTAGTCACTATTTATTATTTACATTTTGAAAACATTTTCTAAAATATACTTCTTTTTGTAAATAATTAATATTTTATTTTTTATATATTTAGTATATTTAATATATAATACAAATATTTGTATATTTTATTAGAATACTTAGGATAAAAAATATGAAAATAATACATTTTTATTTTATTAATACATGACACTAAAAAATACTTTTTTTACAATATACTTCTTTTTTTATTTTTTATATAAATTAATATATAAATATTATATATAATTAATAAATAAATACTATTTATTTGAAAACTAGGGTTTTGCCCTAAACCATAAAAATATCCAAAATTGACCTTTTATTTTTGTTTATATTTCATATTGAAAAACACTTTCACATACATAAATTATCATTTTTGTGCATAATACATTTTGCATATTCATTTTGTATTTATTCCAATATTGTACAATTAAATAATTTGTATATTCGATATGGATGTAATAGTTTAGCTTTAATTTCTTGTCAAATATCCCCCCATTCAAACATTTGTACCCCCATCCCCATAATCATGTTGTAATAATTTAGGACTTTAAATTTCCGCATTTAAAAGCTTTCAAATTATGCCATGATAGACCTAGGGTTTGTATGCAAATCAAAAATAACAAGTAGCTTGACTAATACAAAGACAAAAAAGCATGAAAATAGACAACACCATACACACTTACACCCCTAGGGTTACTCCACTTGTTGCCTTCAAAAATGGGCCATGTTGCATGTTGAGTGTCTTTGGCAAAACAAAAACAAATCAAATTATCATAGTCCCTCGATGACGCTTTCTCAAGTTTCCTAAAAAAATGATCAAAGTCCCTTAAAGAGAAAAATTGCCAAAGACACTTGGCACTATTGCATTCATGGTCTAAACGATGACCCGCGCCTGTCCCGTTAACATCCTAACACAAGATTGTCCATCAAATACAATGGTGGAACAATACTGTTAAAAGGGTTAAAACATAGAAAAAATCTTTGAGGAATTTAGGGTAGATAGCTCTTGGTTACTTGACCAACTTGCAAAACAAATCCTTGCCATTTTTCAAAACACACTCCACAACACAATTTCAAAACAAACTCTCAAAAAACATTGAAACATCTTTTCAAAAAGACAAACACCTTTGTAAAACATTCGAGTAAAGAATTGTTACAATGGTTGCCTAGACAAGGCATCTTTTTCAAAATATTTTCAAAACCACACACACAAAGCACCATTTCAAACAATTGAAAAGCAAAGGCAAGTGATCTAAGCAAGTAACTAAGAGTCCATGGATAACCATGGATAAAAAGGGTGTTAACACCTTCCCTTTCTATAAACTACTCCCCGAACCCAAGAAAACATATCAAAGGTTTTTCCTGTGCTTTTTAACCTTTCCTTAGGATAAAATAAAAAGTCGGTGGCGACTCTTGCTAAACCGAAACATTTGCAAAAACAAACGCAAAACCCAAGTCAGTTCTCCCACCGTATCACAGAACTGGCGACTCTGCTGGGGACAAAATTAAAAGTGGAGTAACCTTAGGGCTTAGATCACCCTTTTTGCATGACTAATTGTTTGCTTTGATTGCTTTATATTTTGGTTCTCTTGTTTGGGCTTGAAATCCTCCACCCGGATTTGGGAAACATTCATAGATAGCAATATGTTGTGGAAACTGTGCGGGGTATACCGACACGGTTGAAGCAATAGCTATATTAGTGTGACATATTTGTGAGTACCGGTAACCCTTGAGTTCAATCAAGGAGAGTACGGGGCCGCTGAGTGATGTCACTAAGCACTAATGACCTAGAACCTTACTTGACCATCTTGGCCTTTTATTAGGGGTAGTGAGATGACCGGCTTTGGTGCAGTCCGAAGTTGGTAGATACTCGATACTACACTCATTGAGGGTTATTTTTCTTGGAATATTTTGGTCGCTAGTTAAGTGGCTAAACCAAAACAATGAACATGTAAAACGATCCAATGATATTGAGCTCCTTAGAACCCGGTTACTATTTATAGGACAGGTTTTTAAGCCAACTACACTCAAGAGGGTACTTACCTATGAAACCCCATGCAAGCCTGAAATTAGGGTTTTGTGTGACTTGCTTGTACATATGTTTGTGCATACATCATGAACATCATAAAGCATCATATGCATCCACTAACCATTTCAAGGGTTTGGATCTTCATCTTTGTTCTTGTTTTGTAGGTCATGGAAATTCTTCGCAGGAAAACTATCCAAGTCAACCTTGTGAGAATCCCTCCTCAACTCAAGGAGCTTACATCCAGAATTCCAGAGGGTTCTCTCTTCAGTGAAATACATGGTAGACTGCTCATCCTAGTCAACACCAGCATTGAAGAAGACATGGTGAAAGTGTTGTTCCAGTTCTTTGACCCCCTTCACCACTGTTTCACATTCCCCGACTACCAATTGGTGCCTACTTTGGAGGAATTTTCTCAACTCCTGAGAATTCCTATTCTTAATCAACTACCCTACAACGGTACGGAAAAAGAACCAAAGCCTGGAGATGTTGCTCGAGCACTACACTTGCAACCATCTGACATCAAGGGGCATTGGGAGACTAGAAGTGGTGTCAAGGGCTTCTTGGCAAAGTTCTTGTTTGAGAAGGCACAAGAGTGTTGGAACTCCTTGGATCTACAAGCCTTTGAAGAGATTGTGGCACTCCTTATTTATGGGTTGGTCTTGTTCCCAAATCCTGACCAACTTGTAGATGTAAATGCTGTCAAGATTTTCCTATCCAGGAATCCCATACCTACATTGCTTGGGGATATCCGCCACTCATTTTACATACGAACAATGAGAAAGAGAGGTGTTCTCATATGTTGTACTCCTCTCCTTGCAAGGTGGTTTATTTCTCACCTTCCACAATCTGTTTTGAAGAATGAACAAGGCTTAAGGTGGTCACAACGGTTGATGACCCTCACGTATTCTGATGTACATTGGTGTTCTCGATCCAGAGAAAATGTCATCATCGTCGATCGTTGTGGTGAGTTCCCTAATGTTCCCTTACTTGGCATTAGAGGAGGTATTACCTACAAACCTTGTTTAGCTTTGAGACAATTTGGATATGCACGGAGGGAGGGCCCTCATGACATGCTGATTCCTGACCTAGTTTTTGACTTCGATAACGATGCGCAAGGACTTCGCCAAAGATTCATCAGAGCTTGGAGGATGCCTAACAAGGTAGATAGCAAGACACTGGGGCACAAGAACTCCATCCCTCTTGAGCCTTACCTCAAGTGGGTACGAACCCGAGCCCAGAGTCTTATGATGCCTTACCCTCATATTCTCCCTTTGATTAAAGAGCCTATTAAGGAAGGAGAAGTTCCTTACACCATCCTACATCCTGACATGCCAACATCATGGGAGGAGATGCAGAAGAGTTGGATCCAACTCAAGGAAGAAAGGGATACTTTTGAAGCCAGCTTCTACACCAGTGAGAAGAAGGTTTTGGAGCTTACCTGCCGACTTCACGAGGAGGAGACCCTCAACACTTACATCGCACCAAAGAGGATGCGCAACGTCTTTTTACCTTGAGAAGTTTTTGTAATATTTGGCCCATGGGGCATTTATGTACTGACAAAATTTCTCCTTATTAATATGACGTGTGTTCTTTTTGTCTGCAACAATTTTGAATTTCTAAATCCTTGAATGCATTGCATGAATAAACATATCATTCATCATATGCATAAACAGGTCTTCACACCAGGTTTCCTTATCTTTCTACTGTTTATTTCAGTAAGATGGATCTCGAACAGACGGTCAAAGATCTGCATGCACAAAACTCGCAGTTTCAACAGCTCCTTATGACCTTGGCCAAGGGTCAGGAGGATCTTAAAACACTGTTATGGAACAAAGAGCAAGAAAAAGGAAAAAAGAAGAAGAAGAGAGTTGGGGTAGCTACACTGGGAAGAAGATTTGAGAATGAAGCTAGGAGAGTTCTTGAATTTCCCTCCACATCTGATGAGGGAACCGGTAAAGGAAAAGGAGCTGCATTACCTTCTGAGTCTGAGGCTGAAGAGGAAGAGGTTGAGGAAGATGAAGACTACTCAGAGCAGCAATACCCGCCAGCGGACGACAAATACAAAAACCTGGAGGATAGACTGGCAGCTATGGAGCTGCAAAGGGTTCCTGGGTTAGATTTTGAAGAATTGGGATTGATTGCTGGGATTGTGATCCCTCCAAAGTTTAAGGTGCCAATTTTTGCAAAATATGACGGGCTGTCTTGCCCGAAGATGCACCTGAGGTCATATGTCAGAAGAATTCAACCTCATACATCCGACAGAAATCTTTGGGTACACTTCTTTCAGGACAGCTTGTCCGGTACACAGCTAGACTGGTTTTACCAGCTTGAGAGGTCAGAAGTGCATAACTGGGAAGACTTGGCAGCTGCCTTTTATCGCCAGTATCAATATAACGCTGACTTGGCGCCAACCCTTACTCAGTCACAAAGTATGGGGATGGCCTTAAATGAGGGATTCAAAGAATACGCCCAGAAATGGCGCGACTTGGCTGGAAGAGTGCAGCCACCTCTTTCAGATAGGGAACTAGTTGATATGTTCTTGGGGACCCTATCTGGCCCTTTCTTCAACCATTTGATCGGGAGCTCTTCAGCAGGGTTTACTGAATTGATTCTGACTGGCGAGCGGGTGGAAGCTGGTATTAAGAGTGGGAAGATTCAAAGGGATGCCTCTGCATCCACAGCTGTTAAAAAGCCATTTCCAGCCAAGAAGGAGGCAGCTGTTATATACTCTCAGAAAAGATTGGGAAGAACTGAGCGTCGGCCGACTGTAGGGGCCGTAATGATTCAAAATTCGTCAAATGATCAGCCTCGTAACAATCAGTCCAGACCTAACCAGCAGCGGGTGGAACAGCCACAACGACAATTCACCCGCATCAACATGACGCCTGCACAAGTTCGTCCCCATTTGTTGAAGCTAAATCTTACCACTATTAAAGAGGCACCAAAAATGTGAATACAACTTCCCCGCATTATCATCCCAATGCTAAATGTGCCTATCATTCTGACAGCGTCGGGCACGACACCAACGATTGCTGGGCGCTTAAGCATAAAATTCAAGATTTAATAGATGCAAAAGAGGTTGAGTTCGACGCCCCAGAGAAGCCAAATGTAATATCCGCTCTGATGCCAAAGCATGGTCGCAATGTCCATGCTATTGAAGAAGATATGTATGTTGCTGCTGTTGATGATCTGGTAACTCCATTACTGACAATAAAGTTGAATATGTTGAAGGCTGGGATTTTCCCAGGATGTAAAGAAGACTGCTACTGTTGTTCCTCCCTACCAATCGACTGTCCATTGCTGAAGATAGGCATCCAAGGCCTAATGGAAAACCAACAAATTCTTTTCGAAAAGATTCCTGCTACTCCAACCCTTGTCGAAGATGTTTCAATAATCATCATTTCCACCAATCTTTCCAAGGTCCCTAAAAAGCCTGTTAAGATTACATCTGCTACGAAGATTGTTCCTCTGAAAATAACCATGCCTGGGCCTGTCCCCTACAAATCTGACAAATCGATACCGTGGAATTATGGTGGAGAAATCTACTACCACGGTGTTAAACAAATTGAGATAACTGAAGAGAGCTCTGACGAAGAAACTACCGACATTGGAAACATTGCCGGTACGAGCAAGATTACCCGAAGTGGGAGAATTTTCTCTCCAGAGATTTCCCCTCCAAAGGAAATCTTTGGACCCTCGGCTGCTGCCAAGGTTACTCCTGCACCGATAAAACTTTCTGCAAGAACTCCATTGATTGAAGAAGTTGTTACTCCTGTGGTTGTCCCTCCTGCTGTTGCTGATAAGGGGAAAGGGATCCAAGATGAGCTCGTCAGGACGAGGGCTCAGCCATTGGTCATCCCCGAAACCTCTAAGAAAGAAATGGAGGAGATTCTGAAAATAATAAAAAAGAGTGATTACGATGTGGTGGAGTAACTGGGGCAAACCCCCTCGAAGATCTCCATGTTAGCTTTGCTGCTTTGTTCGGAGGCTCATGCCAAGGCCTTGATAAGGTTTTTGAAGACAACCCATGTGCCCCAAGAAACCTCAGTCGATCAATTCCAGGATTGTGTAGCCAGCCTTACCGCCGACAACGGCTTGGGTTTCTCTGATGCTGACCTGACTCCGAAAGGAAGAAAGCACAATGACGCACTGCATGTGTCGGTTGAATGCTGAGGGACCACTCTCGCCCATGTTTTGGTCGACACTGGTTCTTCTCTAAACGTGCTGCCTAAGAAGGCTCTTGACCGGTTGGATTGTGAAGGCTTGGAGCTGAAACCAAGTAATATCATTGTCAGGGCCTTTGACGGGTCTAAGAGATTGGTGCATGGGGAGGTCGACATTCCCATCAAGGTGGGCACTGAAGTATTCCACTCAACTTTCTATGTGATGGACATCCGTCCGTCATACTCTTGCTTGCTAGGGAGACCATGGATACATAATGCTGGCGCAGTCACTTCCTCCCTACATCAGATGCTGAAATACCCTGTCAAGGGAAAAATCATAACTGTACACGGTGAGGAGGAATATATGATCAGTCACCTGAACTCCTTTCGGTATGTAGAGGTGGAGGGCGAATTCATCGAGACACTGTTCCAACACTTCGAGGAAATTGCTCTCGAAGTTGCAGTAGCAAAGGCAGTAGCTGAGGTACCCAAGCAGGTGGCCAGGATGGCATCTCTGAAAGACGCAAAGGCTGCAATAAAGGAAGGGAAGAGCTCAACATGGGGTCAGTTTCCTGACTTTCCCCACAAGACAGACAAGTTTGGGTTGGGATTTACCGCTGCAGGGCAAAAAGCTATGCGTCGCTCAAAAATTGAAAGAACACCCATCAAGATTTCTCCTCGTGGAATCAATGCTTTGGAAGACGAAGAAGAAGAGGCCAACATTGAAGATTGGATCTTCCCAACCATCGAAGGGGGACTGCACAACTGGGAGGTGAAAGACTTCGTCCCCATTACTTTCATTAATCATTAATTTATCTTTCGAACATTTCCTGTTGGTCTGTAATAATTACTTTTAAAACAATCTGCACACTGTTTTTCACCTCATGCCTTGCCCAAGGCATGTAGGTCCATTTGTAAGGGTTTTGATTCTCTTCATATTCATATGCCATGTTTAATGATTCATTGGACGTTTTTCATTTATAAACTATTGTGTTCATTTTCTTCCCTTTTTGCATTTTTTGATTGTTTAAGGATGGCTATCCCTTACACACACCCACACTCACGAATGCAGGTACCCATCCACTCTGGATTCTATGGGTGACTATTCTGCTGTATCCTTCAATAACTCTGAAGATTTGGTCAATCAGGCTGAGTATGAAGATGACGAAGATTGTGAAGTACCGGGAGAGCTAGCCAGACTTCTACAACAAGAAGAGAGGGCCATCTTGCCTCATGAAGAGTTGTTGGAAACAGTCAACTTAGGAACAGAGGAAGACAGGAAAGAAGTACAAGTGGGTGCCAATCTGGAACCAAGTGTCAAGGAGCGCTTGATACAGCTGTTGAATGAATATGTTGAAATCTTTGCCTGGTCTTATGAAGACATGTCGGGTTTAGACACAGATATCGTGGTTCACCGTCTCCCTACGAGAGAGGATTGTCCATCGATCAAGCAAAAAGTCCGCCGAATGAGGCCCGACATGTCTGAGAAGATTAAAGCTGAAGTAATGAAGCAATTCAACGCTGGCTTTCTGGCTTTTACATCCTATCCACAATGGGTTGCTAACATTGTGTCAGTACCTAAAAAAGATGGCAAGGTCAGAATGTATGTAGACTACCGGGATTTGAACAGGGCTAGCCCTAAAGATGATTTTCCGCTACCGCATATCGACATTTTGATTGACAACACATCTCAGCATAAGGTATTTTCCTTCATGGATGGATTCTTGGGCTACAAGCAAATTAAAATGGCCCCCGAGGACATGGAGAAAACAACCTTTGTTACACAATGGGGTACCTTCTGCTACAAGGTGATGCCGTTCGGACTGAAGAACTCAGGGGCAACTTATCAGCGCGCCATGGTAGCTTTGTTTCATGATATGATACATCATGAGATCGAAGTTTACGTAGACGACATGATAGCTCGATCACAAACAGAGGAGGAACACCTTGAACATCTGCAAAAGCTGTTTGCCAGGTTGAAGGAGTACAAACTCAGGCTGAATCCAAGTAAGTGCACTTTTGGAGTTAGGTCTGGTAAACTTCTAGGATTTATTGTCAGCTGTTGTACCCCAAAATTTTCCCTCCCATTTCTCATTGATTTCTCATCACAAAGCCCTTGGAGATCAAGATCCAGTTAGGGTTTCATCTGCTCAAGACTTCTCCTTGCACTGTTGACCCAAATTAGGGTTTGTGTTTGCACAAAGATGTTTTGACCAAAAATTCCTAAGATGACTTTCTTGCTTCATATTGGACTCCCAAGTTTATCCACATCAAGTTTCAAGTCTTGATTCCAAGTTTTGCCCAGTCAATTGGACAGTTGACCTAGAAATCAGCTATATTGGGGAAAAAAGTCAACTGTGGCCAATTGACAGTTAAACCTCGTGAAAATTGACCCACATCAACATCATAAACTCACATGGACCATTTGATCAAGTTTGGATCACAATTCTACAAGAAATTTGATCAGATCATCAAAAGGGCAAAATGGTTATTTTTAGGGTTTTGACTGCACAAAGGCAATTTTTAACTGTTTGACCTAGCCAATGGCAAACCAAGCTCACATATGGATTCAAGGACCCCATGGAATTATATTGACATGCTCAACAAGTTCAAAAGATCCCAAATACACAAGATTGACAGTTGAATTTCCCAGTCAATTGATCAATTTTGATTGTATACTGAAAAGTCAAACTTTGACTTTTTGGTCAAAATCAAGAGTCAAGATTCATTTTTCATCAAAACATGCCAAATCATGAAACTTGTTCATCAAGAAATCCAAAATTGCAAATTAGGGTTTGAAATAAGAATTTTTCATAACTTAGAATTTTTCTAAGTTATGAAAAACCCTAATTTTTTTCCAACTTTGCCCCACTTTCTCACCAAGATTCATTTGGATTCAAGCAAAAGTCAAAACATGAAAGTTGTAGCTTGTTGCATAATCTACAACTTTGATTCACAAAGTTTTCCCAAAAGAGGCTTGTATCTCAAGTTACAATTTTTGGAATAAGGGTACTAAACCATTCTTAACTTAGTGAAAATTTGACCTATTTTGGCAAGGTTTTCTACCTAACTTCAAGACCATTTTCCATACACTTCCACTTGGAATTTCAATTTTCATTTCAAATATGGATTGTAGTACACATTCCAAGCTTTCCAAAATGTCCAAGAACTCATCAAACAATCTCATAACTTGAGAGATTCGAATTTTGCAATATGGCAAAAACTCACTTTTGAATTGGTCATGTACATGTTCATAACTTATGCCATTTTCAAGTCAGTTTGGTTTGTGCAACATTACAGGCCCTTGAACCATCCAACACTCAATAATTTAATGCATGTTCATTGTGCTAAGGCCTTGTTTCATGAGTTTATGCATTACATGTTGAATTAAGCCATTTATGGAAAAAGTGAAATAGCCATTTTTGCAAAAGCAAGCTTTATGTCAAAGTTGCAAATCCACAAGTACAGATCAAATCACTAAGGTACAAGATTATGAGCAAAACACACTGATCAAGACAAGGTTAGCAGCATGTTTAGGGGGCCTCTACTTGCCTAGAAACTCAAGTGGCTTTTGTTTGCTTAAGTGTTAAAAAACACATCATAACATGACACAACTTTGATCTCAGCATTAGAACACTTAAGCAATTGTTTTGTACATCTTCTAATCATCCAACCCAAGCTAGAACACGAGCAAACAAGGTCCCAAACACTCCCATTCCCAGAATCACTCTCAAACTGCAGAAACAGGGCAGGGTCTGCAGATTGGATCCCATCTCTCATTACTTTCATGATTTCTTGTCCAAAGCTCATCAAACACATTCCCTAGCATCACTTGAAGCTAACCAAAACACAAAACACGACCTGTAACTCCTCTAACCAGTTCCACCATTTTCACTTTCTTGTTTTGCAGTTGAAAGTCCATAGCTCGATTCAAGGTGTCTCAAAGCAAAGTAAGCATTAGAATAGCATCACCACACTTCAGGCAAGCTATACAGATCATCATCTTGCCCTGAAAGATCCCCCATTGCCAGATAGAACTTCAACTGAACAGGTATCTTCTTAAACTTCTAACTCTTAGTCTAGGCATCATTAGCTCTAAGTTTGTGAATAAGAAGTGTTCTACTCATGCCCCTGAATCTGTACATGCTTTTACTTTTCATTTATTTTGCTTGAGCTATGAGAATTTAAGGTTTGAATATGGAAGAAAAGTTAGGTCATGATTTGGGATTGTCAAAATTCTCTCTCATTTCTGAGAGTTAGGATGAGTTCTTTATATATTTAGAATCGTGATTCAATGCTTAACATTTCTTATGTTGGAAGTTTGTGCAAAAGATCAAAGAATCCAGGTGTTTGAATGGAGGTTCAGGCGCGCGTTTTTTGAACGTTTTTGATGTCTGAAGGTTGAAGAAGAAGCCACGTGGGCTGGGCCTGTTTTGATTTTCCTTTTCACACCATATATTCATTTTCATACCCCCTGAGCCCATTTTATTTATTTGCTTGATTTTTTTTACTTTTCTTTTTTTTATTCTGATTTATTTATTTTTGCTAATAATATTAAAAACTTGAAAATTTATTTTTACACCATTTTTGCATTTTTTAGGTATTTATTTGTTTATATGGACATTTATACATAAATATATATATATATATATATATATATATATATATATATATATATATATATATATATATATATATATATATATATATATATATATATATATATATATATATATACTATTATTTAGGAAAACTAGAAAAAAATAATGCAAATATAGTTTATTCCTGATTTTTTATTTCATTTTTCTCTTTTGAAAATATTTTGTATCAAAAATACTTTTTTATAAACATTAAAAATTATTATTTTTGTATATATAATATTTATTTAGTAAATAATAAAGATATATATATATATATATATATATATATATATATATATATATATATATATATATATATATATATATATATATATATATATATATATATATATATATATATATATATATATATATATATATATATATATATATATATATATATATATATATATATATATATATATATATATATATATATATATATATATATATATATATATATATATATATATATATATATATATATATATATATATATATATATATATATATATTAATATACTTAGGGCAAAAATACCAAAATACATACATATTTTCTTTTATTAATATTTGACTTCAAAAAAATACTTTTTATAAATATACTCCATTTTATTTTATTTTTGTATATAATTATTAAATATTATACATATTAAATAGTTAATATACTTATTTAATGAAATTAGGGTTTTACCCTTAAAATACAAAAACTCCAAAAATAATACTTTTTTATTTTATTTATTTGACATAAATAATACTTTTTTTCATACATATAAAAACCCTTTTTGCATTTTGCATCTTTATTTTATTTTCCATTTAATTTATGCAATCAATTATCTTGTAAATATTCCAAAATTGATGTAATAGCTAGGTTTTAATTTCTTGTCTAAATATCCCCCCATTTGAACATTTGTACCCCCTTCCCATATTGTGTTGTAATAGTGTAGGAATTTTACTTTTCGCACCTTAACGCTTTCTAAATATACCATGCTAGAATTAGGGTTTGTATGCAAATAAAATGAACAAAAAATAGTTTGACCTAATTTCAAGATAATCAAGCATGAATATGGACAACACTTATCACACTTGCACCCCTAGGGTATTCCACTTGTTGCCTTCAATAATGGGCCATATTGCATGTTAGGTTTCTTTGGGTAAAAATAAACAATCAAATGATCATAAGTCCCTCGATGACGCTTTCGAAAGTTGCCTAAAAAATGATCAAAGTCCCTTAAAAGAAAATTGCCCAAAGATACTTAGCACTATTGCAATTATGGTCTAAAACGATGACCCGTGCCCGTCCCTTTCACCTCCTAACATAAGATTGTCGACCAAATGCAATGGTGGAACAAAATTGTTAAAAGGGTTAAAACATAACAAAAATCTTTGAGAACTTTAGGGTAGATAGCTCTTAAGTACTTGTCAACTTGCAAAACAAAACACTTGCCTATTTTCAAACCGCACTTCACAAACACTTTCAAAACAAACTTTCAAAAACCTTGGAACATCTTTTCAAAAAGACAAACACCTTTTGTAAAACATTCGAGTAAAGAATTGTTACAAGGGTAGCCTAGACAAGGCATCTTTTTCAAAACCTTTTCAAAGCCACACACAAAGCACCATTTCAAACAATTGAAAACCAAGGCAAGTTGATCTAAGCAAGTACTTAAGAGCCCATGGATAACCATGGATAGAAAGGGTGCTAATACCTTCCCTTTCTATAATCTACTCCCCGAACCCAAGAAAATATCTCAAAGGTTTTTGCTGTGCTTTTTAAACCTTTCCTTAGGATAAAATAAAAAGTCGGTGGAGACTCTTGCTCAACCGAAACATTTGCGAAAACAAACGCAAAACCATAGTCAGTTCTCCCACCATAGCACAGAACTGGCGACTCTGCTGGGGAAAATATTTAAAAGTGGAGTAACCTTAGGGCTTAGATCACCCTCTTGCATGACTAATTGTTTGAATTGATTGCTTTATACTCTATTGTTTGGGTTTGCAATCCTACACCCGTATTTTGGGAAACATTTCATAGATAGCAATACATTGTGGAAACTGTGCGGGGTATACCGACACGGTCAAAGCAATAGCTATATTAGTGCGACATATTTGTGAGTACCGATAACCCTTGAGTTCAATCAAGGAGAGTACGGGGACGCTGAGTGATGTCACTAAGCACTAATGACCTAGAACCTTACTTGACCATCTTGGCCTTTTATTAGGGGTAGTGAGATGACCGGCTTTGGTGCAGTCCGAAGTTGGTAGATACTCGATACTACACTCATTGAGGGTTGTTTTCTTGGAATATTTTGGTCGCTAGTTAAGTGGCTAAACCAAAACAATGAACAATGAAAACAATCATGTGATATTGAGCTTCTTAGAACCCGGTTACTATTTATAGGACAGGTTTTTAAGCCAACTACACTCAAGAGGGTACTTACCTACGAAACCCCATGCAAGCCTGAAACTAGGGTTTGGTGTGATTTGCTTGTACATATGTTTTGTGCATACATCATAAACATCATAAAACATCATATGCATTCACTAACCATTTCAAGGGTTTGGATCTTCATCTTTGTTCTTGTTTTGTAGGTCATGGAAATTCCTCGCAGGAACACCATTCAAGTCAACCTTGTGAGAATCTCTCCTCAACTCAAGAAGCTCACCTCAAGAATTCCGGAAAGCTCATCCTTCAGTGAAAGACATGGTAGACTGCTCAGCCTAGTCAACACCAACATTGAAGAAGACATGATGAAAGTGCTATTCCAGTTCTTTGACCCTCTTCACCACTGTTTCACTTTCCCTGATTATCAGTTGGTACCCACTTTTGAGGAGTTTTCTCAACTCCTAAGGATCCCTATCCTTAATCAACTACCCTTCAACGGTACGGAAAAGGAACCAAAGCCGGAAGATGTTGCTCGAGCATTACATCTACAACCATCCGACATCAAGGGGCATTGGGAAACCAGAAGCGGCGTCAAGGGATTCTTAGCAAAATTCTTGTTTGAGAAGGCACAAGAATGTTGGAACTCATTGGACCTACAAGCCTTTGAAGAAATTGTGGCACTCCTTATCTATGGGTTGGTCTTGTTCCCAAATCCTGACCAATTGGTAGATGTCAACGCCGTCAAAATCTTCTTGTCCAGAAATCCAATACCAACATTGCTTGGGGACATTCTTCACTCATTTTACACACGAACAATGAGAAAGAGGGGTGTTCTCATGTGTTGTACTCCTCTCCTTGCAAGGTGGTTTATTTCGCACCTTCCACAATCTGTCTTGAAGAATGACCAAGGCTCGAGGTGGTCCCAACGGTTGATGACTCTTACTCACTCTGATGTACATTGGTGTTCTCGGTCCAGAGAAAATGTCATCATCGTCGATCGTTTGGAGAGTTTCCTAATGTTCCTTTACTTGGAATCAGAGGAGGTATCACCTACAACCCTTGCCTAGCTTTGAGGCAATTTGGATATGCACGGAGGGATGGCCCTCATGACATGTTGATTCCTGACCTAGTTTTTGACTTCGACAACGATGCACAAGGACTTCGCCAAAGATTCATCAGAGCTTGGGGAAGACTCAACAAGGTTGATAGCAAGACTCTGGGACATAAGAACTCCATCCCTCTTGAGCCTTATCTCAAGTGGGTACGAGCCCAAGCCCAGAGTCTAATGATGCCTTATCCTCATGTTTTCCCTGTGATTAAAGAGCCCGTCATGGAAGGAGAGGTTCCCTACACCATCCTACATCCTGACATGCCTACATCGTGGGAGGAAATGCAGAAAAGTTGGGTTCAGCTCAAGGAGGAATGGAACACTTTTGAAGCCAGCTTCTACGCTAGTGAGAAGAAGGTTCTAGAGCTTACCCGCCGACTCCATGAGCAAGAGGCCCTCAACACCTACATCGCACCAAAGAGGATGCGCAATGTCTTTTTGCCTTGAGAAGTTATTTTGTAATATTTGGCCCATGGGGCATTTATGTACTAACAAATTTCTTCTTATTAATATGACGTGCGTTCTTCTTTGTCTGCAACAATTTTGAATGTTCTAAATCCTTGAATGCATTGCATACATAAGCATACCATTCATCATGTGCATAAGCAGGTCTCACGCCAGGTTTCCTTATCTGTCTGCTGTTTATTTCAGTAGGATGGATCTCGAGCAAACAGTCAAAGACCTACAAGCTCAGAATGCACAGTTCCAGCAACTCCTGATGACCTTGGCTAAGGGTCAGGAGGATATCAAGACTCAATTGGGGAACAAAGACCCAGTGAAAAAGAAGAAAAAGAGACTCGGGGTGGCTACTTTAGGGAGAAGATTTGACGGAGAAGCTCGGCGAGTGCTTGAATTTCCTCCTACTTCTGATGAAGGAACCAGCAAAGGAGGTGGGGCTGCGGTACCTTCCGAGTCCGATGTAGAAGAAGAAGAGGTCGAAGAGGATGAAGATTATTCTGATCAGCAATACCCTTCGGCTGATGATAAATATAAGGGTTTAGAAGACAGATTGGCCGCCATGGAGCTACAAAGAGTACCGGGTTTGGATTTTGAAGACTTGGGTTTGGTCGCCGGGATTGTGATTCCCCCAAAATTCAAAGTGCCAGTGTTTGTGAGGTATGATGGCCTGTCCTGTCCAAAAATGCATCTCAGGTCCTACGTGAGAAAGATTCAACCCTATACGGTAGATAAAAACCTTTGGATTCATTTCTTTCAAGACAGCCTTTCTGGAGCTCAGTTGGAGTGGTTTTATCAGCTAGAGGGAACCAGCGTCCGGAATCGGGAAGATTTGGCCACCGCTTTTTACAAACAATATCAGTACAACTCTGACCTTGCTCCTACTCGTACCCAACTTCAGGGTATGTCACTAGGAACAGGCGAGGGATTCAAAGAATATGCACAAAAATGGAGGGATTTGGTTGGCAGGGTGCAGCCTCCTTTAACCGATCGTGAGCTTGTTGACATGTTTCTAGGGACCCTATCTGGGCCATTTTTCAATCATCTGATTGGTAACTCTTCCGCGGGGTTTACCGATTTGATCTTAGCAGGCGAAAGAATAGAGGCTGGCATCAAGTCAGGAAAGATTCAGAAGGGTGTTGCTGCAAATGTTGAGAAGAAACCTTTTAAGAAGGAAACGACTGTGGTATATTCTCAGAGAAGAGCAGGCAAGACTGGGCGCTGGCCGACCGTGGGGGCCGTAATGATTCAAAACGCTTCAAGTGAACAGCCTCGCTATAACCAGTCCATACCAAATCAATAACGGGTGGAACGGCCACAACGGCAGTTCACCCGCATTAATATGACTCCAGCGCAAGTGCTTCCCCATCTGTTGAAGTTGAATCTCGCCACTATCAAGGAGGCACCAAAAAATGTGAATACGTCCTCTCTGCATTATCATCCTAATGCTAAATGTGCCTACCATTCAGACAGTGTTGGGCACGACACCAATGATTGTTGGGCACTCAAGCATAAAATCCAAGACCTGATAGAGGCGAAGGAGGTGGAGTTTGACGCTCCGGAGAAGCCTAATGTGATATCTGCACCCATGCTGAAGCACGGCCGAAATGTCAACGCCATTGAAGAAGATTTGTATGTTGCTGATGTCAATGATCTGATAACTCCTTTGTTAACCATTAAGTTGAATCTGTTAAGGGTCGGGATCTTCCCGGGATGTAAAGAAGACTGCTATTGTTGTTACTCTCTGCCGTTTGATTGTCCATTACTGAAGAAAGGCATCCAAGGCCTTATGGATAGTCGACAAATTTTGTTTGAAAAAGTTTCTGTTGTTCCAACTCATACTGAAGATGTCTCAATCATAACCATTCACGCCAATCTTTCCAAGGCCGTCAAAAAGCCTGTTAAGATTACACCAGCTACGAAATCTGTTCCTTTGAAGATAACAATGCCAGGGCATGTCCCCTATGTCTCTGAGAAGTCGATACCATGGAACTATGGCGGTGACGTCTACTATCATGGTATTAAACAAATCGAAATAACTGAAGAAAGTTCGGATGATGAAGAAGCCAGCATTAGTAACATTGCAGGCACTAGCAAAATCACCAGGAGCGGGAGAATATTTTCTCCAGAGATTGCCCCTCCAAGAGCAATCTTTGGACCCTCATCAGCTGATAAGGTCATCCCGGCACCAATAAAACTCTCTGCTAGAACCCCTTTGATTGAGGATGTTGTTGTTCCTAGTACTGTCTCTCCTACCGCTGCTGATAAAGGTAAGGGAATCCAAGACGAGCTCGTCAGGACGAGGGCTCAACCCTTGGTCATCCCGGAAACCTCCAAGAAGGAAATGGATGAGATTTTGAGGATAATCAAAAGGAGTGATTACGATGTGGTAGAACAGCTGGGGCAAACCCCCTCAAAGATCTCCATGCTGGCACTACTGCTTTGCTCGGAAGCGCACGCTAAAGCTCTGATAAAATTCCTGAAGGCAGCCCACGTGCCCCAGGAAACCTCTGCGGATCAATTTCAGAATTGCGTGGCTAGCCTTACTGCGGACAATGGATTAGGTTTCTCCGATGCCGACCTAACTCCTAAAGGTAGAAACCACAATGATGCTTTGCACATTTCAGTCGAGTGTCGAGGAACCACTCTCGCACATGTCTTGGTCGACACTGGTTCGTCACTGAATGTACTGCCTAAGAAGGCCTTGGACCGACTAGATTGTGAAGGGCTGGAATTAAAGCCGAGTGATATTATTCTCAGAGCTTTCGATGGCTCGAAGAGAATGGTCCATGGGGAGGTTAATATTCCCATCAAGATAGGCACTGAGGTGTTTAAGTCTACTTTCTATGTGATGGACATCCGTCCGTCATACTCTTGCTTGCTGGGTAGGCCTTGGATACATCATGCTGGGGCAGTCACCTCCTTCTTGCATCAAATGTTGAAGTATCCTGTCAAGGGAAAGATCATTACTGTCCATGGTGAAGAAGAGTACATGATTAGCCACTTGAATTCCTTCCGATATGTGGAGGTAGAAGGGGAGTTCATTGAGACGCCTTTTCAACATTTCGAAGAAGTCCTTCCTGAGATAACAGTAGCAAAGTTGGCAGCTGAGACACCGAGGCAGATGGTCAGGATGGCATCTCTGGAGGATGCAAGGGCCGCAATAAAGGAGGGGAAAAATTCAGCATGGGGACAGTTACCTGACATTCCACATAAAACCGACAAATTTGGATTAGGGTTCACTACCGCAGGCCAGAAAGCTATGCGCCGTGCGAAGATTGAAAGGGCGCCAGTCAAAATTTCTCCCTACGGAATCAACGCCTTGGAGGACGAAGACAAAGAGAGCAACATCGAAGAGTGGATTTATCCAACTGTCAAAGGAGGATTGAGCAATTGGGAGGTAAAAGACTTTGTCCCCATCACTTTTATTCATCAGTAATTTATCTGTTAAACATTTCCTATTTGGTCTGTAATATTTATTTTCAAAACAATTTGTACACTATCTTTTCGCCTCATGCCTTTCCCGGGGCATGTAGGCCCATTTGTAAGGGTTTTGATTATTTTTCATATCCATATGCCATGCTTAATGATTCATTGGACGTTTTTCATTTGATAAACTGCTTGTGTTCATTTTCTTTCCTTTTGCATTTTTTGTTTAAGGATGGCTATCCCTTACACACACCCACACTCACCAATGCAGGTACCCATCCACTCTGGATTCCATGGGTGACTATTCTGCTATATCCTTCAATAACTCTGAAGATCTGGTCAATCAAGCCGAGTATGAAGATGACGAAGGTTGTGAAGTACCAGGGGAACTAGCCAGACTTCTACAACAAGAGGAAAGGGCCATCTTACCACACGAAGAGTCATTGGAAACTGTCAACTTGGGGACCGAAGAAGACCGGAAGGAGGTGCAAGTGGGTGCCAATCTGGAACCAAGAGTCAAGGAGCGCCTGATGCAGTTGTTGAATGAGTATGTTGAAATCTTCGCTTGGTCTTATGAAGACATGTCGGGTTTAGACACATATATCGTGGTTCATCGTCTCCCCACAAGAGAGGACTGTCCACCGATCAAGCAAAAAGTTCGCCGAATGAGGCCTGACATGTATGAAAAGATCAAAGCAGAAGTAATGAAGCAATTCGATGTTGGCTTTCTGGCTGTTACGTCCTATCCTCAATGGGTCGCTAACATCGTGCCAGTACCTAAGAAAGATGGCAAAGTCAGGATGTGTGTGGACTACCGGGATTTGAATAGGGCCAGCCCCAAAGATGATTTTCCGCTGCCACACATTGACATTTTGATCGACAATACAGCTCAGCACAAAGTGTTTTCCTTCATGGATGGATTCTCGGGCTACAACCAAATCAAAATGGCCCCCGAGGATATGGAGAAAACAACTTTTGTCACACAATGGGGCACTTTCTGTTACAAGGTGATGTCGTTCGGGCTGAAGAATGCAGGGGCAACTTATCAACGCGCCATGGTAGCTTTATTTCATGATATGATACATCATGAGATTGAAGTTTACGTAGACGATATGATAGCTCGGTCACAAACAGAGGAAGAGCACCTTGAACATCTGGAGAAGCTGTTTGCCAGATTGAAAGAATACAAGCTCAGGCTGAATCCAAGCAAGTGTACTTTTGGAGTTAGGTCTGGTAAACTCCTGGGATTCATTGTAAGCGACAAAGGCATTGAAGTCGATCCAGCAAAAGTGAAAGCAATACGAGAAATTCCTGCTCCCCGTACTGAAAAGGAGGTTAGAGGGTTCTTGGGGCGCTTGAACTATATTGCTAGATTCATCTCTCATCTGACTTCTACCTGTGAGCCAATTTTCAAACTCTTGAAGAAAGATCAGGTAGTCGAATGGAACGACGATTGCCAAGCTGCTTTTGATAGAATCAAGGAGTATTTGCTAGAACCTCCTATTCTGATGCCACCCGTCGAAGGAAGACCATTGATCATGTATTTGACCGTCTTGGATAACTCAATGGGGTGTGTTTTGGGCCAGCATGACGAGTCTAGTCGAAAAGAGCATGCTATTTATTACCTTAGCAAAAAGTTTACCGACTGTGAGACTCGCTACTCACTGCTCGAGAAAACTTGCTGCGCTTTGGTATGGGCTGCTCGCCGACTAAGACAGTATATGTTGACTCATACTACCTTGTTGATTTCCAAAATGGATCCTATCAAGTATATCTTCGAAAAGCCCGCTTTATCTGGAAGGATAGCTAGATGGCAAATGATCCTAACTGAATATGACATCCAGTACACCACCCAAAAAGCTATAAAAGGGAGTGTACTAGCTGACCATCTGGCTCATCAGGCTATCGAAGATTATCAACCCATGAGATTTGACTTCTCAGACGAGGACATCATGAATTTGAACAACATTGAAAGTGACGGACCGTATGACGGACCCGAAAAGGGATCCCGATGGACCCTGTACTTTGATGGTGCTTCAAATGCACTTGGAAACGGTATCGGTGCAGTACTCATTTCTCCGGAAGGCTGTCACACACCTTTCACGGCCCGACTTTGCTTCAGCTGCACAAATAACATGGCTGAATACGAAGCTTGCATCTTTGGTCTCAAGGCTGCTATAGACTTGGGGATCAAATCTTTGATCGTATTTGGGGACTCAGCTTTGGTTATCAGTCAAATCAAAGGAGAGTGGGACACCAAGCATCCTAATCTTATCCCATACAAAGAACATGTCCTGACATTGTTGCCGCATTTCGAGCAAATTACCTTCGAGCATTTCCCGCGAGAAGAGAACCAGCTAGCAGATGCTCTAGCCACAATGTCCTCCATGTTTAAACTCAACTGGGATAACGAGGCTCCCCAAATCACCATTGAGCGAATGGATGAACCTGCGCATTGTCACGAGATTAATACCGAAGAAGTAGTGGAACAACCCTGGTTCCATGAAATCAAAAGGTATCTCGAGACTAGAGATTATCCCGAAGGAGCTTCCGTAAATGACAAGAAGTTCTTAAGGAAATTCGCTGCTAAATTCTTCCTGAGCAACGACATCCTTTACAAACGAAGCCATGATTGTGTGTTACTCCGATGCGTAGACAAAGCTGAAGCAGAGTTGATCATGACTGATATACACAGCGGCACATTTGGCACTCACTTGAGCGGGCATACAATGGCTAAGAAGATCCTAAGGGCAGGCTATTACTGGTCTACCATGGAAGCTGACTGCCATCAACATTCCCGTACTTTCCACAAATGCCAAGTTTACGCTGATAAAGTTCATATCCCTCCGGTTCCTCTCAACGTTCTGACTGCTCCGTGGCCATTTGCAATGTGGGACATTGACATGATTGGAGAGATCAAACCCACGGCTTCCAACGAACATCGCTTCATCCTAGTTGCCATTGACTATTTCACCAAGTGGGTCGAAGCGGCTTCCTTCGCCTCTGTTACTAAAAATGTGGTTGCCCGCTTAGACAGGATCATCACGGACAACGGTACAAATCTGAATAACACAATGATCACCACCTTGTGCGAACAGTTCAAGATTTATCATCACAATTCATCTCCCTATCGGCCGAAGATGAACGGTGCTGTTGAAGCTGCGAACAAAAACATTAAGAAGATCATTTAGAAAATGACAGTCACTTACAAAGATTGGCATGAGATGTTACCGTTTGCTCTGCATGGATACCGTACAACGGCACGTACTTCAACCGGGGCAACCCCATTTTCTTTGGTATATGGCATGGAAGTTGTTTTACCTATGGTAATCCAGATTCCTTCTCTAAGGATTATGAAAGATGCAGGTTTGAATGAAGATGATTGGATGCAGACCCGACTTGATCAACTCAATCTGATCGACGAAAAGCGACTCGCTGCTATATGCCATGGTAAAGTGTATCAAAAACGGATGATCAAGGCATTCAATAAGAAAGTCAGACGTAAAGTGTATCAAGTCGGAGATCTCGTAATCAAGCGGATTATCTTACCGCAAAGTGATCCCAGGGGCAAATGGACTCCTACATATGAAGGACCATTTGTGATCAAGAGTATATTTTCTGGTGATGCAATGATTCTGACCACCATGGACGGCGACGATTTGCCGCACCCTGCGAACGCAGACATAGTCAAAAGATACTACGCATAAAATAACCCGACAAGTTGAAAACCCGAAAGGGCGGCTTGGGAAAAAATGGGTATCCCGGTGGACTGAAAACCCGAAAGGGCGGTTCAGGCAAAAATTAGGGATAAAAACAAAAAAATCTGTACACCTGGCAAGTTGAAAACTCGAAAGGGCGGCTTGGGCAAAAAGGGGTTTCCCGGTGGATCGAAAACCCGAAAGGGCGATTCAGGCAAAATTTAGGGAATTAAAGCGTATGACTATGTCTCGTCGGATCACTTCAAAGACAATCTCTTCATCAACCAGTTCCAGGTTTCTGATCAATCCAGTCATCGGCAAACGAAGCATTGAATGGACAGATATTCAGAGTTGTGAAAGTTATAGCGGAATGGAATCCCATGGAATTATTTCACATAGCCATCTTTATTTTGTATAAATCTTTCAATATTTACGACAAAATCCTCTTACTAGGATGGTTGTCTCCTCTGTACAAATATACTCATAAAAAGTCAATACAAATACTTTTCCCAGAAATTTGTGCCTTTTCCGTTCTTTTGCACTAATTGTTTATTTTGAGAAACGTCCAATGTTTTGTTAAATAGGCATATGCATTTGAACATAATCATTTCCTTATGAATCAAGAAAGAGGATTACTGATAGGTTGAGGATACAGTTGGATATCTTGATACCCTTTCAAAGGAAACCCCCAAAAGATTTGGAATCCATATCCCCAGCAAACCCTGAAGCTTATCCCCTGCAGAGTACGGACGTCTCTCCCGAGTTTTATTCAAAGTTATTCCTCACAAGGGCTTATAACTGGGTTATCCTCAGCTTTTTGCCACGGAAGATCGCACTCGCCAAAATTCTTCTTTCCTCCAGCGGAGTTCATCAGAGTTCCCCAACATAACTTATCAATACGATCCTCAGAGGAGTCTATCTTTGTTATCCTCAGCCAGAGAATCCTCCAGAACTCAGTTCCCCTCAGAATTTAAGTTTCAGTATCCCCAGCGAAGCCAGACTAATGAATCTTCTCCCCACAAAGTTTTGAGGAGGGCAAATATTGAGTTCCCCAATGAAGTCGCCAGAGATACTTCCCTCCAAACTGAAGATTCTCGGTCTTACCTCCCCAGCATGAGTCTATTAGATTGGTGCTTCCCAATAGAAGTCATCAGGAATTCCCCAGAAGATTGGTATACAACCCAAGCTCCTTTATTCTCCAGCAAACAACCAGGATTTATTCTTCCCGGCAGCAGTCAAGATACTGTTATCTTCAGCCGTCTCGGATTCATCTATCCTCTGCAAGACAGCTCTCCAGCTTACATGCGCATCCATTTACATTCATATCACATAACATACATTATATCATGCATCATGACATTGCATATAACTAACTCTTTACCTTTTCATGTAAGATTAATCGAAAGACTAGAATCATTATCTTCCAAGATTCTTTCCAGGAATAATTCAGATGTGACCCAGGCACGGCAACATTCTAATGCTTATTCCAGATTCATCCAGATGCAGTTTTACACGAGCTCATCATCTGGGAACCCTACACCGGTTCTTCCTCCAATTCCAAGATTTCTGAAAACAGTTCACGGGTTCTCCAAGTAACGGATGTTAACCTATCACTTGTTCAGTTTCTTCTCAAGACTTCTGAAAACAGTTTATGGATTCTTCCCAACAACGGATGTTAATCTATCACTTGTTCAGATGCAACATTTGAAAACAGTTTACGGACGCTTCCCTACAACGAATGCTGCTCTATTGCTTATTCAACTTCAAGATTTCTGAAAACAGTTCACGGGTTCTCCAAGTAACAGATGTTAACCCATTACTTGTTCAGTTTCTTCGCAAGACTTTTGAAAACAGTTTACGGATTCCTCCCAACAACGGATGTCAATCTATTGCTTATTCAGATCCCCAGTTCAGAGTTGATCCTAAGCATGGACCCCTTCCTGGTACTCATTCCAGATGGCATCTTTAAACCCATCCCCTACAAGTTTCTGTCACTCTTCCAGATGGCATCGTTAAGCCCATCTCCAAATGGCATCTCTAAGCCCATTCCCGCATCCATTGCTTTGACGAGTGCAAATTTAAGGGCACTCTAATGTCCAATCTCCTTTTACCCTCGAGTCACGAAAGGCAAACTTGCCAGTCTAACTCTTCGGATTCAAGAAGATTGAACAGGGGCAACTGTTGTACCCCAAAATTTTCCCTCCCATTTCTCATTGATTTCTCATCACAAAGCCCTTGGAGATCAAGATCCAGTTAGGGTTTCATCTGCTCAAGACTTCTCCTTGCACTGTTGACCCAAATTAGGGTTTGTGTTTGCACAAAGATGTTTTGACCAAAAATGCCTAAGATGACTTTCTTGCTTCATATTGGACTCCCAAGTTTATCCACATCAAGTTTCAAGTCTTGATTCCAAGTTTTGCCCAGTCAATTGGACAGTTGACCTAGAAATCAGCTGTATTGGGGAAAAAAGTCAATTGTGGCCAATTGACAGTTAAACCTCATGAAAATTGACCCACATCAACATCATAAACTCACATGGACCATTTGATCCAGTTTGGATCACAATTCTACAAGAAATTTGATCAGATCATCAAAAGGGCAAAATGGTCATTTTTAGGGTTTTGACTGCACAAAGGCAATTTTTGACTGTTTGACCTAGCCAATGGCAAACCAAGCTCACATATGGATTCAAGGACCCCATGGAATTATCTTGACATGCTCAACAAGTTCAAAAGATCCCAAATACACAAGATTGACAGTTGAATTTCCCAGTCAATTGATCAATTTTGACTGTATACTGAAAAGTCAAACTTTGACTTTTTGGTCAAAATCAAGAGTCAAGATTCATTTTTCATCAAAATATGCCAAATCATGAAACTTGTTCATCAAGAAATCCAAAATTGCAAATTAGGGTTTGAAATAAGAATTTTTCATAACTTAGAATTTTTCTAAGTTATGAAAAACCCTAATTTTTTTCCAACTTTGCCCCACTTTCTCACCAAGATTCATTTGGATTCAAGCAAAAGTCAAAACATGAAAGTTGTAGCTTGTTGCATAATCTACAACTTTGATTAACAAAGTTTTCCCAAAAGAGGCTTGTATCTCAAGTTACAATTTTTGGAATAAGGGTACTAAACCATTCTTAACTTAGTGAAAATTTGACCTATTTTGGCAAGGTTTTCTACCTAACTTCAAGACCATTTTCCATACACTTCCACTTGGAATTTCAATTTGCATTTCAAATATGGATTGCAGTACATATTCCAAGCTTTCCAAAATGTCCAAGAACTCATCAAACAACCTCATAACTTGAGAGATTCGAATTTTGCAATATGGAAAAAACTCACTTTTGAATTGGTCATGTACATGTTCATAACTTATGCCATTTTCAAGTCAGTTTGGTTTGTGCAACATTACAGGCCCTTGAACCATCCAACACTCAATAATTTAATGCATGTTCATTGTGCTAAGGCCTTGTTTCATGAGTTTATGCATTACATGTTGAATTAAGCCATTTATGGAAAAAGTGAAATAGCCATTTTTGCAAAAGCAAGCTTTATGTCAAAGTTGCAAATCCACAAGTACAGATCAAATCACTTTGGCACAAGATTATGAGCAAAACACACTGATCAAGACAAGGTTAGAAGCATGTTTAGGGGGCCTCTACTTGCCTAGAAACTCAAGTGGCTTTTGTTTGCTTAAGTGTTAAGAAACACATCATAAAATGACACAACTTTGATCTCAGCATTAGAACACTTAAGCAATTATTTTGTACATCTTCTAATCATCCAACCCAATCTAGAACACGAGCAAACAAGGTCCCAAACACTCCCATTCCCAGAATCACTCTCAAACTGCAGAAACAGGGCAGGGTCTGCAGATTGGATCCCTTCTCTCATTCCTTTCATGATTTCTTGCCCAAAGCTCATAAAACACATTCCCTAGCATCACTTGAAGCTAAGCAAAACACAAAACACGACATGTAACTCCTCTAACCAGTTCCACCATTTTCACTTTATTGTTTTGCAGTTGAAAGTCCATAGCTCGATTCAAGGTGTCTCAAAGCAAAGTAAGCATTGGAATAGCATCACCACACTTCAGGCAAGCTATACAGATCATCATCTTGCCCTGAAAGATCCCCCATTGCCAGATAGAACTTCAACTGAACAGGTATCTTCTTGAACTTCTAACTCTTAGTCTAGGCATCATTAGCTCTAAGTTTGTGAATAAGAAGTGTTCTACTCATGCCCCTGAATCTGTACATGCTTTTACTTTTCATTTATTTTGCTTGAGCTGTGAGAATTTAAGGTTTGAATATGGAAGAAAAGTTAGGTCATGATTTGGGATTGTCAAAATTCTCTCTCATTTCTGAGAGTTAGGATGAGTTCTTTACATATTTAGAATCGTGATTCAATGCTTAACATTTCTTATGTTGGAAGTTTGTGCAAAAGATCAAAGAATCCAGGTGTTTGAATGGAGGTTCAGGCGCGCGTTTTTTGAACGTTTTTGATGTCTGAAGGTTGAAGAAGAAGCCACGTGGGCTGGGCCTGTTTTGATTTTCCTTTTCACACCATATATTCATTTTCATACCCCCTGAGCCCATTTTATTTATTTGCTTGATTTTTTTGACTTTTCTTTTCTTATTCTGATTTATTTATTTTTGCTAATAATATTAAAAACTTGAAAAATTATTTTTACACCATTTTTGCATTTTTTAGGTATTTATTTGTTTATATGGACATTTATACATAAATATAATTATATACTATTATTTAGGAAAACTAGAAAAAAATAATGCAAATATAGTTTATTCCTGATTTTTTATTTCATTTTTCTCTTTTGAAAATATTTTGTATCAAAAATACTTTTTTATAAACATTAAAAATTATTATTTTTGTATATAGAATATTTATTTAGTAAATAATAAAGATATATATATATATATATATATATATATATATATATATATATATATATATATATATATATATATATATATATATATATATATATATATATATATATATATATATATATATATATATATATATATATATATATATATATATATATATATATATATATATATATATATATATATATATATATATATATATATATATATATATATATATATATATATATATATATATATATATATATATATATATATATATATATATATATATATATATATATATATATATATATATATATATATATATATATATATATATATATATATATATATATATATATATATATATATATATATATATATATATATATATATATATATATATATATATATATATATATATATATATATATATATATATATATATATATATATATTAATATACTTAGGGCAAAAATACCAAAATACCAAAATACATACATATTTTCTTTTATTAATATTTGACTTCAAAAAAATACTTTTTATAAATATACTCCATTTTATTTTATTTTTGTATATAATTATTAAATATTATACATATTAAATAGTTAATATACTTATTTAATGAAATTAGGGTTTTACCCTTAAAATACAAAAACTCCAAAAATAATACTTTTTTATTTTATTTATTTGACATAAATAATACTTTTTTTCATACATATAAAAACCCTTTTTGCATTTTGCATCTTTATTTTATTTTCCATTTAATTTATGCAATCAATTATCTTGTAAATATTCCAAAATTGATGTAATAGCTAGGTTTTAATTTCTTGTCTAAATATCCCCCCATTTGAACATTTGTACCCCCCTTCCCATATTGTGTTGTAATAGTGTAGGAATTTTATTTTTCGCACCTTAACGCTTTCTAAATATACCATGCTAGAATTAGGGTTTGTATGCAAATAAAATGAACAAAAAATAGTTTGACCTAATTTCAAGATAATCAAGCATGAATATGGACAACACTTATCACACTTGCACCCCTAGGGTATTCCACTTGTTGCCTTCAATAATGGGCCATATTGCATGTTAGGTTTCTTTGGGTAAAAATAAACAATCAAATGATCATAAGTCCCTCGATGACGCTTTCGAAAGTTGCCTAAAAAATGATCAAAGTCCCTTAAAAGAAAATTGCCCAAAGATACTTAGCACTATTGCAATTATGGTCTAAAACAATGACCTGCGCCCGTCCCTTTCACCTCCTAACACAAGATTGTCCACCAAATGCAATGGTGGAACAAAATTGTTAAAAGGGTTAAAACATAACAAAAATCTTTGAGAACTTTAGGGTAGATAGCTCTTAAGTACTTGTCAACTTGCAAAACAAAACACTTGCCTATTTTCAAATCGCACTTCACAAACACTTTCAAAACAAACTTTCAAAACCTTGGAACATCTTTTCAAAAAGACAAACACCTTTTGTAAAACATTCAAGTAAAGAATTGTTACAAGGGTAGCCTAGACAAGGCATTTTTTTCAAAACCTTTTCAAAGCCACACACAAAGCACTATTTCAAACAATTGAAAACCAAGGCAAGTTGATCTAAGCAAGTACTTAAGAGCCCATGGATAACCATGGATAGAAAGGGTGCTAATACCTTCCCTTTCTATAATCTACTCCCTGAACCCAAGAAAATATCTCAAAGGTTTTTGCTGTGCTTTTTAAACCTTTCCTTAGGATAAAATAAAAAGTCGGTGGCGACTCTTGCTCAACCGAAACATTTGCGAAAACAAACGCAAAACCATAGTCAGTTCTCCCACTGTATCACATCAGCAACAAAGGCATTGAGGTCGATCCAGCAAAAGTGAAGGCTATACAAGAAATGCCTGCCCCATGTACTGAAAAGGAGGTTAGAGGGTTCTTGGGGCGCTTGAACTATATTGCCAGATTCATCTCTCATCTGACGTCTACCTGTGAGCCAATTTTCAAACTATTGAAGAAAGATCAGGTAATCGGATGGAACGACGATTGCCAAGCTGCTTTTGATAAGATCAAGGAGTATTTGCTAGAACCTCCTATTCTGATGCCACCCGTCGAAGGAAGGCCGCTGATCATGTATCTGACTATTTTGGACAACTCAATGGGGTGCGTACTGGGCCAGCATGACGAGTCTGGTCGAAAAGAGCATCCCATTTATTACCTTAGCAAAAAGTTTACCGACTGTGAGACTCGCTACTCACTGCTCGAGAAAACTTGTTGCGCTTTGGTATGGGCTGCTCGCCGACTAAGACAGTATATGTTGACCCATACCACTCTGTTGATTTCCAAAATGGATCCTATCCAGTATATCTTCGAGAAGCCTGCTTTATCGGGAAGAATCGCTAGATGGCAGATGATCCTGACTGAGTATGACATCCAGTATACTACCCAAAAAGCTATAAAAGGGAGTGTACTAGCTGACCATCTAGCTCATCAAGCTATCGAAGATTATCAGTCCATGAGATTCGACTTCCCGGACGAGGACATCATGAATTTGGACAACATTAAAGGTAACGGACCGTATGACGGACCTGAAAATGGATCCCGATGGACCCTGTACTTTGATGGTGCTTCAAATGAACTTGGAAACGGTATCGATGCCGTACTCATTTCCCCGGAAGGTTGCCATACACCTGTCACGGCCCGACTTTGTTTCAGCTGTACTAACAACATGGCCGAATATGAAGCTTGCATCTTTGGTATCAAGGCTGCTATAGACTTGGGGATCAAATCTTTGATCGTATTTGGGGACTCGGCTTTGGTTATCAGTCAAATCAAAGGAGAGTGGGATACCAAACATCCTAACCTTATCCCATACAAAGAACATGTCCTGACATGGTTGCCTCATTTCGAGCAAATCACCTTCGAGCATTTCCCGCGAGAAGAGAATCAGCTAGCAGATGCTCTGGCTACAATGTCTTCCATGTTTAAACTCAACTGGGATAATGAGGCTCCCCAAATCACCATCGAGCGAATGGATGAACCTGCGCATTGTCATGAGATTAATACCGAAGAAGTAGTGGAACAACCCTAGTTTCACGAAATCAAAAGGTATGTCCAGACTAGAGAATATCCCGAAGGAGCTTCCGTAAATGACAAGAAGTTCTTAAGGAGATTTGCAGCGAAGTTCTTCCTAAGCAACGACATCCTCTATAAACGCAACCATGATTGTGTTTTACTCTGATGTGTAGACAGAGCTGAAGCAGAGTTAATCATGACTGAGATACACAGCGGTACATTTGGCACCCACTTGAGTGGACATACGATGGCTAAGAAGATTCTAAGGGCAGGCTATTACTGGTCTACTATGGAAGCTGATTGCCATCAACATTCCCGTACTTGCCACAAATGTCAAGTCTACGCTGACAAGATTCATATTCCTCTTATTCCTCTCAACGTTCTAACAGCTCCTTGGCCATTTGCAATGTGGGGCATTGACATGATTGGAGAGATCAAGCCCACAGCGACCAATGGACATTGCTTTATCCTGGTCGCCATTGACTATTTTACCAAATGGGTCGAAGCAGCTTCCTTCGCCTCTGTTACAAAAAATGTGGTTGCCCGCTTCATCAAGCAAAACCTCATATGCCGGTATGGTGTCCCCGAAAGGATCATCACAGACAACGGTACTAATCTGAATAATACTATGATCACCGCTCTATGCGAACAGTTCAAGATTTATCATCACAATTCATCTCCCTATCGGCCGAAGATGAACGGTGTTGTTGAAGCTGCGAACAAAAACATCAAGAAGATCATTCAGAAAATGACAGTCACCTACAAGGACTGGCATGAGATGTTACAGTTTGCTCTGCATGGATATCGTACCACGGCACGTACCTCAACAGGGGCAACCTCATTTTCTTTGGTATATGGCATGGAAGCTGTCCTACCCATGGAAGTTCAGATTCCTTCTTTAAGGATTATGAAGGACGCAAGTTTGAATGAAGACGATTGGATTCAGACCCGACTTGATCAACTCAATTTGATCGATGAGAAGCGACTCACTGCTGTTTTCCATGGTCAGACGTACCAAAAGCGGATGATCAAAGCTTTCAACAAGAAAGTCAGACGTCAAGTATATCAAGTCGGAGATCTTGTAATCAAGCGGATCATTTTGCCGCAAAGTGATTCCAGGGGCAAGTGGACTCCTACTTACGAAGGACCATTTGTGATCAAAAACATATTTTCTGGTGGTGCAATGATTCTGACCACCGTGGATGGCGACGATTTGCCATACCCTGCGAACGCAGACATAGTCAAAAAATACTACGCATGAAACAAACCCGACAAGTTGAAAACCCGAAAGGGCGACTTGGGCAAAAATGGGCATCCCAGTGAACCGAAAACCCGAAAGGGCGGTTCAGGCAAAAATTAGGGATAAAACAAAAAAAAATCTGTACACCCGGCAAGTCGAAAACCCGAAAGGGCGGCTTGGGAAAAAAGGGGTTTCCCGGTGGATTGAAAACCCGAAAGAGCGGTCCAGGCAAAAATTAGGGAATTAAAGCGTATGACTATGTCTCGTTGGATCACTTTAAAGAACAATCTCTTCATCAACAAGCTCCGAGTTTCTGATCAATCCAATCATCAGTGGACGAAGCATTGAATGGACAAGATATTCATAGTTGTGAAGGCTATAGCAGAATGGGGATCCCATGGAATTGTTTCACATAGCCATCTTTCTTTTGTATAAATTTTTCAATTTTTTACGACAACATCCTCTTACTAGGATGTCTGTCTCCTTTGTACAAAGATACTCATAGAAAGTTAATACAAATACTTTTCCAAATACAGAAATTTGCTTTGTCTTCTTTTTGCTTTTCTACACTTATGTTTTATTTGAGAAACGTCCAATGTTTTGTTAAATAGGCATATGTATTTGAACATAATCATTTCCTTACAAATCAAGAAAAGATGATTACTGATTGGTTGAAGGTGCAGATAGATATCTTGATACCCTTTCAGAAGGAATCCCCAGCGGTTCTAAACTCCAAATTCCTCAACAAAGTCAAAATCCAGAACTTAATTCCCCAAACAGAGTTAAACTTCAGGATCTTCAGCAGAACAGAAGCTTTCTTAAAGTTGATTTCCCCAGCCAGAGAGCCTTCCAGAACTTAATTCCCCTCAGATTTAAATTTTAGTATCCCCAGTGGAGCCCTGAAATCTGAAAATCTTATCCCCAGTGAAGTCAAAACTGTTAATCCCCAGCGAAGCTAAAACTTCCAACTATCAATCCCCAGCAGAACCAGACTAGTGAACCTTCTCCCCACAGAGATACTTCCCGTCAGATTGAAGATTCTCAATTTTACTTCTCCAGCTTAAGCCTACCAGGTTCAGGACTCCCCGGTAGAGATCATCAGAATTCTCATTCCCTACAAGTCACCAAGGAGTTCCAATCCCCAGCAGTGGTCCTAAGATCCCTCAACAATTGAAGATCTTGTTCCCCGAGCAGTCAGCAATCAACAAGGATATCTCAGCTTTAGCACTCAAAAATTCTTGCAATCCCCTGCAGCAGTCAAGGATTCGCTTTCCCTGGCGGCAGTCAAGATTCTATTATCTCCGGCTATCCAGGATTCATCTATCTTCAGCAAGACAGCTCATCAGCTTACATGCGCATTCATTACATTCATATCATAAACATTGATATAGCATATATTGCATCATACATTTCATGCAACATAACTTTGTGTTTCAGCTAATATTTTACCCTTTTCAGGATAAGATTAACAAGCTTCGACTTCTGAAAACAGTTTACGGATTCTCCAAACAACGGATGTTAATTTATCGCTTGTTCAGACTCGACTTTTTAAAACAGTTTACGGACGCTTCCCTACATGGATGCTGCTCTATTGCTTATTCAATTTCAAGACTTCTGAAAACAGTTCACGGGTTCTCCAGACACGGATGTTAACCTATCGCTTGTTCAGATTCTTCCATTTTCTGAAAACAGTTTACGGATTCTCCAAACATGGATGTTAATATATCGCTTGTTCAGACTCAACTTTTGAAAACAGTTTACGGACGCTTCCCTACATGGATGCTGCTCTATTGCTTATTCAACTTCAAAGACTTCTGAAAACAGTTTACGGGTTCTCCAGACACGGATGTTAACCTATCGCTTGTTCAGATTCTTCAACTTTTGAAAACAGTTTACGAATTCTCCAAACACGGATGTTAATCTATCGCTTGTTCAGACTCAACTTTTGAAAATAGTTTACGGATGCTTCCCTACATGGATGCTGCTCTATTGCTTATTCAACTTCAAAGACTTCTGAAAACAGTTTACGGGTTCTCCAGACACGGATGTTAACCTATCGCTTGTTCAGATTCTTCAACTTCTGAAAACAGTTTACGGATTCTCCAAACACGGATGTTAATCTATCGCTTGTTCAGACTCAACTTTTGAAAACAGTTTACAGACGCTTCCCAACATGGATGCTGATCTATTGCTTATTCATCTTCAAGACCTCTGAAAACAGTTTACGGGTTCTCCAGACACGGATGTTAACCTATCGCTTGTTCAGATCCAAGATCTCTGAAAACTGTTTACGGATTCTCCAAACACGGATGTCAATCCATTGCTTATTCAAGATCCCTAGTTCATAGATGTTCCAAAACATGGATACCTTTCTGATACTCACTCACTCATCAACGACCTACAGTTCAACAAACATTCCAAATGTCATCTTTAAGACCATCCCCGACAAGATTCTGTCACCCATCCAGATGGCATCTTTTAAGCCTATCTCCAAATGGCATCTTCAAGCTCATTCTTGCACCCATGCTTTGACGAGTGCAAATTTAAGGGCACTCTAGTGTCCAATCTCCTTTTACCTTCGAGACGCGAAAGGCAAACTTGCCAATCTAACTCTTCAGGTTCAAGAAGATTGAACAGGGGCAACTGTTGTACCACAAAATTTTCCCTCTCATTTCATCAACATTTTCTCACCACAAGACCCTTGGAGCTCAAGATCAAGTTAGGGTTTGCTCTGCTCAAGGCCCCTCCTTGCACTGTTGACCCAAATTAGGGTTTGAGTTTGCACAAGGATGTTTTGACCTAAAATGCCCAAAGTGACTTTCATGCTTCATGTTGGACTCACAAGTTTATCCATACCAAGTTTCAAGCCTTGATTCCAATCTTTGCTCAGTCAATTGGACAGTTGACCTAGAAATCAGCTATATTGGGGAAAAAGTCAACAGTGGCCAATTGACAGTCAAACTTCATAATTTTTGACCCACATCAACATAATGAACTCATATGAACCATTTGGTCAAGTTTGGATCACATTTCCATAAGAAATTTGATCACATCACCAAAAGGGCAAAATGGTCATTTTTAGGGTTTTGACTGCACAAAGGCAATTTTTGACTATTTGACTTAACCAATGGCAAACCAAGCTCACATATGGACTCAAGAACTCAATGGCATTATCTTGACACATTCAACAAGTTCAAAAGATCTCAAATGCACAGGATTGACAGATGAATTTTCCAGTCAACTGATTAAAGTTTGACTGTATACTGAAAAGTCAAACTTTGACTTTTTGGTCAAAATCAAGTGCCAAGATTCATTTTTCATCAAGACATGTAAAATTATGAAACTTGTTCATCAAGAAACCCAAAATTGCAAATTAGGGTTTAAAATGAAGAAATTTCATAACTTAGAAATTTTCTAAGTTATGAAATTTCCTTATTTTTTCCTAACTTTGTCCCATTTTTCACCAAGTTTCAAATGGATTCAAACAAAACTCAAAACATGACAGTTGTAGTACATTGCAAAATCTACAACTTTTATTCACAAAGTTTTCTCAAAGGAAGCTTGTAGCTCAAGTTATGATTTTTGGAATAAGGGTGCAAAACATTCTTAACTTAGAAAAATTTTGACCTATTCTAGGCAGGATTTTTGTCCAACTTCATGGCCACTTTTCACATAGTTCCACTTGGAATTTAAATTTGCATTACAAAGATGGATTTTAGTACACATTCCAAGCTTTCCAAATTGTCCAAGAACTTCTCAAACACCCTTGTGGTTAGGGAGAATCGAATTGGCAAAGTTGGGCAAAATTCACTTTTGTTCATAACCAAATGCATGTTCATACAAGTTCCATTTTGAAATCAGCATGCTTGGAACTTGTTTGCAGGCCTCTAAACCAAGTTTGCACTCCATAATTAAATGCCTAACCATTGTGTTCAAGCATTGTTTTATGCATTTAGACATTACACAAAGAACTAATCTATGATTAGAAAAAGTAACTTTGCCATTTTTGAAAAGTAATGCTTTATGTCAAGTTCATGATCTTTGAAGTACAAGCCAGATCTTTGAGGCTAGGATTTGTACACAAATCCCTTTGATCAAGAACAAGATGTGTAGCATGCTTGAGAGCATTGGACAGGCCTATATCACACTTACACTATCCTTGCTTACCTTGGAAGAAAGCTTGCAAAAAACTATCCAACTCTCACTTCCTGTCAACACAGTAAAACAAAAACCTTGTGAACATCTTTCATACACCCAAGCTGACCTAAAACACGATTCCTTCATCCTCAATACCCCCTCATTCACCAAAACACCATTTTTCTGCAAGAAACAGGGCATCCCTGCAGATTGAGTTGCACAACTCAGTTTGCTCGTGCGTTTTGGCCAAAGCTTGTTCAAACACATTGCCTACCATCCATTGGAACTATCCCAAGCCCTAAATACAAACTGTAACATCCCTAACCCCTATTGCCATTTTCATTTTTTTCAGTTTTGCAGGTGAACTTCCATAGCACGATTCATAGTGATTCAAAGCAAGCTAGGTGTTGGAGAAGCATCCTTGGACTTCAGGCAAGCTGTACCAAAGCTCAAATTCCATTGAAGATACCTCCATTGTTGTACATGATTCAAGCTGAAACAAGTAAAAACATGAACTTCTATCTCTCAATATAGGAAGAGTTAGGCTTAGGTTTGTGAATGAAACATGTTCTCCTCATAGCCCTGAAGCCATCCATATATTTACTTTTCATTTATATTGAGTATGCTGTGAGAATTTTAGCCATGAACATTGAAGAAACATTAGGTCAGAAATTGGAGATGAAGAAATTCTCCTTCGTTTCTTAGAGTTAAGTCAAGTGTTTTATAGTATGAATTCGTCTCTTGATGCTCTACATTGTTTGTGTTATGAGTTTTTGTTAAAAGTCAAAGAATCAGGAGTTTGAATGAAGCATGGAAAGCGCGCGTTTTGGTTGTTCAAACGAAGCTGGAGGTTGAAGAAGGCTGACTTGGGCTGGGCCTGAGTTGGTTCTTGCTCTTTGCACTCCCTTTTCCAATTTATACCCCATGGCCCATTGTGTGATATATTGATCATTTTTTATTTTTTATTTTTGATTCTGACTTATTATTTTTTGCTCAAATATAAAAAATATCAAAAATATTTTTCCACCCTTTTTTTGCATTTTTTTGGCATTTATTTGTTTTATTTAATATATGTATGTAAATAAATATAAAAACCTTTTTATTTAAAACCCTAGAAAATAATACAAAAATATATATTTTTTAGTCACTATTTATTATTTACATTTTGAAAACATTTTCTAAAATATACGTACTTCTTTTTGTAAATAATTAATATTTTATTTTTTATATATTTAGTATATTTAATATATAATACAAATATTTGTATATTTTATTAGAATACTTAGGATAAAAAATATGAAAATAATACATTTTTATTTTATTAATACATGACACTAAAAAATACTTTTTTTTACAATATACTTCTTTTTTTATTTTTTATATAAATTAATATATAAATATTATATATAATTAATAAATAAATACTATTTATTTGAAAACTAGGGTTTTGCCCTAAACCATAAAAATATCCAAAATTGACCTTTTATTTTTGTTTATATTTCATATTGAAAAACACTTTCACATACATAAAAAATCATTTTTGTGCATAATACATTTTGCATATTCATTTTGTATTTATTCCAATATTGTACAATTAAATAATTTGTATATTCGATATGGATGTAATAGTTTTAGCTTTAATTTCTTGTCAAATATCCCCCCATTCAAACATTTGTACCCCCATCCCCATAATCATGTTGTAATAATTTAGGACTTTAAATTTCCGCATTTAAAAGCTTTCAAATTATGCCATGATAGACCTAGGGTTTGTATGCAAATCAAAAATAACAAGTAGTTTGACTAATACAAAGACAAAAAAGCATGACAATGGACAACACCATACACACTTACACCCCTAGGATTACTCCACTTGTTGCCTTCAAAAATGGGCCATGTTGCATGTTGAGTGTCTTTGGCAAAACAAAAACAAATCAAATGATCATAGTCCCTCGATGACGCTTTCTCAAGTTGCCTAAAAAAATGATCAAAGTCCCTTAAAGATAAAAATTGCCAAAGACACTTGGCACTATTGCATTCATGGTCTAAACGATGACCCGCGCCTGTCCCGTTAACATCCTAACACAAGATTGTCCACCAAATACAATGGTGGAACAATACTGTTAAAAGGGTTAAAACATAGAAAAAATCTTTGAGGAATTTAGGGTAGATAGCTTTTGGTTACTTGACCAACTTGCAAAACAAATCCTTGCCATTTTTCAAAACACACTCCACAACACAATTTCAAAACAAACTCTCAAAAACATTGAAACATCTTTTCAAAAAGACAAACACCTTTGTAAAACATTCGAGTAAAGAATTGTTACAATGGTTGCCTAGACAAGGCATCTTTTTCAAAACATTTTCAAAACCACACACACAAAGCACCATTTCAAACAATTGAAAAGCAAAGGCAAGTGATCTAAGCAAGTAACTAAGAGCCCATGGATAACCATGGATAGAAAGGGTGCTAACACCTTCCCTTTCTATAATCTACTCCCCGAACCCAAGAAAACATCTCAAAGGTTTTTCCTGTGCTTTTTAACCTTTCCTTAGGATAAAATAAAAAATCGGTGGCGACTCTTGCTAAACTGAAACATTTGCGAAAACAAACGCAAAACCCAAGTCAGTTCTCCCACCGTATCACACCAGGGACTAACGTCAACAAGAAATTGACATATAGGGACTTGGACAAGAAAAGATTTAGGGACCATAATCAAAAACTCATTAATTTACATGGACCAAAAGTCTATTTAATCCTTAAAAGTATTATAAATATACATGTCTGCGGTTTTGGAAATATGACTTTAGTTCCATCATTCTTGCAAACATGTGAAGGCTAACCTCTACATTTTTTTATACTTTAGCTGTGTTCCTTTCAAGACTTTACTTATAAAATAAATTAGTTTTTCTATGCCATCCATTTCTTGAATCAACATATAACTTATGGTATTATTAGTTATTGACAGATATAGAAACATAAGCATTCCCTCCTTTGGAAGGGTTAATGTTGGAGGTGTTTCCAAAATGCTTTTTAACTTTAGAAATGCTTTTTCCCATTCTTTGGCCCGTTTAAAGTTATTTCTCTTTTTAAATGGCGAAGAAATGGAATTTTTGTCGTTTGTACACGAGAGGAAACAAAAGAGTGTAACAATTTGGTCAATCAACTGTTGAACTTACTTAACCTTGGTTGGACTTCTCATATTCATAATAGCCAGGAATTTGTCTGAGTTGGCTTCTATCCCCTTCTAGTTAGCATAAAATCTGAAAAATTACTGCTTTAACCCCAAATGAACATTTGGTTAAATTCAAGCACATTTTGTATGTTCTGATAGGGCACACTATATCTTCTAAGTCCTCGAAGTGTTTTTTACCATTTGGTATCTTTACAACCATGTCATTATATACACCTCTAAGTTCCTCCTTATTAGATCAACAAATATTATCTTGAGAAAAAATATCTTTGACAGGTAGTGTCAATGTTCTTGAGAAAAAATGCATTACCTTTTAATATCATTTGCAATTATTAACTTTAAAATTCATTTTAAGCGCGTCCAAGGGATTCATATTGATCTGATTATAACAGTAGTAAGAGTCCATGAAGCTAAGCATTAAGTATCTCGATGACCATGTCTATGTTGGGAAAAGGGTAAGGGTTTTTTGGACACACCAATTTGATATCAGTAAAATCTACGCACATTATAAATTTTCTCAAGGATTTATTTACCATTACCATTATAGCTAGCCAAATGGATACTTGAACTCCCTTATAAACCTCGCCTCTTTAAGCTTCTTTACCTTTTCTTCAACATCTATTATTCTCTCTCCTATAATCTTTCTCATTTTCTGCATGACTGGCTTGATGGTGACATTGAAGCGAGAAGATGACAAATGATTTCAACACCTAATATAGGTATGTTATAAGGGCTCCAAGTGAATAAATTTACTTTCTTCTGAAGTAAGAGTAATAACTTTTCTTCTTTGAGTTTTTATAGGTGTCGTATCCCAAATTTTTCCTACCTCGATGATTATATTTTCAAGATTTTAAAGACGGAAGAAATGTTTAATTAAGGATGGTCTAGCAATGTCTGTTGGCCCACTTTTTAAGAAGAATTCAAATCAACAAGAAGGGTGTATTTTAATTTAGGAAAATGGGCACTTTTAAATCAGAAAGACTCATAAGCCCATTTGCAGAGTATGTTGGCCAATGGCCCATGCGATTCGAAAATGAAAATTATTCAAATAACTATTAAGTCCTTAATTCTTGAAGTCAACTTAAGTTTAAGTTCTTATTAGTTGAAATTAAATTTATTAAAGCCGTTTAGAGATTATTGTTGTTAGTAAAGAAAGGGGTGTGAAATTTCAATTAAAGCACATTAAAGTTATTTTAAATTAGCCCATTTGTCATTTTATTTTAGAAAAGATTGGTATGAAAACATTTTTGGTTGTTATAGTAAATTTACTAAAACAAAAAAATATTTTATAAAAATACTTGGTTATTAGACGTTTTTATTAAGAGTTTTGTTTTTAAAAAAAAATTGGATGGATTGATTTGTTAAAGCCCATTTGTTAGGCCCAATTAACGTTTTTCATTTACTGTTTTTTCAAAAATATTATTAAAACAATTTTTGTTTATTAGATATTGAGTTTTAAAATTATTTATTAAAAATTATTTGGAAAAAAAACTGTTTTGAAGGGCCAAATATTGGGCCCGGTTTGTAATGACAACTATTGTTGGGCTGAATACAAGTAATGCGCAGGCCCAAAGTGTTATCTAAACACCTACTGCATCAATTAAGCCAAGGATTATGCACATTTTCCTCCATTTACATTTATTGTAGAAGTTAAATTAAACATAATCAATTCGGTTTAATCAGTCCAAGCCCAGAATTTTCTGTTACAACTTAAACCTAAAAAACAAAAACAAAAATCAAATCTTAAATCTAAAAACGCAATACAGAAAAAGGGCTGAATCGAATAAAATCTGTAAATTCAATCTATATTACAAACCAAATCCCAAATTTATAGTAAACAAAATCAATCAACAAATAATTTTGAATCCCTAATTGACTAAATCCATAATCCAAGCTAAAATTGTAAGAGCAATTCTAACCCTATAAATACGAAGCTTGAATACAGTACAAAAGGAGGACGAATACGAGAGAGCAGAGGGGGAAATATAAAGACATAGGAGGACGAATATACAGAAAGAAAAATTATAAGACGAACAAGCCCGACTTGCTATTGAAGAAGAAGAAGGAGCGATTAGGGTTTCAATACCTGAAACCCTAACCGCTATCACCACCGTCGTTAATCCACCTTCAGGCTCCACCGCAACCTGCAAAAATGAAGAAGAAAGAGGAGATTAAACCCAGAACATTCAAAATCAGAGAAAGATAATCACAGAAGGGGTAAAATTATTAGCTTTTCTGTTTGTTTTTGGTGTTTGGGTTTGATTCACGGTGGGGGGTAGGGTTTTCTTGTCAAGCACCGCCGCGAGGGTGGGTGTTTGGATTTAGGGTTAACGAAACGAGAGAGAAAGGATGGTTGGTACGAGAGTGAAATGGTGGTTGGTACAAGAGAGAAAGAAGAAGTTGGGGCCTGTAACAAAAACGAATGTGTAGTAAAAAAACAAAAAGTAAAATATTGTTAATAATCTCATTATGATCCAATACATGCACATACACCATAATTATCACGCTTCTTTGCTGATCATCCGTTAGATCCTCGATGGACGGCCAAGAGGCCGAGTCCACCGTAAGTTCCATATTCCCTTGCAACACCAAATCAACCGGTCCCCTCCCATAGCATATAGTGGGCCTAGCCCAATTTCTTTAGACACCCCCATTCCTTATTTTACTAAAATACAAAACAAATCACACCCCCCATTCCAAAACTACGTTTGGGCCTAGCCCAGCTCAACTTTCAACACCCCCTCTTTTACTCTATAACTAAAACTATACCCCCCTTTGATTTAATTAAATTATTATTTTTATTTCTTTTATATATTATAATTTTTATCTATTTTTATATATTACATTTTTTATTCTTATTATTAATATAATTATTTATTTTTATAATAATTATTGTTTAGTACTTTATTTTATTATCATATTATTACTTATTATCATGTAAATAAATTATTTTTATTCAAACTCATGCATTTTTTTTATATTGCATTAAAAATATTTTTTATATCATGCATTAATTAAATTTTTTGCAATTAATACGATAAAAAATATTAACAAACCTCATACTATTTTTTGCAAATAAATTAATCTAAACAAACTATTTTTGCCAAAGGGTTCCAAATGAATTTTGACTAATCGCGCATTTAGTCCAAATCTCCACAATCACTACACCCGGTCAAATGCGAGGCGATTCAAAATACATTTTCAACCCCTAAAAAACACCAACCCCATACGAACTACGAATTGAGACTCTACTTCCTCATAAGAGGATACGTAGGCATACGATCAAAAATCGTGGCGAGTTCCCCTATTAAAACTTAAAACCCTATTTACCTGAAACCTAAACCTAAAACCTAATATCCTTGTGAACAAGGTAGATGAATGGTGCCTAACACCTTCCTTTCGTCTAATGAAATCCAGACTTAGAATCTTTGTCTTTGCGAATTATGATTTCCTATTAGATGCCCTTTCTTAGGATAAAAAACTAGTAGTGGAGACTCTCATTTAAAAACCGGTCGCAACAAATAGGAAGGGCCTAATTTTATAGTTTGGAAGCTCTAAGAGTCGATGTGAAATTCTTTTAGGTCTTCTATAGGGAACAATTCCAACTACTCTTATCTTGGTGCAAGATCAATGAAGTTGATGTTGTGGGCCTTTGGCCTCGGTGACAAATATGCATATCTTATCGCCCTCTTTACCTTGAGGTTGTCATGGTAACATTTCCTTGCTACCTCTTAATCTCCTTTCACCATGCCTACTTGCCCATTTTCTAAATGATATTTCATGGCTAGGTAGAGCATGAATAATATTAGTTTTAGTACGTTGAACACATGGAGACTGATGTTAATTTTGTAAGATGAAGAAGCGTTTATAACCAAATATCTAAACATTTATTGTTTTGGAGTTCTCGCCCACTCTAAAACTGGTTCTATTATAATCCTACAAAAGAGCCTTTAAAGGGATGCAAGTGGTCGGGATCTAGTTGTAATCTTTCAAAGGTGTCCCTATAGAGGATGGTAGCTGAGTTGTCTAGATTTATGAGTATTCTCTTTACATTCCAGTTGAAAATATGTTCATTGATGACCATGTGTTTGTATTCATAGGGAATGATCCCAATAATGTCTCTTTACGAGAAGGTGACCTCAGATGCTAAAGTTGAATGAGGCTTTAAGGGAAAGTATATGACATGAATGACATGTGGAGCATATATCTTTTATGAAAAGCACCAAAGATTGTATTAAGTGTGTGGTGAGTGGGCTCTCCTTCATTTCTTTCTTCTAATTCCATTTCTCTTATAGGTTGTAAACTTCTGGATCTCCCTTACCTAAAAGGTCATGTCCTTATTACAAATCTATATGATGCATCTTACATGTATATTCTAAGATGCCCCTCTTGAATGAGCAGTTATATCTCTTTCTTCTGCTGGTGGAATTCATTAGTGTGGTGACCTTTAACTTTGTAGTATTTTCACCATATGTTGTGTTTGCTCACTATCACCTAGGGGTTAGAGATTTTGGTATGCCTTTGGTGTGAAAGATTTCTCTTCGTAGTTGTTATCTCTCGATGTTCAACGACGTATAGTTCATCATAGGGCATCTGGGAGGTTTGATGGCACTATCACCTTGATGGAAAATTCTTTGAAGCATGTCAGGTACTCACGTAATGACTTTAAATGTATCTAGTGCACATTAAAGAAGCTTGTGGTGTGGTGCTTGATTTGCAAGAATTCATGGATCACTTTTCTAGAAATATCTTGATAGCTTTTTATAGAGAACCTGATGAAGTTCATGTACCAACACAAGATTGCTTCCTTTAGGTTTCTAAAAATATTTTTTTACTTGAGAGAATATGTTGCACCTACGATTTCCATTTGTGTATTGACGGCAGTAACAAGCTCTTGATGATCACTCTTTTTTGTCAAATGTCACTGCAAATGCAGCTTAAAATTTTCTAGAACTAAGGAGTTCTAAATCTAGATGGACAGCGGTTGGGGTCCAACACATCTACGCCTTCTTGGTTTTCATCGTCTTGTCGTTGTTGTTACTAGATGTTTTGAATGCTCGTTTGTAGAGTTTGGTTTTGGTGACTTAATTCTTCCATAGGGGCATGCATCTCCACTAGGGCCTCTAGACGACCATTACTGCTCTTAACCCTTGTGTCCATCATTATCAAATAATGGTTGGGTTAATTGAAATCTCTAGAAAGGGTGTGGTCCATACCAACTTTGCTAGACTCCACTATGAGCGCAAATTGTACTTGTGGTGAGTACAATAAGAATGGCCCTTATTGCTATAAGCTAAGCAAGAGGTCAATAGGTAGTTTTATGTAAAAAGTGATACCATGACCTAACCTTCGAGCTAGATATATAGAACCCCCATCTGACCGAACTAAATGTGTAGGCTAAGGGCTATAATCTCAAGCGTGATTTGTGGATCATATTTTATCAGGCCAAGTGGTGAATAAGCCATCACAAAAAATATTGAGTGACATGGCTAAGAAAACATACCCTCCATCGAGTCTAACATCTTAATTATGACTCTCATCACCTAATTCCACTAGACAACGTGGTTGGTGACTCGTCACCGAAGATGTAGGATGACATGACGATGTCACCTTTATAATTCAACATATACCCTACTTCATCTAACCTTAAGTTCTCTATGTGCACCTTATGTGACCGGAGACGAGTGAACTAAAGTTTGTTAATATCATATGGACTTAAGTCATGATATTTCATAACTATCCACTATTAAAAGAGAAAATATGTAAAATAAGATGTACAAAGTAACTTTTCTTAATTAAGTGTGTATATTAAACATATTTAAAATTTTAATATTTATAGACAAATATTAGCTCTTCCACTATAACAAAAGGGTTCTCCAACGATGTGAAGTTGTGACGTGATTATCACGCGGCAAAAAAGTGAGGTTGTGACGTGATAATCACGTCACTACATAATTTTAATGATAAAATATAGAAAATAACGTTAGCACATGGGAAGCCAAAGAGTATTTTAAAAAAAATATTTGTAACGTGATACCCACGTCGCAACCTATGAAATAAAATAAAAAATTCAAAAGCAGGTAACGTATATAAGGTGGGAAGTTTGAAAATTTTAAATTTCAACTTGTGACGTAAATATCGCGTCGTAACTTTTTAAGAGGGAAAACAAACTCAGTTGAATCTGATTGGGCGTAGGTGGGTGTAGGCGTCTTAATTAACTTTTATGACCGTTAGGGATTTGCGACGTGAAAATTACAAGTTATTGAATAGAAGAAGAATTAAGAATATTGAAGAGGGTTGAAAAAAGATTGAACAAGAAGATTGAAGAAGAGATATTTTTACAATTTTTTTTTTTAAATTTGATATATTTTCTAAATTGTTGGTTGGTTTTTAAGTATTTTATGTATTTTTGTAGTTTTCTAACTATTCGTTATAAAATACTTAACCTTACATGTACAAGTTGGAATGAGTGCATTCTGGTTAGTCCTATAATTATGATTAGTCAGAGTTCAAATTTATATTAGAAGAAATATTTCATCCGGTCACTATTATAAACAAAATTTCTCTTTTTAAATTTATTAAATATTTACATATTTAGTCTACATAAAATTTAGATACATAAATTATTTAATAAACTTAAAAAGAGAATATTTACTTATAATAATTATCAGAGAGAAAATACAATTTAATATTCAACGAACCCCTAGAAGATGTTGACATCACAATCATGAATACATAGTCAACCTATAAATAAAATAATACATATAAATAGGTTGCTTGTAGTTAGGTGTAACCGCAGCGCCAACATTGCAACGGCCAAGGGCACAGGCTGCGGGTTGAGTTTTGAAATTCACAACTCCATGTATTGCCTCCAATTATCTCCAATAACAAAAGTGGTTTTGGTTAATTAAGTCAAATTTTATTATTCAATCACAAAGTACATATTTGTAACCATCTTTATAGAACTCAATAAAATAACACATTCATGTCTCTTATCTTGCCAACAACTAGCATCTCTCCTAGTTGGAATTTTAATCTTCAACCACAAGTTTCATGCTACATATAACTATGCCAGCCTAGAAACACTCCTCAAAAGAAGAGCATTTAATAGTCAAATTTTACAAGAGAAAAAGTCCACAATATTATTGTACTAACACCAAATTTTAAATACAAATAATGAAGCACCCTATTCATTCCTATAAAAATGGTTCAACACTCATCATCATCATCATCCAAACATTAAAAAAATGGCAGCTACAAAGGAGAAAAAAAGTGTTGCCATAATCTTTGGTGTCACTGGACTTGTTGGGAGAGAGTTAGCTAAGAAACTAATTTTCCAATCTTGTTGGAAAGTTTATGGTATAGCTAGAAATCAAGAAACACTAGTATCAAACACCCTTTTGAGCCCTTATTACAATTTCATTTCTTGTGATTTGCTTAACCCTTTAGAGACTCAAAAAAAGTTATCGTTATTACAAGATGTTACACATGTGTTTTGGGTGACATGGGCTAGTCAATTTCCATTAGATACACAAGAAAGTTGTGACCAAAACAAAGCCATGATGTCAAATGCTTTGGATTCTTTGCTCTCAAATGCAAAGAATCTAAAACATGTTTCACTTCAAACAGGTACAAAGCACTATGTATCACTTCAAGTTCAAGCCCCTTTTGATGAACAAAAGAAGAAAGTGAAGTACTACAATGAAGAGTTTCCAAGGATGAGTAAAAGCCATAATTTCTACTATGCATTAGAGGATTTGCTCATGGAGAAATTGAATGGCAAGGTTTATTGGTCAGTGCATAGGCCTGGTTTATTATTTGGAAATTCAATTAGATCATTTTATAATTTTATGGGAAGTTTATGTGTTTATGGGTCAATTTGTAAAAAAATGAATCTCCCTTTTGTGTTTGGTGGAACAAAAAAGTGTTGGGAGGAGCCTTACATTGATGGGTCAGACGCGAGGCTTGTAGCTGATCAACATATTTGGTCAGCTACAAAAAGTGTTATAGTTTCTACTAATGGACAAGCTTTTAATTCAATCAATGGCCCAAGTTTCACTTGGAAAGAAATTTGGCCAATTGTTGGAAAAAAGATAGGAGTTATAGTCCCTCAAGAAATGTTTGATGGAGATTTTTGGTATTCAAAAGCTATGATTGAGAAGGAACATGTTTGGGAAGAGATTGTGGAGGAAAATGGTTTGGTGAAAACAAAAGTTGAAAATTTAGTTAATTGGGAATTTTTAGATGCTTTATTTAGATTCCCTTTTAAGCTTATGGGGAGTAGAGATAAAGTTGATGAGTATGGTTTTGGTGTAAGGTATAAGACTTTGAATTCAATATTGTATTGGATTGATTGTATGAGAGATGAGAAGGTGATTCCTTAATTTGAAGTTTTGGTGTTAGAATTTTCTGGAGCACCAAATTAGTGGCAATGTGATGTTTGCATGTGGTTGTTAAAATTTCCCTTTATTTGTTGCTTTGTTTATAAGTTTATATATATGGAATCATTTTATCTAATTTAATAATGTCTTATTTATGGCCACAAATGGGAGCATGGCTTTGTCTTCTCTATGCATTGGCAAATAATATAATATTTTGATAATCACTTTCAACAAATTCTTTAATTTTTCTACTGTCAGCTGTATTCCTATGTATATGATAACATTTTTTTTATAATTTTTAAAGATACTGCACACATGTAGTAGATTTTTGTCTTTTCTTTTGGCTTAAAATATAAAAATGAAAAGTTTTTAAATTGCGGGTCAATGTCATTAAAAAAATTGAGTTGTGATACATGGACATTTATTTAATAGATTTTTTTTTAAGTAATAATTAAGTATTGAAAAAAAATACACAAATAATTATATTTTAGAGAAAATTACGCAAATAATCATATTTTAGAAAACACTACAATGAAGATGTCAAGTGAGATGGCACATGCACTTTAATTTTAGATGAAGGCGTCAAGTGAGATGACGCATATGTGCAACATGTTTGTCCTAAACCATCTCAGATGGCGCCTAAGTGTAATTAAGAGATAATTTTTTTTGCTTTCTATTTTAAATATGAGATAATAAGTAAACGATGTAGTTTCATGAAACTTTGATTTTTCATTAACAAATGAACAATTACATATTGAAAAAAAACATGTATATTATTTAGTTGTCTTCCGGAACTCGGTAACGACCCATGATTCCGCACCCGCGTCCTGGCCTATCTCGTGGTGCGTTTCGTTGATTTTCCTGTTGCGGTTGGATCGATGGTCCAGCGAAGTCAATGCGTTCAGGATCCATAAAATTGGTGAAATCAATATATTTTAGGATGGTTTTGTTGTTTGCAAAAAGAGATGAAATGTGGAATGCGGTCTTACAATCGGGACAACTATGGAGTGAAAGTTGCATGAAGTATACTAAGGCAGAAAGTGCCAAATCCAACACCCATCTTGTTATAAGGTTCGACCGACATAGCCACAAATTCATTGTAAAAGAGACAATCGAGCACAATGAGGGACTGTCAAGACAAGAGTATAGGGTTATACTACAATTTCGTTGGTGCGATTGTAGAAAGTTTCAAGCCTTTCGTATGTCTTGCTGTCATGTCATTGTAGCATGTGCGTATACTCATCAAGATGCATTACTACTTCTATCTCTCATTTACAAGTCTGAAACCTTGCTCAATGTATACAATAATGGTTTCCCAATGGTAGCGAAACCTGATTATTGGCCTGCATACGACGTGGAAATAATATGACACAACGATCAAATATGAAGGAATAAAAAGGATCATCCCAAAAGCAAGCGTATCACAACGAAAATGGACTCCCTTGATAAGCTAGAAAGAAAGTGTGGTTTATGTCGTCAGGTCGGACACAATCGAAAAAATTGTCCCACTCAAGCTACAAGCTCGAAAACATAAAAATTGTACGCAGACCATCTGCACTTTTTTAAGTTCTAAACTAACTTTTTTCATTAAGAGTATTTGTTACAACAAAACATACGCAAACAACAAATAAAAACACGATAAAACATCTAAGAAATTACAACAGTCAAAACAATTTCATCTGAGCCATGCATCATTACCATTACGTCTCTGTCTGTTTTGACTTCCTCTAACCAAGATTGAGTTCTTCCAGTTGCAAGTGAGGTGGTTGTTCTTCTTCTAATTTGTTCCCCAACCTCAATGTCTCCCTCTAGCCATCGCATCAACTCTCTCTTCAGATGCTCCATAGAGTGAATGTGCCAAAATTTCATTTTTCATCGGAGGTTTGGAGGTCTAGAAAATAATGTATCCATCTCTGATGAAAATTATGGGAGATGTCATGATGCAAATAACAGATAAAAATAAGAAAAGAATGTGAAAAAGTGTGAAGAATGGGTGAGAAATGGGTGTTTTATTTATAGAAAACACAATTGCACGTAGTAGTCATCTCAGATGACGCCTCCTCCCTTGTTTATAGTGCATGCGCCATCTCACATGGCTAAAACAAAGTGCATGCACCAAGTGAGATGGCGCCTAAGGAAAAAAGGTGAGAGCATGCACCATCTCACTCGGCGCCTCCCTTGTAGTGTTTTCTGAAACATGGTTATTTGCGTAATTTTCTCTAAAACATGATTATTTGTGTTTTTTTTCAATACTTGGTTATTGCTAAAAAAAATCTATTTAATATATGTTCTTTTCTTTTAAAATATATGCAATATTTGAAATGAGATTCTTATGCCTGTATTCACGTGGTATACTCTTAAAAGTAAAAATAAAATGAAAACTTTTCAAAGATGAAATTTTTCGAAACTACGCTTCCACTTCAAGTGCTTTGTTAAGTACATTTTATCCATGCATTTTATGGACTCTAGTGAAATGAGTTTGGTGTTTCTTCCCCCCTTTCTTATGCATTTTTTTGGTTAAATATTTTGTTTACAAGAAAACAATATCATTAAAACAAAGCAACCGAACAATACAAAAAGGAAGTTTCTGCAGAGGGAAAACCTCCAATATAAGTTTTGGAGTCAAAATACTTGCCCAAGCAGACTACATCATAAACATCTTTATTACCCTCTACTAACAAACTGAGCAGAACTAAACCTAAACCAATTAAGAATGGAATGACAATCAACCGCAGTCGGTTTTAAAATAGCATTAACCTTAATAGAATTGATATAGTCAACCGTCAAAAGGGAATCATAATGGAGGATAATTATGTCCAGCTTTAAATACTTGGTCAAGTTGATCCCTTAATTAATTGTAGATGCTTCTGCAATCTCTGGCATGACCAAAATAAACTCCCTATGGTTGGCAGCTATCACGATATCTGCATCTTTGTTCTTGATGATACAACCAAAGGTGACAAACTCCCTCACTTGGAGCCCGTCATCCATAAGAAATTCTTGTTCCTTTGATGGATTTTTGACTTCCAAATCAGCTTCCATAAATGACCATGGGAAGCCATCGAAGGGCCTGGATTCAAGATATCGCGAGCCATAACACATGACCATTATATCGTACGAACATAGTATTACCCATCTCTTTCAAAGTGCCAAATAATACAATATTCCAGGTTTCCAGCTGATAAAGGAATACTCACAATTTGTTTAGCATCAACACCTGTAGATCATGTATAACTTTCAACAACCAAGGTCTTTGTGAATCAGCTCCTTCACTTTAGCATTGGCCTCAAGCACACTAGGAGGACCACACACTTTGAAACCAAAATTGTCAAGAAACCAATTATCATGACAAATAGAAACCTTATCGTCGTTTCCAATCCTCCACCTGGCCCCATGATTCACGACATCCCTCGCACTAAAAGTACTTCTCCATGTGTAGCTCGGAGTAAAACCCAAAAAGCTTTCAGAAATAGATGATCGTGGGTAATATCTACCCTTGAACACCTAGCCATCAAGGAATTTTCATCCGTCACCAGCCTCCAATAATGCTTCACAAAGAGACAAGAATTGAAATTACTAATACCTCGAAAGCCAAGACCTCCATCACCCTTATTCTTCACCACTCTGTCCCAATTCATCCAATGTATCTTCCTCTCTCCATTCTTGGCTCCCCACCAAAATCTAGCCAAAATGGCCTCAATTTCATGACAGACAAATTCCAGCAATCTGTAACAGCTCATAATGAATGCCAGAATTGCATACGCAACAGACTTGATAAGGACTTATTTACATGCCTTAGACAAGAATTTCTCCTTCCAACCTTTGAGTTTCTTCCACACGCGCTCCATAACTAAGGCACAAATTTCATTTTTAGATCTCCCAAAAATCACCGACAATCCAAGGTATTTGGCATGATTAGAAGTGATCTAGACACCAAGCTTTGAGCAAATTAAATTCGTGTCTGCAACTGGAATATTGCGGCTAAATGAAACCTCTGATTTTTCAAAATCACCATTTGTCCCGAAGAATTTTGATAATCCTTGGGAACTCCCAACATCCATTCTGCTTCATTATAACTCGCTCTTGCGAAGAGCAAAAAGTCATCAAAAAAATAAATGAGAAGTGACCGGAGCCTCCCTAGCCACACGGATCTCATGGAAGTCATTGTTCTGGACACCCCGTTTCAGCAAGCCTGAAGGACATTGGCATAAAGAATGAACACATACGGGGAGAGATGGTCTCCTTGATGGATACCCCTCCCCGGAGCAAAAAATGGACTACATTGGCCATTCACCAGAACCTTGTAAGAAACAAAAGTAACGCACTGCAAAATAAGGTTAACAAAAGAAGGTGGAAAATTTATAGATGACAGAACTTTACGGATGAACGACCATTCTAGACGATCATACGCCTTAGCCATTGTTGTAACCCAAAATTTTCCCTCCCATATTTCTAAAAACATTTCAAGAAAGATCCCCAAGTTGCTCAAGGTAGTCCAAGGGTTGGCCAGACAAGCTCTCTCCTAAGGCAGTCTACCTCAAATTAGGGTTTCATGTTGCATCAAGATACTTGAGTCCAAGGGACCCCAAATGCTCAAAATTGTCCTAATATGCTCTCAAGATCATCCATGTCAAGTTTCAAGCCTTGCAGAGGAAGTTTGCTCAGTCAATTGCTCAAAGGCCTGAAAATCGATTGTGCTAGGGCAAAAGTCAACTGTGGCCCACATACAGTCAAACTTCAAGATTTTTGGTCAACATCATCATTTTTAAGTATATTTAATCATTTAATCAAGGGTTGATCATAATTCATCAAGGATTGATCATAATTCATCAAGACTCAAAAGTTGCTAAATTAGGGTTTTGTAGGAAAAGTCAGCTCAAGTTTGACCAAGCATAACTTTCTCATACTTTATGAGAAATGACCCATCTAAAGCTTATTTTGAATAGGATGCAATTCCCTACAGTCCATATTCATCTCCCAATTTCAAAATATGCATTCACAAGAAGTTATGAATTTGGACATTATAGGTCATTTTGGAAAGTCAACAAAAACACCTTTTGGGTCAAAGATTCTTACATGAACATGGAAGATCCAATTGAGATAAAACCAAATAGGTATCTTAGGGTGCATCCTAAGCTTTCTAAAAATTCCAAGAACACCCTCATAAGGTTAAAATTGAGAGAGGTATGCATTGTCAAAATTGGACAATTTTTGAAAAAATGCATGAAGCAAATATTGACCAAACTTGGATTTTTTCCAAATGGGCCTATCTTTTCAAGTTTGAAACTCACTCCTAACATGGTCCACGACCTCTAAGCCCACCCATACATTTTTCTACTATTTATGCTATTTATTTTGATGTTTTATTCATTAAAATTCAGAATTAAATAAATAAAAAATAGAAATAATATAAATTTTGATGTGAATCCATTTTGGGAAAATTTTATGCTGGTTTATGTCAATTGATTTCGTGCAATAACTCTTCAAATATGTCCAGGTTCATCCACATGTGAAAATGGCATAAAATCATCAAATATGGCATTTTTTTCAAATTTTGATCATGGTCTTAAAACACAACATTATGAGGGAGATTCTTTCCATGATTTCTTGTCTCCTCATTCTCCTCTATAAATATAGAGCCATACAAGCTTGAAAGGGACGAAAATTCTCTCTAAAAAGCTCTCAAAAAGCTCTTCAAAAAGCTCTCCAGAAATCAAAGAATTGGTGCAAGTCACATCTCGAGGTTCCGGTCTCTCTCAATTGACATCAAGCCTCAAACCATCCTCTTGAAATCCTCAAGAGTCTTACAAGTCCCAAGAGTAATCCATCACACGCCTAGCACGCCCCCCATTTGACAACACCGGTTTGGTAAAATTTTAAACTTTGAATCTCTAATTTTAATCACATTTTATGGTATGCTAACGTTTGTTTGAGTTTATATAGAACAGTTATGGATGGTTGAATCATAGATTCCACGCAAGAATAAAAAAACACCATAGTTAGAGCATGAAGCTTTCGAAGATTCGGGCCTAAGGATTTCTGATGATTGCACCCCCTGTTTACTTTTGCTACTAGGCCCATCTTTATTTTCATGTTTTATTCGTTTTATTTATTTATTTTAATCCCTTTTATTATTTTATTAATAAACAAATATAAAAATCACATAAAAATAGATTTAGGATTTTTTCTTAATTAAATTTTAATTTTAGGTAAAACTTTAATTTCTTTTTGTAAATAACTTAAAAATAATTAGAATAAATAGGTTTTATTACTAACTTAATTATATTTTATTTTTTCCTAAAATAACCAAAGAAACCAAAATAGATCATGTAATTATTTTTATTAATTAATTTAATTAACTAATTAATTGCATATTTAATTTAGAAAACTTATTTCTTTTATTAAAAACAACAAAAAACAATTTTTCTTTTAATTAGGTTAGAAGGGTCAAAACCTTAAATTCTCGTCGATCTTAATTCTTCTCGCGCGCTTTATTTTTATTATTTACCATATTGATGTAACTGCCTACAGTTTGTAATAGTTTAATTAGGACGTTTATTTACATTTATCGCTTTTATTTTCAAAGGGTTTGTTTTTGGCTATGTAAATACCCGAAGCCTTGTAATAACGTAGTTTTAATTTCCGCATTTTAAATTCCGCAAATTATTAAATGTTAGATGTTTGATAATAGGGTTTGCATGACAAGAATGTATGTCTAATTTTAAAACAGTTAGATCACCCTAAATATGCAAAGATAAAATAAACTGAAACTGAATCATTCGCACATGCGCACTATTAGGGTACACTCCCACTTGGTTGCCTTCGGTAAACGGTCATTGAGTATAGGATGCTTTAGTGGTCGTCCTTTTGTCTAAAGATCATGTTGCCTCGGAATGGTTGCCTCGGAATTTTTGCCTCGAATAATTGATCTAAGACATTAGGGTTATTACTAAGACGTCCTAACATTGCTTTAGTGATTGTGCATCCCTTTCGAATTGACCCTCAAACTCGAACGACGGTGCTACCTACTCACTAATAGTGGGATAACGTTGTCTAAAGGAAACGAATACAGAACGATTCTTTTTTCGAGTAGGTAGATTAGTTCTTAAGTACTTGCTCATTCCAAACAAATTTTCACACTTACACTCCTTTATAAACAAAGTTTTCAAAAACACTTCATTACACTCTTGAAGACCGAAGCAAGAGTTAAATCGAAGTCAAAACAAAAACTTTTCAAAGCGCACAAACACAAAGAAAATAATTTTGAAAATGATGAGCAAGTACCTAAGAGCCAGTAGACAACTACGGATAGAAAGGGTGCTAATACCTTCCCTTTCTATAAATCTACCCCCCCCGTACTCAGAAATATCTCGAAAAAGGAATTTTTCTGTGCTTTTTTCCTTTCCTTGTTGGATAAAATAAAAGACGGTGGCAACTCTTGCTTACCGCGACATTTTGCAAACACAAACGCAAAACGTAAACCAGCAAAATTTACTTAACAAAATAGGGAAACCACGTCCCGGTTCTGGCCACCGTATCACAGAACTGGCGACTATGCTGGGGAGTATATAAGTGGGGTGTACCTTAGGATTAGTTTATCATAATGTTTTCAATTGTTTGATCTGTTTGCTTTATCTTTGTGGGCTTTGTATCAGAGTTACTATAGATCCTAACTCGGATCTGGGGATACTTTTTAGGTAAGTAGAAATAGACTGTGAGGGAACTGTACGGCATAGACCGATTCGGTTGAAGCAGTAGCTACATTAATGTGGCACATTAGTTGGTACCGATATCCATTGTGGAGCAACAATGAGAGTACGGGGCTGCTAATGGGTCATTAAGCATCAACTGACCTTAGAACCTATAATTGACCCACTTGGCCATAGAAAAGTAGCAGTATGATACACTCATTGAGACCATACTCTCGCGATGATTTCGGCCGCAAGAAAAGGTTGCTAAACTGGAATTATGATCGATCGAGGATGGTCAGTGATATTGAGAACCTCTAGAACCCGGTTAATTTTACTAGGACATGTTGAACCAACTAAACTGAAAGAGGGTAATACATAGACCCCATGCAAGCCTAAACTTAAGGTTGTTTGTGTGACTTGTGTGCTTTCAAACTTGAACTACTTGCACATTTTTGTTATCTGACAACATGAGTTCCTTGCAGGTTTTGTTTACAGTCCTTATCCAATAACTTGGATTTCTTACCGGATTTACTTGTTTACATCACCTCGTACTTTTGCTTAAACACATAGCATGCACATTATAACATCATGCCTTAACATTTCCTTAACTATTTCAAGGATCTCAAGGGTTTGTGATGTAGGTTATGGTAAATCAAACGTCTAGCAAGGGGAAAAGGGGATTTATTTTCCTCTAGCCAATGTCATCTAGAGATCAAAACACGATAACTTGAGTCAGGGGCTATGACCCACTCGATAAGGTGAGCTTGACTCTTGAAGAAGGACTCTTGACGACCCGAAGTTTCTTCAATCAAAGCTGCAAAATTCAAAATCTAACAGTTTCTTGTTTACCCCACGAGATCCTTGAAAACATTACATACATATATCATACATATCATTGCATAACAGGTCTCCCAGTACAGGTCTCTCATATCCTCTTTGTTTATTTCAGCAATGGCTCTCAAACAAGACACCAGAGATCTTCAAGAAACTCAGTTCAGGGAAATATTCCTAAACCTGTCCAAGGGGCAGGAAGAGTTGAAAACACTCCTCGTTGGGGACTTGGTCAAGAAAAGTCCTGAAGACAATAAGGACGAACGACTAGAACAACTGTAAGTTAAGGTAGATGCAATAAGAACCCAAATGTTAGGGCATACGGCCCTTATCCAAAGCTTAGTCCGGGAATAAGAAGAGCTGAGAATCATTATCAACCAGCTTCATTAAGACATATACAACAATATGAAGCAAACAGTCGAGGCCGGGGACCAAGTCATTTATCAGCCTCCAAGAAGACAAAGGTTTGGTTTGGTGAAGGGTGGACCTTTCCAAATTTTTACTACATCACGGGTCCAACGACAACCTCGCCAAAAGCAACGGGTTAATCAGAGTAAGCCAGATACGCCCAAAAGGCAGTTCACCGAGCTCAACATTCCGTTGTCTCAAGCTTTACAACACCTATTGAGATTGAATCTGGTGCGTTAAAGGACCCTCCTCAGAATCCCCACATAGCCTCTCCAAACTACAATCATGATGCAAGGTGTGCATACCATTCCAACAGCCTGGGGCATGATACTAATGACTACTGGGCATTGAAAAACAAAATTCAAGACCTGATCGATAAAGGAGCATTGGAATTCACACAAGATGGTCAACTGGAATGTTTTTGTCAATCCTCCAAGGCTCGCCATTTGAAGTGACAAGTCCTAAGACGAGAAGACTTTTTGTTCATTAGAATTTTCAATTTGTAATTTTCTTTTAATTGTTCAAACATTTAGTCATGTTAAAACTTTGTTACTTTATCAATGCATTGCATATGTCTGTTTTGAATCAATCCATTCATATTCACTATATTCAAATTGCTTTCATTTTTGTGATGTTCAACTCTCGATTAAAAAACTCTAAGCCTTTAGAGGGAGGATGACGGAAATGATATCAAAATCTCTACAGTATGCTTTTGAATAGAACCCGCTGACGATGTACAAGCATTGTTTCAAATCCTAAACAGTGGAGTTATAAGGAAGATAATCCCTCGTCAACCCCTTTGAGCCAAAGAAGTTGGAGTTTTTTTTCTTTTCATGCAAATTAAAAAAAAATGTAATCACAACCTGGGGGAAGGGTAGTTTTCTCAGTTAATTCGGGTGCACAATTAATGGCATCAAAGAGGTCCTTCCAAAATAAAAGATGGTGATGGTTCCTTATAATCGTCAGGACAGACAGTCATTATCTCTCAGAAATAAAAGCCCATTAAGTCAAAACCTATGAAGGAGACTTACAAAACTGGGGCATTCCACTGACTGTAATCACAAAAGAAACAGTTCAGGAAAAAGACAGGGATAATAAAATCAAAAAGAAAGAGATCCTACAAACTCTCAACAAAAATGAATGCCTGTTCAAAATAAACTGTCAGTATCCGAACCATCACTGGAATATCAGAGCAAAGACTCAAACAGGATCTAAATACACAATTAGCTGAGTTTAGGATCGAAGAACATCACGAAGAATAGGTGGGTACAAATAAAATTTGAGCCCTTATCCTTTGTTTCTTGAACCGTGAACCAGGCCACGTTATAACCCTTAAAAGTCCTAGTTGAGGCATGGGTTAGTTTGGAAGCATACTGTTACAAAAGGTATCCTAACTCCTGTAGGGCTTACTGTAAATCCTGAGTTGACATCACATTTTACAAAAATTTGCTTGTTTTTATTGAAAACTGCATTTTCAAAGAACTTCAAAACATACATAAGCTTTGCATTCTTAAAATAACATTGTTTGCATATGGCTATTTTTTAAACAGCAGAGAAATTCGCACGACGAATATCTAGTGAACAAAAAACCTTTTCAATAAAAAAGGGTCACCTCAAGTGGAAAAAACACTTCCAACCAAGGGGCACGGCATGAGCATTATCTATCATTTGTGGCAGTCAAGTCAAGATTCAAGGAGTCTCTAAAAGATGCCAAATAGCCAGGGGCAGATCTCCATCTGAATCACTTGGGGCATTGGACATGAATTCTAGCAACGAATCTTGTATGATCAAACGAACATCTTCTGGTAGTATGGAAACACAACACTACTGTGATCAGTGGATCTGGAACTGACTGTTTAACACTGGTTCGCGAAATGTCGCGGAAGCAAGAGTCGCCACCATCTTTTATTTTCTCCAACAAGGAAAGGACAAAAGCACAGAAAAATTCCTTATGAGATTGTTCTCGGTTCGGGAGGTAGATTTATAGAAAGGGAAGGTGTTAGCACCCTTTCTATCCATGGTTATCCATGGGCTCTTAGATACTTGCTCATTTGTGTTTTCAAAATGTTTGTTTGCTTTTCAAAGTGTGAGTGAGTTTGAAAAAGTTTCGTTTAAAGTTTCAGATCGACTCTTGTATCAGTCCTCAAGAGTGTTTGAAAAATTGTTTTTTGAAAGCTTTTTGAAAAGTGTCGGTGTGAAAAGAAATTTTGATTTGTTTTGAATTAGAGCAAGTATCTACGAGTCATCTACCTACCCTAAGGAATTAAGCTGTGTAGAAGTCCTTAAAGTAGTGTCATCCCACCATTGAGAGGTAGGTAGCATCACCATTGGAGGTGTTCGGGTCAATTCGAGTTTAGGGACGGTGTGGTCACCAGAGCAATAGTAGGACACCTTAGAAGCTACCCTTATGCCATTGATCTTTTTATTCCGAGGCAACCGTTTCGAGGCAACTGTTTCGAGGCAACTGGATCATGGACATAAGGACCGCTAAGACGTCCTATACTTGACGACCACAATTCGAGCTTGTAGGGACAGTGTGGTCACCAGAGCAACAGTAGGACACCTTAGAAGCTACCCTTATGCCATGTTCATGGACATAAGGACTTACTAAAACGTCCTGTACTCGACGACCACGTTTCGAGGGGCAAGGCAACAATGAGGCGTACCCTAGAAGTGGTGTGTGAATTCTTGTGTTATTTTCAGTTTATGTTATATCTTGTCATGCATTTGGTGAGCTACGCTTTGTTTTTAATTGTCATGCATTCTTTCATACAAGTTAACAGTTAAAGGGGGTGCGGAAAATAAATTGCGGAAACGTAAATCCTACGCTATTACAAGGCGCGGGTCTATACATCGCAAAATTTTTACAAAGACCCGTTTTAAGTAAATAAGTGCGGGAAATAAAAAAAACAGTAAAAGGTCCTATTTACTATTACATATCCGGAGCAATTACATAATAATCGGACAAATTAAATACGCATGAATAAAGAAAAGGGAATTAACTTTTTTTTTTGTCTTTTTTTTTTGGTAATTAAATGAAATTGAAAACTAATTAATTATTTTAATTACAAGAAAATATTTTTTGATTTTTTTATATTTTTTATGAAATAAAATAGAAATAAAAAGAAACAAAGTTAAAGATTAACCTAAATCTAAATCTATTTTAATTATTAAAATGTTCAAATGGCCTAATTAAAAACTAGTTCAATTATGATTTATTTACAAAATAAAAATAATAATAAAAGTGTTAATTATATTTTTTTTTGTTTTTTATGAAAATGATTAATTAAATTAATTACTAATAACCAATAAAATAAAAGGGGTTAGAAATTAAATTAAAGAAATAAAATGAAAAGAAAGAAAAATGAACCCAAATGGAGGGGTATTGGGCCAGGAATGGGGGTGTGTTGTTGAAACTGGAATCAAGTGTGCAAGCATTGACTGGGAACACCATGGTCCACGCCTCATAGCCATCAGATTGGCGTTAGTGGCCACTTGGCAGGATGATCACTTGAGATGCATGATGGATGCTGTTTGGAAGCCTGCATAGGAATACCTTGGAAAAAATAATATTGAGTTTTGGGGCATCTCAAAGCAATTGAACCATACCATTAGTTTCTTGTGGACTCATACAACACAAAACAAGCAACAAATTATGTTAATGATGCATGAACAAATGAAATTTGATTCCAAGAAAATTGTGCAAACCGTGAGTTCGTGTGGGGCGATTCCTTAGGCCTGATCGCTTGGTTTTGATTCCAAAAGACTCCTGAGAGTTCCTGCAAAGTGTTAGAAACGAGAAAAGGCTTTGAATTGCCTTGGAAGGTGGATTTCAGCTTTGACTTTTTGCTTGATTTTTTTGAATATGGTTTTTTTCGTTTTAGAGATGCTTAGCCATTGTAAATGGTATGAGAGGCTTGCATATATGTCTTTGAATGAGAATCAAGCAATAATGTGAGCCATTAACCCTTGCAATGAAGTTTGAGATTATGCCATGAACACCATTTAAACAACTCGCCATTCTTGTGAAAATTTGAATTTTTATGCCCATAATAGGTCTTGAACGAATTTGGTATATGTTTTATGGTGTATCAAAGCTATTCAAACCACAAAATATCCCTCCATTAATTTCTTTGATTTTTATTTGAATTTTAAAGATTTAAAATGCATTAAATCAAATAAAATTAAATAAAAATGGGAAAATTAATTTTTAATCTTGAAATAAATTGTGGGACACGTGGGAGGCATGGTCAAGCTGAAACAAGTGGAAAAAGTGGGCCCCTTTTGTCAAAAATGAAATTTCAAGGATAATTGACTTTGGCCATTTCACAAAAATTTCCCAACTTCTCTAATGCATATCTTGCTCAATTTTGAAGCTATGAACATGTTCTTGGACATTTTGGAAAGGTCTTGAAGTCCTCTAACCAATGTCTTTGGTCCCATGTCATTTTGATTTACCAATCTCAAGTTATGGTCTTTGACTTAAAGTGCCTTTTTGTTGACTTTTGAAAATGACCTATAATGTTGAAATTGATAACTTTTTGTGAGAGCATTTCTTGGACTTGGAATGTGAAGATGAGTTGTAGGAAATATCTTCCCCTTCAAGATGAGCATTGTATGGGATTTTTCTGATGAACCATGAAAAAGTTATTCCTTGGTCAAGTTATAGTTGACTTTTCAACTGTCCAAAAATAGAAACTTTTGACACCTTGATGATTTTTGAGCCATTCTTGAGGAATCATGATAAAGAATTGATCAAATGATGATTGTGGCTTCAAAATAAGATGTTGACCAAAAAATTTGACTTTTGACTGCCAAATGACCATTTTGCCCCTACAGTTGACTGTGGAGCAATTAGGGTTTTTGACTGTGCAACTTGACTTTGTGAGCCTTGAAACTTGACATGTAGGTGCTTGACAAAGTGTATGAGCATGTGGGACTTGATTGAGCCCTTGAAAACCTCAACTTTCTTTGCAAGAACCAAAACCCTAGTTTGACTGGCTTAGGAGAGTGGTTGACTGTGTAGCCCTTGAGAAGACTTGAGCAAATTGAGATGATGCTTGTCAAAACTTTGAAGAATATGGGAGGGCAAATTTTGGGGTACAATAGTTGCCCCTGTTCAATCTTCTTAGACCTGAGGATGTAGATTGGCGTGTGTGCCTTTCGTGATCCGAAGGTGGAAGATGATTGAACACTAGAGTGCCCAGAAATTTGCACTCACATAGTTGAGTATCAGCAGTGTGACAGCGGGAATGGGCTTACAGATGCCATTTGGAGAGATGGTGGATAGGAGGATGGGCTTGTAGATGCCATATGGAGATGTGACAGAACCTTGTCGGGAATGGGCTTATAGATGCCATTTGGAACTGTTGGTAAGTGGATGGGCTTATATATGCCATCTCGGTGTCGATCGCGTAAGAGATTCCTTAGCGAGAACTTGCGTACCTGAGAAAGAAAGATAATTACCTGGCCCGTTACAGGTGTTGATCTTCAAACTCTTTATGTAGATGTGCCCTGGCCGGATACAGGTATCGAATCTTTAAACTCTTCAGACGTGCCCTGGCAAGATACAGGAATCGAGTCCGGAGAATAGTTGTCAACAGATACACCCTCAACAGGACGATGAGAGAACCTTGGACGATTACTACCTCAACGGGAGGATGAGAGAACCTTGGACGATTACTACCTCAACGGGACGATGAGAGAACCTTGGACGATTACTACCTCAACGAGATGATGAGAGAACCTTGGACGATTACTACCTCAACGGGACGATGAGAGAACCTTGGACGATTACTACCTCAACGGGACGATGAGAGAACCTTGGGCAATTACTACCTCAACGGGACGATGAGAGAACCTTGGATGATTACTACCTCAACGGGACGATGAGAGAACCTTGGGCGATTACTACCTCAACGGGACGATGAGATAACCTTGGGCGATTACTACCTCAACGGGACGATGAGAGAACCTTGGGCGATTACTACCTCAACGGGACTGTGATCGGTGGATCTGGAACTGACTGTTTAACGCTGGTTCGCGAAATGTCGCGGAAGCAAGAGTCGCCATCGTCTTTTATTTTCTCCAAATGGAAAGGACAAAAGCACAGAAAAATTCCTTAAAGAGATTGCTCTCGGTTCGGGAGGTAGGTTATAGAAAGGGAAGGTGTTAGCACCCTTTCTATCCATGGTTATCCATGGGCTCTTAGATACTTGCTCAATGTGTTTTCAAAATGTTTGCTTGCTTTTCAATGTGGGTTTCAAAAATATTCTTTGAAAAGTTCCAGTTCAACTCGTACGTCAGAGTGTTTGAAAAGTTTGTTTTGAAAGTTTTTGAAAGTGTGTTGGTGTGAAAAGTATTTTGATTTGTTTGAAATTAGAGCAAGTATCCTTGAGAACCTACCTACCCTAAGGAATTCGTCTGTGTAAATGTCCTTTAAAGTAGTGCCATCCCACCATTGAGAGGTAGGTAGCACCACTGTTGGAGGTGTTCGGGTCAATTCGAGTTTTAGGGACATGGTGATCACCGGAGCAATGGGAAGACACCTTAGAAGCTACCCTCATGCCAGGTTCCCGGATCATGAGGACTTACTAAGACGTCTTCTACTCGACGACCACCTTTCGAAAGGCAACAGTGAGGCGTACCCTAGGGGTGGTGTGTGCGAATTGTGTGTCATGTTTCAATTATTTGTCTTGTCATGTTTGTTGTGTTCTACGCTTGATTTTAATTAGGGCCATTCATTCTTGCATGCATATTTAACAGTTATAAAGTTTGCGAAAAATAAATCTAAGGCTATTACAAATGGCGCGGGTCCACATCGCCAAAATTAAACCGGACCCGATTTGACTGAAAAATAAATAAAGCGAATAAAAGTGCGAGAAATAAAATTATTACAAGGCTTTGGGACATGTACATAATTATAATAAGCGACAAAGAATAAATATGCGAAATAAAATAATTAAACAATGGGCGTTGGACCCTTTTGCAAAAAATTAAATTTAATAGGAAATTAAAATTAAAAATTAAATGTTTTTGGTATTTTTGTATTTTTTAAGATTTAAAAGAAAAAAGAACTTTTTAGAATGAAATTTGAAATGCAAATCCTAATTCTAATGTTTTTTAGTTATTGTGAAAATGTTATATTAATCTAAATTAAACCCTAATTTTTACTTATGTACATTTAATTATAAAAATAAAATAAATAAATAAATAATATTGTGATAAAAAAAAAGAAAAATTTAAAAGGTATAAAAAGTCATTAAACCTAATGCTATATTTTTGGATTTTTAGTTATTAAGAAAGTATTAAAATCTAACCTAAAATGCAACCCTAGTTCAATTATGAAGATTACTAATATTATGGCAAAAAACAAGGAAAGTTAAAAGGAATAAAAAAAAGTCATTAACCTAATGCTATATTTTTGGATTTTTTTATGGAAGAAAGAATTAAAGTTAAAACCTATTTTACTAAATTTATTTACATGTTAATTATTTACAAGAAAATAAATAAAATAAATATTTTTTATGTTTTTATCCTTTTTCTGATTTTTTTGATGTTTTTGTATTTTGTTAAAAAATAAATTAATTAAACTAAAACAATGAAAATAAATAAAAAAATAAATTATGAAAAGCAAAGCAAACCAGGGGGGGTGACCCCAAAATTGGGGGTAAGGCCTAGCATTCTGGCCCATTAACATTGAAATCCACTTGACTTTTCAGTTCACGTGCCAATGCGTTGACCATAGTGTATCATGTGCCTTGAATCTGAGCCCTCTGATTGATCTACTGGGACGCGTGGACGATGAGTTTTGAGTGTGCATGATGCGTCTTAGGATTGTGCCTGCATATGATTATTAATGAAAAAATAGTAACGAAATTACTCAGACCTGGGATTCGAACCCAGGTCTTGGACTTTGCAAAGTGACACCTGCACCACTGAACCAAACGCTTTTAATTTAACATATAACAACATATAAATATAATAAGTAAAACATAATGTTAGTGGATTAAAAACGCGCGAATTTCAAAAGCACCAATGACCATTGGACACGAGGTCATCTTCTCCACTTTTCCTGAAACCACAAAACAAAGGCCACGGTTTTTTATGCGTGGGTTTAGGCACCTTTAGAAGAAATAGCGAATAGCGCTATGTAGCTCATAAATTGTTCGCGAGGGTTGATTCATGTTCGTCTCAATGTACTGAATGCAATGGTCATGGTCTGAAGCTTTAATTTTTCTTCTTTGCAAAAACCCCAATTTTAAAACCTGCAAACCCTAATATCCAAACATGGCATAATCTCGTATGATCAATAAAAACACAATTAAAAGTAATGGTTAGCTTGGAAACTTCATTATGAACAAGAATTCATCAATCAAAATGCAAAAAGATGTATGATTTGAGATATGCGATTTCAAAAGTTTCGAGGTACAGTCTGAGCTATAGATACCACTTCTTTGCGTCTTGGTTGATGTTAGGAATTGGCACACGTTCAGGAATGCCTAAGGAAACTATTGGAATCAGTATTAAGGCTTAAAACTATCTAGAACCTTGATTTCGGATTTGAGTTATATGGCCAATTTTTCAAGTTTTCAATAAGCTCTTTGGCGCAGCATTTGGTGTATTAGGCTTAGGGTTTGACTCAGTGCTTATGATGGAAGAGAATTAGCTTGTTATTTGGCCTTAATTCATGCTCATGAAAGAACTAGTCCTAGGGTTTTCACCATTAACCAATTTTTTCCTTCTTTTAAGCAAACCAAGCCTTAGTGTGCAATTTAACCCTAGCATGAGTTTGTGAGCTGGCCCATGACATATGGAAGTTGTCCAAATTCAAATGACACTATTCCATTGGTTTTTGAATTTTATTTGAATTTTTAAAGATTTAAAATGAATTAAATTATCAAAAATTAAATAAAATAGAAAAATCAATGTTTGATCTTGAAATTAATCATGGGACACGTGTATGGCATGACAAGGCTGAATCAAGTGGAAGAAAGTGGGCCCTTTTGTCAAAAATTGAAGTTTCAAGGATAGTTGACTTTTGCCATTTCACAAAAATTTCCCAACTTCTACAAGGCATAACTTGCTCAATTTTTAAGCTTTTCTCATGTTCTTGGACATTTTGGAAAGTTCTTTGAGTCCTTTAACCAATGCCTTTGGTCCCATGTCATTTTGATTTACCAATCTCAAGTTATGGTCTTTGACTTAAAGTCCCTTTTTGTTGACTTTTGAAAATGACCTGTAATGTTGAAATTGATAACTTTTTGTGAGAGCATTTCTTGGACTTGAAGTATGAAGATGAGTTGTAGGAAATGTCTTTCTCTTCAAAATGAGCTTTGGATGGAATTTTTATGATAATCCATGTGAAAGTTATGCCCTGGTCAATTTCAGTTGACTTTTTCAGCTGTCCAAATATAGCAACTTTTGTATCTTTGATGATTTCTGAGCCAAATTTTGAGAATCATGATCAAGCATTGATCAAATGATGTTTGTGGCTTCAAAATGATATATTGACCAAAAATTTGAACTTTTGACTGCCAAATGACCATTTTGCCCCTACAGTTGACTGTAGTGCAATTTAGGGTTTAGGCCTGACAATCTTGAGCTGAATGCCTTGAAACTTGATATGAGGATGCTTGACCATCTTTGTAAGCATATGAGACTTGATTGGGCCTTTTAACACTTCCTTTTCTTGATCAGACTCAAAACCCTAATTTTGACTGTATGGGAGACTGTTGCACTGCACAACCCTTGGGGAATTTTGTAGCTTGGCTTGGCAATTTCTTGAGGAATATGGGAGGGCAAATTTTGGGGTATAACAGTTGCCCCTGTTCAATCTTCTTAGACAGAATGATGAAGGAATCTTGGACGTCTTCTACCTCAAACGGTAAAGACTTTTATCTGTTGATCGTTCTTTCCTGAAAAAGTAACGAGTTAGTTGTATGCAATGTCATAATGTATGACATGCATGATGTCATGACGTTCTCAAAAATAGATGAGATTGGGGTGATATGATGCGTGTATGCATGTATTATGATGTATGACAATGTGATGTTTATGAATGTATTTTCGTCTGGGAAAATGAATCCTTTGACGAATGCCGGGAAGTTTGTTGAATCCTGGGCTGATGTTGAAGAGAGTTCTTCGTTTCCGCTGGGGACGATGATTGCAAGAATAAACCGGTAGGAGAAGATGACTCTGTTAGGGAATAAACTTGTTGGAGAGATTACTCTGCGGGGAATCTACTCTGTAGGAAGAGATACTTTGCTGAGATGTTGAGGATAACTCCGCTGGGGATACCGTTGATAAGCTTTGTTGGAAGTTTTGATGAACTCCGCTAGGGATAGGAAGAATTTCGCCGAGGACGATCTTTCCGTGGTAATTAGCTGAGGATAACCCAGTTATAAGCTCTGGTGAGGATTAACCTTCTGAATAAAGCCTGGGAGACGCCTTTGCTCGGCAGGGGATAAGCTTCCAGAATCTACTGGGGATAAGCTTCAAGAATCTACTGGGGAGACGGTTCAACTCTCCTGGGGAGACTTTTGAGACTGTACTGGGGAATGGCTCCACTGGGGTGTCTGGTATTCCGCCGGGGAACAATCTTATATTAAGACTGCCGGGGATGCTTGCTGAGGAATATCTGTACTCCGCTGGGGAATGTTGAGATTTTCTGGGGATACCCAACTTCCTTAAGGCTGACAGTAGATTAACGCTGCTTGGGGAGAGTGTTGATGACTTGCTGGAGATACTGTGCCTTTTCAGGGCTGATGGGAGACCAACTCTGCTCGGGGAGAGTATTGCTGAAACCTGTCTTACTCTGTGGGGGAGTGGAGGTAACTTGGTCATGTTCTTCAGCTGAACTTACCTTGGTACCTCGGTGGACAGAGCAGCTTGTACCGTTCGGACAATTCCCATTGCCCCAGTTTCTGCGGGAGAGGAAGGTACCTGTAGAGGTGCTTGATGACTGTCGACTTGACAAATCTTCTTCTGGCAGGCAAGTGATGAGATGCCGGGACATAGTCGTACGTTGTGATCCCTAACTTTTGCCTGGACCGCCCTTTCGGGTTTTCAGTCCACCGGGATAACCCTTTTTTGCCCAAGCCGCCTTTTCAGGTTTTCGACTTGTCGGGTGTACAGATTTTTTCATTTCATCCCTTACTTTTGCCCGAACCCTTTTGGTTCGCCGGGAAGCCCTTATTTTTGCCTAGGTGTGTCAACCTAGCGGGTCTTTGATTAGGCGTAGTATTTTTTCGACTATGTCTGTGTTCTCAGAGAGCAGGGAGTTGTCACTGTTAGTAGTGTCGTGTCGCCGTACCACTAGAAGATGCCTGATCAGGCAAGATTCGTTGTCGGAATGCCCCAGGTGATCCAGATGGAGATTTGCCCCAAGCTGGTTGGCCTTTTGAGAGATTCTCCGAATCTTGACTGGACTGCCCCAGATGATGGACACTGATCATGCCATGCCCCTTGATTGGAAGTGTTTCTTCCACTGGAGGTGACTCTTTTGTTGAGAAGATTTTTGTTAATAGGATATTCGTCGTGCGAATTTCTCTGCTATTCAAATAACTAGTCATATGTAAACAATGTTATTTTAAGAATGCAAAAGCTTATGTCTGTCTTGAAATTTTGAAAAATGCATTTTTTGTAAAAGCAAGTGAGTTTTGTAAAGATATGATGTCAACTCAGTATTTTACAGTAAGCCTTAAGGAGTCAGGATACCTTTCGTAACAGTATGCTTTCGAACTAACCCATGCTTCAGCTAGGACTTTTAAGGGTTATAATGTGGCCTGGTTCACGGTTTAAGAAACAAAGGATAAAGGCTCAAATTTATTTGTACCCACCCGCTCTTCGTGATATTCTTCGACCCTAAACTCAGCCGATCGTGCGTTAGACCTTGTTTGAGTCTTTGCTCTGATATTCCAGTGATGGTTCGGATATTGACAGTTTATTGGGAATAGGCAGTCATTTCCTTTTTTTGTCGAGGGTTTGTAGGACCTCTTTCTTTTTTGATTTTGTTATCCCTGTTTTTTGCCTGAACTGTTTCCTTTTTTGGAATTACAGTCAGCGGGATGCCCCAGCTTCGTAAGTCTCCTTCATAGGTTTTTTGACTTATTGGGCTTTTTATTTTGAGAGATAATGACTGCCTGTCTTTATGATTATTCGGAACCATCACTGTCTTTTGTTTTGTAAGAACTCCGTTGGTGCTATTCGTTGTGCACTTGGATCAACTGAGAGGACTACCCTGCCCCAGGTTATGATTAAAGGGTTTTAATTTTTTTTGAAAAGAGAAACTCCTACTTCTTTGGCTCAAAGGGGTTGACTAGGGATTATCTTCCTTATAACTCCAGTGTTTAGGAATGGAAACAATGCCTGTACCTCATCAGCGGGGTCTGTTCAAAAGCATATTGTAGATCGTGGTATCGTTTTCGTCATCCTCCCTCAAGAGGCTTAGAATTATTAATTGAGAGTTGAGCATCAATAAAAGCAATTTTAAGCATAGTAAACACAATTACTTCAAAACAGACACGTCTAATGCATTAATGAAATAATAAAGTTTAACATGAATAAATGTTTGAACAATCAAAAGAAAATTACAAATTGAAAATTCTAATGAACAAAAGACATTCTCGATGATTTGGTGTAGGATCAATGTTCAAACTTGACCTCCTTGGCATCAATCAAGTCTTGGATCTTGTTCTTCAAGGTCCAACAGTCGTCGGTGTCATGTCCAGGACTGTCAGAATGGTAGGCACATCTCACACCCGGGTTGTACTTGGAAGAGGAAGTATCGGGATTTTGAGGAGGATCCTTTAGTGTGATCAGTTTTGCCTTCAGCAATTGTTGTAATGCCTGAGAAAAAGACATGTTGATGTCAGTATACTTCCTATCTTGATACTTTATCCTACGCCTATTGCTCTTTCTTAGTTGAACGGGCGTGGGATCAGAGATCTGGATTGCCCCTACATCATGACGACCCTTTTTACCATGTATAGCATTGGACTCTTTCTTCCCACTGTGGGGCTTTTTCTGAGCATCAGCAGGTGCGGTTTCTTGAATCTTCCCCGACTTGATACCAGCTTTAATTCTCTCCCCAGTCAAGATAAGATCTGTGAACCCAGCAGAAGAATTCCCAATCATATGGTTGTAGAATGGACCAGACAAAGTTCCCAAGAACATGTCAACGAGCTCACGGTCAGTCAGAGGTGGTTGTACCCTTCCAGCAAGGTCTCTCCATTTTTGGGCGTACTCCTTAAAACCTTCACCCGTCCCCAGTGACATACCCTGGAGTTGGGTACGCGTAGGAGCGAGGTCGGCATTATACTGATACTGCTTATAAAAAGCAGTTGCCAAGTCCTCCCAGTTACGAATACTGGTTCCATCCAGCTGATAGAACCATTCGAGCTAAGTCCCTGAAAGACTCTCCTGGAAGAAATGGATCCATAGATTCTTGTCTGCCATGTAGGGCTGGATCTTCCTTGCGTATGAACGGAGGTGCAACTTAGGACAAGAGGCCCCGTCGTATTTTGCAAAGGCAGGTGCCTTGAACTTGTGAGGGATCACCACCCCAGAAGATAAGCCTAGGTCTCTGAAGTCCAACTCGGGCACCTGTTGAATCTCCATGGCATTTAGACGGTCCTCTAGTTGCTTATACCTGTCCTCAGCTGGAGGGTACTGCTCATCATTGTAATCCGTCTCGGTGTCGGAGACCAATGGACTAGAAACCCTTCCCTCTTGGTGACTGCCTTCCCCAACAGATGGAGTAGTCCACTCAGCTTCATTCTGCAGTGTATTCCCAGATCTGCGTCTAGGGTTGAACAAAACAGTCCTCTTCTTCTTCTTTTTCAAGAGCACAGTCTTCAATTCCTGTTGTCCTTGTGCTAAGCTCATGACCAGCTCCTGGAACTGGGCGTTCTGGGCCTGGAGGGCCTTGATAGCTTGTCCATTGGATGATTCAGGATTCATGATGACTGCTGAAATAAACAGCGAAGAAGGTAAGTGACTTGTACCAAGGGTACCTGTAATGCAATGATATGTATGTATGCATGCGATGTTTTCAAGGATCTCGCGGGGTAAACAAGAAGATGGTTAGAACTTGGGTATCTTGATTGAGGGAACTTCATGTTGTTGAGAGTCCTTCTTCAAGAGTCAAGGCTCACCATATCCAGTGGGTCATAGCCCCTGACTCAAGTTATCAACCTTGTTTTGATTTCCAGACAACCTTGGCTAGGGGAACCTTCTTCAAGAGTCAAAGCTCACCATATCAAGTGGGTCATAGCCCCTGACTCGGGTCATCAACCTGGCTAGAGGAAAATAAATCCCCTTTTGCCCCTTGCTAGGCATCATGACCTGCATCACAAACCCTTGAGATCCTTGAAATGGATTAGTCCTTATGCAGGATGTATGCAATGGTATGATGGTATGCTATGCATGGAGTAATATGGATAAACCCTATTATGAGTCCAGATTAAGGACTGTAAACAAAACCTGCAAGAAACTCAAGTGTCAGATAACAAGTATGCAAATAGTCAAGTTGGAAGGCACACAAGTCACACAAGAGAAACCCTTAGAGTTTAGGCCAGCATGGGGTCTAGGTATTACCCTCTTTCAGTTTGTTGGTTAGGACCTGTCCTATCAGAAGTAACCGGGTTCTAGAGGATCCCAATATCACTGACTACCCTCAATCGGTCATAACTCCAGCATCGCAACCTTTTCTTGCAGCCAGAATCATCACGAGAGTTTAGCCTCAATGGGAGTAGCATACTGCTACTGTTCTATTGGCCAAGTTGGGTCATTTAAGGTTCCAAGGTCGGTTGGTGCTTAATGACTCCTCAGAAGACCCATATTCTCCTCGTTGCAACACAAGGGATATCAGTACAGACCAAGGTGCCACACCAACGTAGCCACTGTTTCACCCATGTCGGTCTACGCCAGACAGGTCCCTCACAGCTTATGCTACCTAACAGGGTATCCCCAGATCCGGGTTAGGATCTATGTAACTCCGATGCAACCCACAATAATAAAGCAAACAAAGCACAACAATTGAAAACACAGTTATGAACTATCCTAAGGTACACCTCACTTTATAAGAGTTTCCCCAGCAGAGTCGCCAGTTCTGTGATCGGTGGATCTGGAACTGACTGTTTAACGCTGGTTCGTGAAATGTCGCGGAAGCAAGAGTCGCCACCGTCTTTTATTTTCTCCAACAAGGAAAGGACAAAAGCACAGAAAAATTCCTTATGAGATTGTTCTCGGTTCGGGAGGTAGATTTATAGAAAGGGAAGGTGTTAGCACCCTTTCTATCCATGGTTATCCATGGGCTCTTAGATACTTGCTCATTTGTGTTTTCAAAATGTTTGTTTGCTTTTCAAAGTGTGAGTGAGTTTGAAAAAGTTTCGTTTAAAGTTTCAGATCGACTCTTGTATCAGTCCTCAAGAGTGTTTGAAAAATTGTTTTTTGAAAGCTTTTTGAAAAGTGTCGGTGTGAAAAGAAATTTTGATTTGTTTTGAATTAGAGCAAGTATCTACGAGTCATCTACCTACCCTAAGGAATTAAGCTGTGTAGAAGTCCTTAAAGTAGTGCCATCCCACCATTGAGAGGTAGGTAGCATCACCGTTGGAGGTGTTCGGGTCAATTCGAGTTTAGGGACGGTGTGGTCACCAGAGCAATAGTAGGACACCTTAGAAGCCACCCTTATGCCATTGATCTTTTTATTCCGAGGCAACCGTTTCAAGGCAACTGTTTCGAGGCAACTGTTTCGAGGCAACTGGATCATGGACATAAGGACCGCTAAGACGTCCTATACTTGACGACCACAATTCGAGCTTGTAGGGACAGTGTGGTCACCAGAGCAACAGTAGGACACCTTAGAAGCTACCCTTATGCCATGTTCATGGACATAAGGACTTACTAAAACGTCCTGTACTCGACGACCACGTTTCGAGGGGCAAGGCAACAGTGAGGCGTACCCTAGAAGTGGTGTGTGAATTCTTGTGTTATTTTCAGTTTATGTTATATCTTTTCATGCATTTGGTGAGCTACGCTTTGTTTTTAATTGTCATGCATTCTTTCATACAAGTTAACAGTTAAAGGGGGTGCGGAAAATAAATTGCGGAAACGTAAATCCTACGCTATTACAAGGCGCGGGTCTATACATCGCAAAATTTTTACAAAGACCCGTTTTAAGTAAATAAGTGCGGAAAATTAAAAAAAACAGTAAAAGGTCCTATTTACTATTACATATCCGGAGCAATTACATAATAATCGGACAAATTAAATACGCATGAATAAAGAAAAGGGAATTAACTTTTTTTTTGTCTTTTTTTTGGTAATTAAATGAAATTGAAAACTAATTAATTATTTTAATTACAAGAAAATATTTTTTGATTTTTTTATATTTTTTATGAAATAAAATAGAAATAAAAAGAAACAAAGTTAAAGATTAACCTAAATCTAAATCTATTTTAATTATTAAAATGTTCAAATGGCCTAATTAAAAACTAGTTCAATTATGATTTATTTACAAAATAAAAATAATAATAAAAGTGTTAATTATATTTTTTTGTTTTTTATGAAAATGATTAATTAAATTAATTACTAATAACCAATAAAATAAAAGGGGTTAGAAATTAAATTAAAGAAATAAAATGAAAAGAAAGAAAAATGAACCCAAATGGAGGGGGTATTGGGCCAGGAATGGGGGTGTGTTGTTGAAACTGGAATCAAGTGTGCAAGCATTGACTGGGAACACCATGGTCCATGCCTCATAGCCATCAGATTGGCGTTAGTGGCCACTTGGCAGGATGATCACTTGAGATGCATGATGGACGCTGGTTGGAAGCCTGCATAGGAATACCTTAGAAAAAATAATATTGAGTTTTGGGGCATCTCAAAGCAATTGAACCATACCATTAGTTTCCTGTGGACTCATACAACACAAAACAAGCAACAAATTATGTTAATGATGCATGAACAAATGAAATTCGATTCCAAGAAAATTGTGCAAACCGTGAGTTCGTGTGGGGCGATTCCTTAGGCCTGATCGCTTGGTTTTGATTCCAAAAGACTCCTGAGAGTTCCTGCAAAGTGTTAGAAACGAGAAAAGGCTTTGAATTGCCTTGGAAGGTGGATTTCAGCTTTGACTTTTTGCTTGATTTTTTTGAATATGGTTTTTTTCGTTTTAGAGATGCTTAGCCCTTGTAAATGGTATGAGAGGCTTGCATATATGTCTTTGAATGAGAATCAAGCAATAATGTGAGCCATTAACCCTTGCAATGAAGTTTGAGATTATGCCATGAACACCATTTAAACAACTCGCCATTCTTGTGAAAATTTGAATTTTTATGCCCATAATAGGTCTTGAACGAATTTGGTATATGTTTTATGGTGTATCAAAGCTATTCAAACCACAAAATATCCCTCCATTAATTTCTTTGATTTTTATTTGAATTTTAAAGATTTAAAATGCATTAAATCAAATAAAACTAAATAAAAATGGGAAAATTAATTTTTAATCTTGAAATAAATTGTGGGACACGTGGGAGGCATGGCTAAGCTGAAACAAGTGGAAAAAGTGGGGCCCTTTTGTCAAAAATGAAATTTCAAGGATAATTGACTTTGGCCATTTCACAAAAATTTCCCAACTTCTCCAATGCATATCTAGCTCAATTTTGAAGCTATGAACATGTTCTTGGACATTTTGGAAAGGTCTTGAAGTCCTCTAACCAATGTCTTTGGTCCCATGTCATTTTGATTTATCAATCTCAAGTTATGGTCTTTGACTTAAAGTGCCTTTTTGTTGACTTTTGAAAATGACCTATAATGTTGAAATTGATAACTTTTTGTGAGAGCATTTCTTGGACTTGGAATGTGAAGATGAGTTGTAGGAAATGTCTTCCCCTTCAAGATGAGCATTGTATGGGATTTTTCTGATGAACCATGAAAAATTTATTCCTTGGTCAAGTTACAGTTGACTTTTCAACTGTCCAAAAATAGAAACTTTTGACACCTTGATGATTTTTGAGCCATTCTTGAGGAATCATGATCAAGAATTGATCAAATGATGATTGTGGCTTCAAAATAAGATGTTGACCAAAAAATTTGACTTTTGACTGCCAAATGACCATTTTGCCCCTGTAGTTGACTGTGGAGCAATTAGGGTTTTTGACTGTGCAACTTGACTTTGTGAGCCTTGAAACTTGACATGTAGGTGCTTGACAAAGTGTATGAGCATGTGGGACTTGATTGAGCCCTTGAAAACCTGAACTTTCTTTGCAAGAACAAAAACCCTAGTTTGACTGGCTTAGGAGAGTGGTTGACTGTGTAGCCCTTGAGAAGACTTGAGCAAATTGAGATGATGCTTGTCAAAACTTTGAAGAATATGGGAGGGCAAATTTTGGGGTACAACAACTACCGACAATGACAACTCCCTACACCCTGAGAGCGTGGACATAGTCAGAAAATACTGCGCATGAACAAAGACCCGCTAGGTTCACAGGCCTAGGAAAAAATAAGGGCATCCCGACGAACCAAAAGGGTTCGGGAAAAAATTAGGGATAAAAACAAAAAAAGATTTGTACACCCGACAAGTCGAAAACCTGAAAAGGCGGCTTGGGCAAGAAAGGGTATCCTGGTGGACTGAAAATCTGAAAAGACAATCCAGGAAAAAGTTAGGGATTAAAGCGTACGACTATGTCCAGTCATCTCGTCACTTGCCTATCAAAAGAATATTTGTCATTTCAATCGGCAATTACCAAGCACCTCATAGGTTGGAATAATACTCGATCCACAAGGCCTCCGCAAGCACCTTCTCCCGCAGATACAGGGGAGGAAAAGTCTCGATGCAAAGTCATTGTCATATCCTCAGCCCACGTCCTAGTAACATCTACACTCCCCGCAGAGTAAGAAAAGGATAGTGGTGTTAATTCTCCCCAGCTGAGGCTCGCAACCACGAATGGGTCGGTAAGATTCTCCCCAAGCAGAGTTTATCTATCACCAACGCTGGAAGATTATCCCCAGTGGAGTCTGGAAGATTATCCCCAGTAGAGTCTAAAAGATTATCCCCAGTAAGGTCGCTATTGAAAAAATCATCCCCAACGGAGTTCATTCCTTTCACAAGCAGAAACACGAATCCCCAACAGGATTCAGTATCACCAGCAACGGTAATTTTATCCCCAGTTGAATTTATCAGCAGAATCCTCTACAGAGCATCTCTTCCCCACAGAGTAATCTCCTCATCAGTTTATTCCCCAGCGGAGTTATCCTATCCTGCAGGTTTATTCTCACAATCATCTTCATTCGCTATCCCCAGCGGAAACAAAGAATTCAGCTCTTTTCTCCAGCACCTACCCGGGATTTATTTTCCCCAGCTAAAAACATTACATTTCCATGCATCATGACATGCATACACATCATGCAACACAATCTCATTTATTTTGAGAACATCATTGCCCGATACATATCATGCATTACATACAACTAACCTTTACCTTTCAGGAAGGATGCAATTAAATTCTCACAAAATTCAAAGCTATGAAGTTTTTTCCTCCGTTGAAGTACAGACGAGTTCCTAAATCTCAACAGAGAAGTTTTCTCAGTTGAATTACGGGCAAGTTCTTAAATCTCAACGAAGATGTTTCCCCAGTTGAATTACGGACGAGTTCTTAAAACTCAGCAGAGATGTTTTCTCAGTTGAAGTACAGACGAGTTCCTAAATCTCGACAAAGATGTTCCTCCGTTAAATTACAGACGAGTTCCTAAATCTCAGCAGAGAAGTTTTCTCAGTTGAATTACGGGCGAGTTCTTAAATCTCGACGAAGATGTTTCCCCAGTTGAATTACGGACGAGTTCTTAAAACTCAGCAGAGATGTTTTCTCAGTTGAAGTACAGACGAGTTCCTAAATCTCGACAAAAGTGTTCCTCCGTTGAATTACAGACGAGTTCCTAAATCTCAACAGAGAAGTTTTCTCAATTGAATTACAGGCGAGTTCTTAAATCTCGACGAAGATGTTTCCCCAGTTGAATTACGGACGAGTTCTTAAAACTCAGCAGATATGTTTTCTCAGTTGAAGTATAGGCGAGTTCCTAAATCTTGACAAAGATGTTCCTCCATTGAATTACAGACGAGTTCCTAAATATCAGCAGAGAAGTTTTCTCAGTTGAATTATGGGCGAGTTCTTAAATCTCGACGAAGATGTTTCCCCAGTTGAATTACGGATGAGTTCTTAAAACTCAGCAAAGATTTTTTCTCAGTTGAATTACAGGCGAGTTCCTAAATCTCGACAAAGATGTTCCTCCGTTGAATTACAGACGAGTTCCTAAATCCCAGCAGAGAAGTTTTCTCAGTTGAATTACGGGCGAGTTCTTAAATCTCGACGAAGATGTTTCCCCAGTTGAATCACGGATGAGTTCTTAAAACTCAGCAGAGATGTTTTCTCAATTGAAGTACAGGCGAGTTCCTAAATCTCGACAAAGATGTTCCTCCGTTGAATTATAGACGAGTTCCTAAATCTCAGTAGAGAAGTTTTCTCAGTTGAATTACGGGCGAGTTCTTAAATCTCGATGAAGATGTTTCCACCTCAGTTGAATTACAGACAAGTTCCTAAATCTCGACACCTCAGTTGAATTACGGGCGAGTTCTTTTCCCTCAACAAAGATCAGACTTCCCCAGCGGAATCTTCCTCAACAGCAGGTATGCAAGCTCTCGCTAAGGAATCTCTTATGCGATCGACACTTCTCCAAACGGAATCTGTAATCCCATTCCCGACATCACAAAGCAACTACCACTTCATGCGAGTGCAAATTTCTGGGCACTCTAGTGTTCAATCCTCGTCCACCTTCGGATCACGAAAGGCATGAAATCCAATCTACATCCTAAGGTTTAAGAAGATCGAACAGGGGAAGTTGTTGTACCCCAAAATTTTCCCTCCCATATTTCTCAAAACATTGCAAGAAAGATCTCCAAATTGCTCAAAGTAGTTCAAGGGTTGGCCAGACAAGCTCTCTCCTAAGGAAGTCTACTCAAATTAGGGTTTTGTGTTTCATAAAGATCCTTAATTCCAAGTGACCCCAAGTTCTCACTAATGTACTAATATGTTCTCAAGATCATCCATGTCAAGTTTCAAGCCTTGCAGAGGAATTTTGCTCATTCAATTGCTCAAAAGGTCCAAAAATCGACTGTGCTAGGGCAAAAGTCAATTGTGACCCAAATACAGTCAAACTTCAAGATTTTTTGTCAACATTATAATTTTTAAGGATATTTCATCATTCGATCAATGGTTGATCATGATTCATCAAGGAATGCTCAAAATTCATCAAGATTCAAAAGTTGCTAAATTAGGGTTTTGTAGGAAAAGTCAACTCAACTTTGACAAAGCATAACTTTCTCATACTTTATTAGAAATGACCCATCCAAAGCTCATTTTTAAGAAACTGCAATTCCCTATAATCCATCTTCATACCCCAAGATCAAAATATGCACTCACAAGAAGTTATGAATTTTGACATTATAGGTCATTTTTGAAAGTCAACAAAAACACCTTTTTTGTCAAAACTTCTAACTTGAGCATGGAATATCAAAATGAGATGAGACCAAAAGGGTTGATTATAGGACATACCAAGCTTTCTAAAAAGTTCAAGAACACCCTCATAAGGTTAAAATTGAGAGAGATATGTATTGTCAAAGTTGGACAATTTTTGAAAAAATACATGAAGCAAATATTGACCAAACTTGAATTTTTTCCAAATGGACCTATCTTTTCAAGTTTGAAACTCATTCCTAACATGGTCCAAGACCTCTAAGCCCACCCATACATTTTTCTACTATTTATGCTATTTATTTTGATATTTTATTCATTAAAATTCAGAATTAAATAAATAAATAATATAAATAATATAAATTTTGATGTGAATCCATTTTGGGAAAGTTTTATGCTGGTTTATGTCAATTGATTTCGTGCAATAACTCTTCAAATATGTCCAGGTTCATCCACATGTGAAAATGGCATAAAATCATCAAATATGGCATTTTTTTCAAATTTTGATCATGGTTTTAAAACACAACATTATGAGGGAGATTCTTTCCATGCTTTCTTGTCTCCTCATTCTCCTCTATAAATATAGAGCCATAAAAGCTTGAAAGGGACGAAAATCCTCTCTAAAAAGCTCTCAAAAAGCTCTTCAAAAAGCTCTCTAAAAGCTCTTCAAAAAGCTCTCCAAAAATCAAAGAATTGGTGCAAGTCATATCTCGAGGTTCCGGTCTCTCTCAATTGACATCAAGCCTCAAACCATCCTATTGAAGTCCTTAAGAGTCTTACAAGGCCCAAGAGCAATCCATCACACGCCTAGCACGCCCTCCATTTGACAATACCGGTTTGGTAAAATTTTAAACTTTGGATATCTAATTTTAATCACATTTTATGGTATGCTAACGTTTGTTTGAGTTTATATAGAACAGTTATGGATGGTTGAATCATAGGTTCCACGCAAGAATAAAAAAACACCATAGTTAGAGCATGAAGCTTTCAAAGATTCGGGCCTAGGGATTTCTGATGATTGCACCCCCTGTTTACTTTTGCTACTAGGCCCATCTTTATTTTCATGTTTTATTCGTTTTGTTTATTTCTTTTAATCCCTTTTATTTTTTTTATCAATAAACAAATATAAAAATCACATAAAAATAGATTTCAAATTTTTTCTTAATTAAATTTTAATTTTAGGTAAAACTTTAATTTCTTTTTGTAAATAACTTAAAAATAATTAGAATAAATAGGTTTTATTACTAACTTAATTATATTTTATTTTTTCCTAAAATAACCAAAGAAACCAAAATAGGTCATGTAATTATTTTTATTAATTAATTTAATTAACTAATTAATTGCATATTTAATTTAGAAAACTTATTTCTTTTATTAAAAACAACAAAAAAACAATTTTTCTTTTAATTAGGTTAGAAGGGTCAAAACCTTAAATTCTCGTCGATCTTAATTCTTCTCGCGTGCTTTATTTTTATTATTTACCATATTGATGTAACTGCCTACAATATGTAATAGTTTAATTAGGACGTTTATTTACATTTATCGCTTTTATTTTCAAAGGGTTTGTTTTTGGCTATGTAAATACCTGAAGCCTTGTAATAGCGTAGTTTTAATTTCCGCATTTTAAATTCCACAAATTATTAACTGTTAGATGGTTGATAATAGGGTTTGCATGACAAGAATGTATGTCTAATTTTAAAACAGTTAGATCAGCCTAAATGTGCAAAGATAAAATAAACTGAAACAGAATCATTCGCACATGCACACTCTTAGGGTACACTCCCACTTGGTTGCCTTCGGTAAACGATCATTGAGTATAGGATGCTTTAGTGGTCGTCCTTTTGTCCAAAGATCAAGTTGCCTCAGAATGGTTGCCTCAGAATTTTTGCCTCGAATAATTGATCTAAGACATTAGGGTTATTACTAAGACGTCCTAACATTACTTTAGTGACCGTGCGTCCCTTTCGAATTGACCCTCAAACTCCAACGACGGTGCTACCTACTCACTAATAGTGGTATAACATTGTCTAAAGGAAACGAATACAGAACGATTCTTTTTTCGAGTAGGTAGATTAGTTCTTAAGTACTTGCTCATTCCAAACAAAATTTTCACACTTACACTCCTTTATAAACAAAGTTTTCAAAAACACTTCATTACACTCTTGAAGACAAAAGCAAGAGTTAAACCGAAGTCAAAACAAAAACATTTCAAAGTGCACAAACACAAAGAAAACAATTTTGAAAATGATGAGCAAGTCCCTAAGAGCCCGTAGATAACTACGGCGTACTCAGAAATATCTCGAAAAAGGAATTTTTCTGTGCTTTTTTCCTTTCCTTGTTGGATAAAATAAAAGACGGTGGCGACTCTTGCTTACCGCGACATTTTATGAACACAAACGCAAAACGCAAACCAGCAAAATTTCCTTAACAAGATAGGGAAACCACGTCCCGGTTCTGGCCACCGTATCACAGCCATATCAATCTTAAGAGCCATAACTCCCTTATTTCCTTTCTTCTTCTTTTTCATCCAATGGAAGCATTCCATCACCACAAGTGAATTATTCGTAATCAGAAGACCCTTTACGAACACACTTTGTTCTTCATCAATAACATCTAGAAGAAATTTTTTGAGTCTGTTTGCAATGGCTTTCCTAATTACCTTCATGATCACGTTATAAAGACTAATGGGGCAAAAGTCTCTAGCATTCTTGGGATTCTTACACTTTTGAATGAGAACAATTTGAGTACTATTTAATTTTCCCGGGTTAACATTATTATTGAGCACATCAAAGACCATGTTAGTGAATTCAAGACCCATAATGTTCCAATACTTTTGAATGAAAATATCTGGGAGACGATCAGGCCCATAGGCTTGGAGAGCCTGCATCTGAAATAGGGCATCTTTGAATTCCAATCTAGTGAACTTTTCCTCGCACCAGTCAATATGACTTGGATGGAGCCTCCTACGCACAACAGAACTAATCTTACCGGTTGATCAGAACCTGCAAGCTGGCCGGAGGATGATATTTGATGGGATGGAAAGTTAAGTAGAAATTGGGGGTTGTACCTGCAAGACACTCCAATGAACAAGTAAGGATGGGAGAAAAGATATACAAGCAAAGTATTATGGTTTCAGAGATGAATATTGGATACCTGTCCCTCACATGTGTGAGGGTTTATATAATATTCCCCCGGGTAGCCATTGGTTCCTATTTTTGGGTCTAGATATGCGGGTCATGTTGGCTTGGAATTTCGATTACAGCGGTTGTTCAAACGCAATAATATTGTTTTTGGTGTTTGGGCTTCGTTTGGATTGAATTGAGTAAAAGCCCAAGCCTTTGAAATGGTTCGGTGTAAATACAAAATGAATATAATAAATATTCGTTAAGTATATTTTGAAATCGAAAGTTTTTGGATATATACGCCCAAAACTTGGCGCCAACAGAAGAGAGGAATTTGAATTTGAAATCAAATATTTGAGTCATAGAAGACACGTGGAAGTCTGACGGGTTCGAAAGACGTGCAATCTTCGAACATGGAACTCTATTATAGAAAGACCTTTAGGGTCAAATTAGTATAAATAGGGATCTTAATGTTAGGATTCAGGGTGTGTTCATTTTGTACAAATTACTCAATATACTCGAAGTACGAAGTGTTAGAGAAAAGAGTTGCAGAAAATGTATGTATTGACACCATTATTGTTCTTTTTGAATCATTTTACTTTATCAATATCAAGTCTTTTAACATTTCCAGTATTTCCTTTACTTTTTAGTCAAAACTTTTACTTTTTCAAGTCATTTACATTTATTCTGTATTTCTTTTACGTTCTTTACGTTTCCAGTCGAAACCTTTACATTACTCATTTGAAACCCTTTTATTCGAACTTACTTTAAATTATAATTCTAATATTTATATTGTTATCAACAAAATAATTTTAAACATGAATCCCATTACAAGTTTAATCTTAGAACCTTAGACACATGTCCTAGGATCAATCTAGTCAATCCTGCAAGTTACCAAAGTATTTAGTTTGGAGGACTAGCGGTTGTTTACCAAATTCACGCGTAAACAAATTGACACGCCCAGTGGGACAATGTCAAAGTTTTTGAAAACTTGTATTTTTCTGTGAGCATCTATCTTTCGTTGTTCATCTTTTGAGTCTATCTTTCGTTATTGTTGTATGAACCTTAGAAGTGGTAAAATAGCCAACAGTAACCAACCAAAACCCAAAAGAAAATATACAAGAAAGATGGTTAACAGAACTAGCCATGACGGGGAACAAAATACCCCACAGGGATCAGACATGGTTGTTACAATTTCGATGGATACATCAACCACAATCCCTCAAACATAGGCCATACCTACATCTATAGGTTCGGTGGCCACAAATAATTTGACAACCATTCATCTTTATTCTAGAGTAGCAAACTGGTTCGATTTTTACACATGTTGGGAACCAAGCCCAATTTTCAACCCCTAGGCCTCCAGGATTTGAAACATTTAGGCCATTTAGGGAACCACCACCATATGGAATGCCAACTTCTTTCATGGCAGGACTTCATAATAGTACAACAAAAACCCAATCCTCGGTACAAGGGTCTCATTTTGGGATGAATAACATGGGTCGAAATACCCAGAATCAAGGGTCTTTTACCCAAATGCTTATATTGACAACGAGCAATCAGGCAACATTCATGCAACAAATGGATGATAGTAACCATGATATGGTAGGAGTTCTGGCTAGAGAGATGAGTACCATTTTCACTCCTTTGATCCAAAACATTAATAGAACCAATCAGGAAAATACCGACACCTATCAGCAAATGTCAACGTAGATGACACGCATAGCAGATTTCTTTAGTGCCACTGAAGCGCCTGTTTGACGTAGGCAAAACCAGGCCCCAGTTGTTCAGGAGGAATAACCAACCATTAAGCAAGTGAATTTACCTAGACATAAGGTTATCGAAAGAATCATAGAACCAAGGGTAGAGCAACAAAGGATTCAAAATGATATCCAAGAGGAACAACTTAGGAGGGTAATGGTGGTTAATAAGGATCAAAATGCATATGAAGTGATCCATAGAGTTAGACAAGATAACATGGAAAATAACTTGACCACCATGATCAATAGAATCATGGTGCAAAATGGTCTAAATACCAGAATTAGGAGACCAAATTATTCATCCCCTTTATCTGAATATATATTACAAACAGAATTACCAAGGGATTACAAAGTCCCTAAGTTTACAAAATTTTCAGGAGATACTAATGAATCCACTGTGGAGCACATAGCCAGGTATTTGACTGAAGTAGAGGATTTAGAAAATAGTGAGAACCTGAAAATAAAATACTTTCCAAGTTTGTTAGAAAAAAATGCTTTCACTTGGTTTACTACTCTTTCGCCAGGTTCTATAAATGCTTGACAACACTTGGAGAAAGATTATTCCACGAACAATTTTACATGGGGAAATCTAAGATAAGTCTAAAAGAATTGGCCAGTATCAAGAGGAAATTCACTGAACCAATAGATGATTATCTGAATAGATTTTGTTTACTGAAGTCTAGATGCTTTACAGTGGTTCCTGAACATGAACTAGCCGAAATGGATGTAGAAGGTTTAGACTATTCCATTCGAAAGAAATTAGATACCAAATATCTAAGAGACATGGCCCAGTTAGCAGATAGGGTTCGACAAGTCGAACGTTTAAAAGCTGAAAAGATTAAGGAAAATAAAAATTATAAGAAAGAGAGGGTTGCTTATATCAAAGCTGAATAAGAGGAACAAGAAATTCTAAATGATCCTTTTGGCTTCAAAGAGTTTGAAATAGATTTGGAAAAATTGAAACAAGCACCCCCATACTCTTGTAAATTTCTTGCCCCATCGAATGGCAAGGACCCCATCGAAACAGGAAAAAAAGACAAATATCCTAAGAAAACTTACAGATTCGATGTAACAAAGTGTGATGAGTTATTTGACTTATTAGTGAAAGATGGTCAGATGATAGTGCCCCCAAATGCTAAGATTCCTCCATTAGAACAACGGAAGAAAAGGGGTTTCTGTAAATATCATAACTTCTTAGGCCATAAAACCTCATAATGCTTTCTTTTTAGGGATCTGATTCAGAAGGCCATCAAGGATGGAAGGCTCAAGTTTGGAGAGAAAGCAAAAAATCAGATGAAGATAGACACTGACCCCCTCAATATGGCCAGAAAAAATTATGATGAGCTATTGGATATCAACATGGTGGAAGTATCTGATGCAGATTCTAGCCAACAAGTGAAGGTGGAACAAAGTGAGGCTACTGAAGGCTTCAAGTCTGAATACTATTTTGATGGAATTGCTGAGGACTCTGTTCCAAATATTGTTGAAGTTCCATAAGATCAGGCTACAAAGGGAAACATTTCTGATGATGCATCCCCAAGATTTGAAAATGCTAAGGCTACTGAAGGCCTTAGAGTGAAATTCAAAGAGATGAAGATTGCTAAGGACTCAAAATCTGCCTATGGAAAGATTGAGACTACTAAAGGTCAAAATCGTGAGATCAACATGATAGATTTGAATCAACCTACCCCAGAAATGGAGGAAATAGAAAGAAAACTGAAATTGGAAAATGATCAAATGAGAGGCGGATATGCCAGAAGCAACGAAAGTCTACGTGATTACTTGTTCCGCTGCCATATGCAGAATGCTGATATGCTTATGTGCCCTATATGAAGTATAGTCCATGATAAAAGGGCTGCAGCAGAATACGAGAGGATCCAGAAGGCGCAGACTGCAGGGACTGGAGAAGTCCAAACCAAATACTGACTCCAAACCAAAGAAAATTTGATCATATACTTTGTTATTTCCAATAGATTGCTCAAAAGATTTGAGTACATGGGTATTAAACATATTCCCAGGGTTAAAAATCAGGAAGCAAATGACTTGGCACAAATAGCTTCAGGATATAAAGTATCAACGGAAAGTTTAGAAGATCTTATCGAAGTAAGAGGAAAAGCAATGGCTGCCATGTTATCCCTGTATGATTTGGAGAGTTTAAAATTAAGAAACGCTAACAAAGAATAATTCAAAGTATTAGATATTAATGGTCTAATAGATACAGATTGGCGTATCCCAATCATAAATTATATTAAAGATCCTTCGATAGATGCAGAAAGGAAGATTAAGTATAGAGCATTATCCTATATCCTGATGGGAAATGAATTGTTCAAGAAAACCTCAGAAGGAGTCTTGCTTAAATGTTTAGGAGAAAGTGAAGCATACTTAGCTTTGTCTGGTGTGCACAGTGGGGCGTGTGGAGTGCTTCAAGTAGGCCATAAAAGGAAATGGTTTCTATTTCGATACGGAATATATTGGCCCACAATGCATAAATATTGCATAGAGTTTGCCAAGGGATGCCAGGAATGTCAAATACATGCAGGTATTCAACATGCCCTGCAAGAAAACTTCACTCAATTGTCAAGCCATGGCCTTTTAGGGGTTGGGCATTAGACCTAATTGGGGAAATTCATCATGCTTCATCCAAAGGCCAGAGATACATTTTGGTAGGAATAGACTATTTTACAAAATGGGTCGAAGCAATACCTTTGGTGAATGTAGATCAAAAGGTTATTATCGAATTCATTCAAAGGCATATAATTTATAGGTTTAGAATCCCAAAAAGTATTACAACAGATCAAGGATCAGTTTTCACTGGTCGAAAAATGCAAAAGTTTGCTAAGGAAATGGGTTTCAAATTGTTGACCTCAACATCATACTATGCTCAAGAAAATGGTTAAGTAGAAGCAGCCAACAAGGTGATAATTGGTCTAATAAAGAAACATGTGGGGAGAAAACCAAATAATTGGAATAAAACTTTAGACCAAGCTCTATGGGCTTGTCGAACGTCTCCTAAGGAAGAAACTAATACTACACCATATCAAATCACGTTTGGACATGATGCAGTTTTGCTAGTCAAAATCCACTTACAGTCAGTAAGAATTCAGAGGCAATCTTGGCCTCTAACTCTTTGATTTGAGATTTCATGCTGGTTGTACTTTGGTCAATCTCTTCGACCTCTTTTTTCCTAGCTTCTCGTTCCTTCGATAGCTCATTTAGCTTCGAAGCTGACTTAGTAGAAGCAAGCCAGGCAGCGCCAACTCGACCATTAGCCTCTTCAATTTCACGATTGAGAGTCCTTCGGCGATTGTAATCAGTTGAAACCAGATCAATGATCGAAGTCAAATCCAGAATGATGCTAGCTATATCAGGAGAGGCAACAAGAAGGTCGATAGGTTTTAAAGTATTCTTCAAAAAGGAAGGGGAAGTAAGTTCTCCCTCCAAGGTCAACATCAAATCTATCTTAAAAAGTTGAGCCTTAACTTTCTGAAGCGCCTCTTCAAGGGGAGAAGTCAAAGTAGATTTACCAGATGCAGTCAAAGTATCATGGCTTTGATCAGAGGAACTTTCTCTGACTTCGAGAATGGAATTCAAATAGCCAAGAGGGTTATTCCATTTAAGTAGCGCCAAGTTCTCTTTAGTACGGGACCCTGTCGAAGTAACTCTTTCATTGGTGACACGAGCCACATTTTCTCCGACTGATAGATCCTGCAGTTGGACATTGATACCTTCCACATTTGTAGGATTTCTCTCCCCCTCTACAGAGTTTCCTTTGTCAGCAGACGCAGGATTGCCCTCAGTTTGATTTCCTCCATCTGTTGCACCCTCCATTTCTGTTTAGACTTCATCGTCATCAGCTTCTTCTTCTTCTCCCTGCTCATCATCAATAGCCTGTGGAGTCTTGAGATTCTCCTGTGGTACGGGAGCCTATTTGGAAGTTCCAACAGTGTCCTGGGGATTGAGAGATTGTTATCAGAATTATTGCAAAAAACTAATTCAAGGAATAATCTTAGATGGTCGAAGTTATTACCTTGGGTGGAACTTCAGCACCAGGGCTTGAATTGTCTCTCTCGCTTGGATAATTCATTCTAGAAACTATTTCTTGTTCATTTGGCTCTCGAATGATGATGGGAGTAGGTTTAGGCTTGGTGGACATAACCTTGATCTTGGTTTTCGGGTGAGGTTCAGGATTAGGAGCTGGTTTCTTCAACTTTTGTCTCTTGAGAGGGATAGGAGGTGTGTCTTCCTCATCACTAGAAAGTTCAATTTATTGAACTTTCCTCTTTGTTGGCGTAGATTTCTTGGTGGCCTAAAAAGAAAAGAGTCGAAAATGTAATTATTGGTGATATGTTAAAGGAAATTGAGGGCAAAAAAGTGTTTACCTGTGGTGGAGGTTTTACAGAAGGATCTCCTTCCTTTGCGCTTTTAGCGGCTGTGATCGGTGGATCTGGAACTGACTGTTTAACGCTGGTTCGCGAAATGTCGCGGAAGCAAGAGTCGCCACCGTCTTTTATTTTCTCCAAATGGAAAGGACAAAAGCACAGAAAAATTCCTTATAGAGATTGCTCTCGGTTCGGGAGGTAGATTATAGAAAGGGAAGGTGTTAGCACCCTTTCTATCCATGGTTATCCATGGGCTCTTAAATACTTGCTCATTGTGTTTTCAAAAATGGTTTGTTTGCTTTTCAACTGTGGGTTTTAAAAAAGTTTCTTTGAAAATTTCAGTTCGACTCTTGTATCAGTCCTCAAGAGTGTTTGAAAAGATGCTTTTGAAAGCTTTTTGAAAGTGTCGGTGTGAAAAGAGTTTTTTGATTTTGTTTTGAAATTAGAGCAAGTATCTACGAGTCGTCTACCTACCCTAAGGAATTCGTCTGTGTAGATGTCCTTTAAAGTAGTGCCATCCCACCATTGAGAGGTAGGTAGCACCACCATTGGAGGTGTTCGGGTCAATTCGAGGTTCGGGACATGGTGATCACCGGAGTAATAGGAAGACACCTTAGAAGCTACCCTCATGCCAGGTTCCCGGATCATGAGGACTTACTAAGACATCCTCTACTCGACGATCACCTTTCGAGGAAAGGCAACAGTGAGGCGTACCCTAGGGGTGGTGTGTGCGATTCGTGTGTCATTTTCGTTTGCATTTATCTTGTCATGTTATTGGTGTTCTACGCCTGTTTTTATTTTATGTCCATACAGTCTTTCATGCTTTTGATTAACAGTTAAAATATTTGCGGGAAAGGTAAATTCTAAGCTATTACAAAAGGCGCGGGTCCACATCGCCAAAATTATCCAGGACCCGATTTGACAGAAAAAATAAAGAAAGCAAAAAGAAAAGAATTAAAAGTGCGAGAAGTAATTTACATGGCTTCGGGAGAGGTACATAAGTATTATAATGAAATAAACTAAATACGCGAATTAATGAGAGATTAAGAACGAAACGAGGGCGTTTGACCCTTTTTGCAAAAATTGAATTAACGATGAACTAATTAATTAAAATTAAAAAGAGAGCAAGAATTTGTTTTTTTTGGTATTTTATGTTTTTTAGGACTTAATAGAAAAAATTAATTGCAATTAAACGCTAACCCTAATTCTATTTTATTTTAACTTGTTAAGAAAATATTGAAGTTTTTTAACCTAAAATTAATCTAATTATTCTATGCAAATTTAATTATAACAATAAATAAAATAAATATTTAATTATTTGAAAGAAAAATAAAAGGATGAAAATTAATTAAACCTAATTCTACTTCTTTTTAGACTTTTTTATTAAAAGTATTAAAATTAAACCCTAATTTATACTAACTTCAATTATATATAATTTGTTTATGAAAATAATTAAAATAAAATATTTATTATATTTTGCTCTTTTTTCTGATTTTTATTGATATTTTGTATTTTGTGAAAATAATTAATTTAATTAAACAAAACAATTATTAATAAGAATAGAAATAATGCAAAGAAGAAATATTAAAAAAAGCAAACCTAGGGGGGTGTCAGTCCCCAATATGGAGGTCTCTTGTTAGCAATTCAGGCCCATTTGACTGTGGCCTTATTGGACTTTTTTACTCACGTGCTGGCATGTTGACTCAAGCTTAGGGTGTTCATCAATTTTGAGCCTTTGATCTGATCTCCAGGGGGCACGTGGATGTTGGATTCTGGAAGGCGTATGGTGAACCACAACGCTGAAGCTGCATGTAAACGTACATAGAAAAATAATATTGAGATAATGCAGACCTGGGACTCGAACCCAGGTCTTGGACGTTAACGCACACAACGCTTGCCAGCTGAACCACCTTGTACATGTTAATATATAATAACAAATAAATAATATAAAAGAAAAATACGCATGGATAATGTTTTTAGCGCGAAATTTAAAAGACCCTATCACGTCTCGCCACGAGGTCATCTTCTTCCTCGTTCATGAAATACAAACAGATAGGCCACGGTTTTCCAACTGTTCTCCTAGGCATGCTTTGGAAAAATAGCGATTAGGCCTAGGAGGTCCATAAATTAGGCGCGAGCATGGTATCTTCTTCGTCCAGCCACGCTGATTCTAATGGTGGTGGCCAAGGGTTCCAATTTTTCCTCGTTTCAAAATCCCCAATTTAAAACTCTGCAAACCCTAAAACTTAGCAATGGTGAAATCGTCTATAATGCATAATAATCCAATCAAACGCATGGGTTAGTTTCAGAATAGCATAAGGAATGTAAATCATATATTAAAACATGTAAAAAACGCATGAATTGATATGCACGATCATGAATTTTATTTGATACAGTCTGCACTCGTGTTACCAATTCTTGAGGTTCTGATGAGTATTCTTGATTGAGAATCGTTCAGTGGACCTTGAGGAAGCTAATGGAAAAAGTCTTGAGACCTGAATCGCCTTGCAAAGGTGTTTTCAGTATTGACTTTTTTTGAGAAAAATTTCAAGTTTTATTATGCTCTTCTGCGCAGCTTCAGTTGTTTTTTGCATTAGGTTTTCATTCTAGCTTATGTAGTGAGTCCATTAGGTCAAGAAAAGTAGAACAAATCCATTGCATTCATTGATTTTGAAAATTTGATTTTCAATATCTTTTTTCAATCTTTTCCATGTGTTTTTTGTTCTCAATCATACCAATCAATCCAAATCTTTCCATGTTGGGATATGCACGAATTATTGATGATATAAGGTGCACAAAAAGATTGAAAAAATTTGGTTAGACATTTTTCATATATTTAATTTGATTTAAATGAATTATTATAAATAAAAATTCAAATAAATAAATAAAAAAATGAATAAAGACTTCCCTTTGGGCCAAGTGGTCGTGCACATGCCATGGATGATGATTTGTGGAAGAAAAATGGGCCCATTAGCAATTTTAGGTCATTTGAATCAATGTTGACTTTTCAAAATATCCAAACATTTCCCAACTTCTACAAGGCATAACTTGCTCAATTTTTAAGCTTTTCTCATGTTCTTAGACATTTTGGAAAGGTCTTTGAGTCCTCTAACCAATGTCTTTGGTCCCATGTGATTTTGATTTACCAATCTCAAGTTATGGCCTTTGACTTAAAGTCCCTTTTTGTTAACTTTTGAAAATGACCTATAATGTTGAAATTGATAACTTTTTGTGAGAGCATTTCTTGGATTTGAAGTATGAAGATGAGTTGTAGGAAATGTCTTTATCTTCAAAATGAGCTTTGGATGGAATTTTTCTGATAATCCATGTGAAAGTTATGCCCTGGTCAATTTACAGTTGACTTTTTCAGCTGTCCAAATAAGGAAACTTTTGCATCTTGATGATTTTTGAGCCAAGCTTTGAGAATCATGATCAAGCATTGATCAAATGATGTTTGTGGCTTCAAAATGATATGTTGACCAAAAATTTGAACTTCTGACTGTCAAATGACCATTTTGCCCCTACAGTTGACTGTAGTGCAATTAGGGTTTTTGACTGTGCAATTTTGTGCTGAATGTCTTGAAACTTGGTATGAGGATGCTTGACCATATTTGTAGGCATGTGAGACTTGATTGGACCTTTGAAAACTTCATTTCCTTGATCAGAACACAAACCCTAATTTTGACTGTTTAGGAGGCCCTTATACTGTGCAACCCTTGGGGAATCTTGAGACTTGATTTTGGCAATTTCTTGAAGAATATGGGAGGGCAAATTTTGGGGTACAACAGTTGCCCCTGTTCAATTTTCTTAGACCTGAGGATGCAGATTGGCTGACGTGCCTTTCGTAATCCGAGGGTGGAAGATGATTGAACACTAGAGTGCCCAGAAATTTGCGCTCACATAGTAGCAGTGATGGTGGAAATGGGCTTATAGATTCCATTTAGAGTTTGATGAATAGGATGATGGGCTTATAGATTCCATCTGGATGTTGATGAATAGGATGATGGGCTTATAGATGCCATCTGGATGTTGATCGCGTAGGAGATTCCTTAGCGAGAACCTGCATACCTGCAAAAGAAACATGAGTACCTGACACGTTGCAGGAGTTGATTTCCGATGCTTGGCATAGATATGTCCTGACTGGTTACGGGAGCTGAGTCTGGAGCTTCAAACGGAGATGAATGAACCAGGGATGGTTACTACCTTAGCATGAATGGTAAGAGAACCTTGGGTGACTTTAACTTCAACAACGCTCGTTGAGAAAAATCTTGGTGGGAATTACCATCTTCACAGTATCAGGAAGAGAACCAATAGGCAATTATAATCTGAAAGGGAATTACATCTCACACACCGTCGGGGAGAGAACCATAGGAAATTATAATCTGAAAGGAATTATCACCTCACTCACCGTCGGAGAGGGAACTATAGGAAATTATAATCTGAAAAGGAATTATCACCTCACTCACCGTCGGAGAGGGAACTATAGGAAATTATAATCTGAAAAGGAATTATCACCTCACTCACCGTCGGAGAGGGAACCATAGGAAAAGGAATTATCACCTCACTCACCGTTGGAGAGGGAACCATAGAAAAAGGGATTATCACCTCACTCACCGTCGGAGAGGGAACCATCTGAAAAGGAATTATCACCTCACTCACCGTCAGAGAGGGAACCATAGAAAAAGGGATTATCACCTCACTCACCGTCGAAGAGGGAACCATCTGAAAAGGAATTATCACCTCACTCACCGTCGGAGAGGGAACCATAGGAAAAGGAATTATCACCTCACTCACCGTCGGAAAGGGAACCATAGGAAAAGGAATTACCACCTCACTCACCGTTGGAGAGGGAACCATCTGAAAAGGAATTATCACCTCACTCACCGTCGGAGAGGGAACCATCTGAAAAGGAATTATCACCTCACTCACCGTCGGAGAGGGAACCATCTGAAAAGGAATTATCACCTCACTCACCGTTGGAGAGGGAACCAATAGGAAATTATAATCTCGAAGAAAAACCTAAAAATGGAAATCTCATGCACCGTCGGAGAGAGAACCAATAGGAAATTATAATCTCGAATCACTTCTACTGAGTCTTCATCATAAAAATCTGTTGGGAGTCGATTTTGCTGGACTAGAGAAGGCCTAGAAATATGTTTGAGAATTTAACTGAATCTTTCCTGAAAGGTAAAGGTCAGTCATATGCAATGCATGATATGGATCAAGCAATGATGTTCTCAACATAAATGAGATTTGTATGATATAATGCGTCTATGCATGCTATAATGATGTATGTGATATTTTTTGAATGTATGTTTTCGTCTAGGAAAGTAAATCCTTGACGGGTGCCGGGAAGTCATATCCTGGGCTGATGTTGAAGAATAGATTTTGCTTCCGCTGGGGATGATAACTGCAAGAATACCGGTAGGAGAAGATGACTCCGTTGCGGAATAAACTTGGCAAATGGAAGATTCTGCGGGGAGAAAAGATACTCTAGCGACCCTGCTGGGAAGCAATACTCTGTGGGAAGAGGGATGCCTTGCTGAGTGTTGATAATAATTTGCTGGGGATACCCTTGCTGTATTGGGAGTATTGATAGACTTCGCTGGGGGTAAGAGAACTGTGTTGGGGACGCTCTTTCCATGGCTTTTGGCTGAGGATAACCCAGTTATATCCTGTTAAGGAAATAACTCTTTAAATCAAGCCGGACGACGCGTTCGTGCTCTGCGAGGGGATAAGCTTCCAGAATCTACTGGGCATAAGCTTATTGCTTGGGGATATGAATTCCATCTTTCCTGGGGAACTGGATTGGACTGGACTCTTTTGGGGAAGTTTTGATATGCTGGGGAAGAAGTGATTCCTTTGAATGTTGATACGCCGCCGGGGAACAATCTTTAGAGCGAGACTGCCGGGGATGCTTGTTAAGGATATATATGCTGCTGGAGAATGTTGAGATTTGATAACTCTGCTTGGAGAAGAATGCACTGACTGCTGACTTACTCTCTGGGGAATTTAAGATGTACTGGTTATGTTCTTTAGCTGAACCTACCTTGGTACCTTGGAGGATAGAACAATTGGATTGTTTAGACAACTCTTTTATTGCCCCTGTTTCTAGTGTCACCTGCAATTAATTCCTTTGTTTCGTATGCAAATATTTATGAGTTAGCAAATTATTGTCAATGCATATATCACAAATTGAACCTTGGACGTTCTTCGCAAAACAAAACAGAAAAGAAAAACAGTTGGCACGTTTAACTGAAAAAATATATTTGTATTGATTTTGAATGGCCTGAAAATAGGCGTTTTGTGTACAAGAGGCTGGCGTCCTAGTAAGAGGAACGCCGCCGAACAAGAGAGTTTATACAAATTTTGTACAAAAGAAAATAAAACAGCTGTGTGAAATGAATGATCCCACTGGGTTTCAACTCTGCTATTGCCTTTATAACTCCGAGCGTCTCATCACTTGATGACCTTGGTTGAAGGTGAAGCTGACTGATCGATGCCGTCTGAACTTGATGTAGATACCGGATTCTGGATGCAAAGTGATCAATGAGGCATAGTATTACGCTTTTATCCCTAACTTTTTCCTGGACCGCCCTTTCGGGTTTTCAGTCCACCGGGATACCCATTTTTGCCCAAGCCGCCTTTTCAGGTTTTCGACTTGCCGGGTGTACAGATTTTTCATTTTCATCCCTTTATTTTGCCCGAACCCTTTAAGTTCGACGGGAAGTCCTAATTTTTGCCTAGGCATGTCAGCCTAGCGGGTCCTTTTATGCGTAGTATCTTTTTACTATGTCTGCATTGGCGGGGTGAGGAAGGTCGTCACCATCCATGTTGGTCAATATCATGGCTCCTCCTGAGAACACATGCTTAACCACAAATGGCCCTTCGTACGTAGGGGTCCATTTGCCCCTTGGATCACTTTGAGGAAGGATGATTCTCTTGATTACCAGATCCCCAACTTGATATTCCTGTGGTCTGACCTTTTTGTTAAATGTCCTGATCATCCGTTTCTGATACGTCTGACCGTGACAGATTGCAGCAAGTCTCTTTTCATCAATGAGGTTGAGCTGATCAAGTCGTGTCTGGATCCAATCATCTTCGTTCAGATTTGCATCCTTCATTATCCGGAGAGAGGGTATTTGTACTTCGATCGGTAAGACTGCCTCCATACCATAAACTAGAGAAAAAGGAGTTGCCCCGGTTGACGTCCTAGCTGAGGTACGGTACCCATGTAGAGCGAACGGTAACATCTCGTGCCAATCTTTATAAGTCACTGTCATCTTCTGCACGATCTTCTTGATGTTCTTATTTGCTGCTTCGACAGCCCCATTCATCTTCGGTCTGTAAGGAGAAGAATTGTGGTGCTGTATTTTGAACTGTTCGCAGAGCTCAGCGATCATCTTGTTATTCAGATTGGTACCGTTGTCTGTAATAATTCTTTCTGGGACGCCGTATCGACAAATCAGATTATGCCGAATGAACCGTGCCACAACAGTCTTGGTTACTGTAGCATAGGATGCTGCTTCGACCCACTTCGTAAAATAATCAATCGCTACCAGGATGAAGCGATGCCCGTTAGATGCCGTAGGTTTAATCTCGCCGATCATATCTATGCCCCACATTGCAAACGGCCAAGGCGCAGTCAAAACATTCAGGGGAACCGGGGGAACATGTACCTTGTCTGCATAAATCTGGCACTTATGGCATGTCCTGGAATGTTGGTAACAGTCAGCTTCCATTGTGGACCAGTAATATCCTGCCCGTAGGATCTTCTTGGCCATAGTGTGTCCACTGGAGTGTGTACCAAAGGTCCCTTCATGTAGCTCTTCCATGATTCTTTCTGCTTCAGTCTTATCCACACAACGCAGTAAGGTTGAATCATGGTTTCGCTTGTACAGGATGCCGTTACTAAGGAAGAATTTGGCTGCGAACCTTCTCAGGAATTTCTTATCATTGACAGAGGCACCTTCAGGGTATTCCTGAGCTTCCAAATATCTCTTCACCTCATGGTACCAAGGCTTCTCAGTCACCAATTCAGTCTCGAGATCACAACAGTATGCCGGTTCGTCCAATTTCCAGATGATGATCCGGGGAGCCTCATTATCCCATTTAACCTTGAACATAGAAGCCATTGTAGCTAACGCGTCCGCCAACTGATTTTCTTCTCTTGGAAAGTGTTCAAAGGTTATCTCTGTGAAGTGGGGGATCAGGGTCAATACACATTCTCTGTAAGGAATAAGGTTCGGATGTTTCATATCCCACTCTCCTTTGATCTGATTGATCACGAGAGCAGAATCTCCGAAGACACTGAGAAACTTGATCCTTAAGTCGATCGCAGCTTGAAGACCCATGATGCACGCCTCATACTCCGCCATGTTGTTGGTACAGTTGAAACATAACCGGGAAGTGAGTGGAGTATGAGTACCTTGAGGTGATATGATGATGGCGCCGATACCATTTCCCAAAGCATTGGAGGCTCCGTCAAAGTGCATAGACCATCGGGATCCCGGTTCAGGTCCTTCATCCGGTCCAGGTACTTCACAATCAGTCACTATCATAATGCTTTCATCCGGAAACTCGAAGTTCATTGACTGATAATCATCTACAGCCTGATGTGCCAAGTGGTCTGCCAATACACTTCCCTTGATGGCTTTCTGGGTCGTGTACTGAATGTCGTATTCCGTCAAGATCATTTTCCATCTTGCAATTCTCCCAGACAGAGCAGGCTTTTCGAATATGTACTTTATAGGATCCATCTTTGAGATCAACAAAGTAGTGTGAGTCAGCATATACTGTCTCAGCCGGCGAGCAGCCCATACCAAAGCGCAGCAAGTTTTCTCAAGCAGTGAGTATCGGGTCTCACAGTCGGTAAACTTTTTGTTAAGGTAATAAATGGCATGCTCTTTTCGGCCAGACTCGTCATGCTGCCCCAGCACACACCCCATTGAGTTGTCCAGCACTGTCAGATATAGTATCAGAGGTCTCCCTTCAACCGGTGGCATAAGGATAGGTGGTTCTTGGAGATACTCTATGATTCTGTCAAAAGCAGCCTGACATTCATCGTTCCAACGTACTACCTGATCTTTCTTCAGCAGCTTGAAGATTGGCTCACAGGTAGCAGTCAGATGTGAGATGAAGCGAGCAATGTAATTCAGGTGTCCTAAAAAGCCTCTGACCTCCTTCTCTGTCTTAGGGACTGGCATCTCTTGAATAGCTTTGACCTTAGCAGGGTCCACTTGAATTCCCTTATCACTGACCACGAAGCCTAGCAACTTTCCAGATCTTACCCCGAAGGTGCACTTGTTCGGGTTCAACCTCAGCCTGTACAGTTTCAACCGGTCAAACAATTTCTGCAGATGATCTAGGTGCTCTTCCTCAGTCTGGGACCTTGCGATCATGTCGTCAACATACACTTCTATCTCATGATGGATCATGTCATGAAATAAAGCAACCATGGCACGTTGGTAGGTTGCCCCAGCGTTCTTCAACCCGAATGGCATGACCTTGTAGCAGAAGGTGCCCCACTGAGTAACGAATGTAGTCTTTTCCATGTCTTCAGGTGCCATCTTGATCTGATTGTAACCTGAAAAGCCATCCATGAAAGAGAACACTTTATGCTGAGCTGTATTGTCAACAAGGACATCAATGTGAGGTAAGGGGAAGTCATCCTTGGGGCTGGCCCTGTTCAGATCCCTGTAGTCGACACACATTCTGACCTTACCGTCCTTCTTTGGTACCGGCACCACATTAGCAACCCACTGAGGGTAAGAAGTCACTGCAAGGAACCCAGCATCAAACTGTTTCATGACCTCGGCTTTAATCTTCTCAGACATCTCTGGACGCATCCGACGGACCTTTTGCTTAACTGGAGGGCAGTCTTCCTTAGTTGGCAAGTGATGGACCACAATATCGGTATCTAACCCGGACATGTCTTCGTAGGACCAGGCAAAGATCTCCATATAATCATGTAACATCTTGGTTAACCGTTGCTTCACGCTGAGCTCTAGGTTGGCACCAATCTTTACCTCTTTCCTGTCTGTCTCTGTACCCAGGTTTATGGTTTCCACTGGCTCTTCATGGGGTTGAATTGCCCTCTCTTCCTGAAGTAACAGTCTTGCAAGCTCGCCAGGCACTTCGCAATCATCTTCACCTTCGTCTTCGGCTAAGTTGATCGGATTTTCGAAGTCATAATTGGCAGTAGCAGAGTTGTTATCAGTGAGATCCAGAGTGGTTGAAACCTGTATGAGTGAGTGTGTGTGTAAATACAGTTGTTTTTGAAATATATGTAAAGGAAAGAAAGACAGAAAAGGAGCGTAAAATTTGCAATGCGAGAAAACGTCCAAGATTTTCATTCATGATATATGAAATGACAATTTATATGCCCTCACAGATGAAACCACGGTGCCTCGGGTAAGACACCGGGCCATTGAGTTTATCATTGTTTATTACAAAATACCAAAAACATATGAATTCATTACTTAGTAACAAGAGAAACAGATAGGTTGTCCTTTGCACTCCAATTGTTGAGTCCACTGTCGGTTGCAGGGTAAATCCAGCTATCAAACTCAGCTTCATCTACTTCCTCTTGGTCCCCAATAGCATTCACTCCATGAGCAGGCAGGGGAGCTGTCACTACATTAGGCTTCTCAGATGCCTCAAACTGTACCTCCTTGGCGTCAATAAGGTCCTGCAGCTTGTTCCTTAATGCCCAACAGTCATCAGTAGAGTGCCCCGGGCTATCTGAGTGGTAAGCACAACGAGCATTCGGGTTGTACTTAGGAGATGCAGTATTGGGGAACTTCGGAGCCTCCCTGACAGTCACCAAATTGGTGGATAGCAGCTGTGGCAGGATCTGCGATAGGGTCATGCTTAACCGGGTAAACTCTCTCCGGGGTCTTTCAGCCCTTTGAGGATTGGTCGGCCGAGGAGCGGCAGCAGGCTTAGCAATCATTACCGCACTGACAGATTGGCGGCGCTCAGGTCTCTCTGATCTCTTGGAATCATACACGGCACTAGACTCCTTCTTGAAGGGTTTCTTCTCAGAACTAGATGATGCACCCTTTGCAATCTTTCCAGACTTCAACCCAGCTTCAATTCTCTCTCCAGTCAGAATCAAATCAGTGAACCCTGCAGACGAATTCCCGATGAGATGGTTGAAGAATGGCCCAGATAGGGTCCCCAAGAACATGTCTACCAACTCCCGATCAGTCAATGGTGGCTGCACCCTGCCAACCAGGTCTCTCCACTTCTGAGCGTACTCCTTAAAACCTTCGCTTGCACCTAACGACATACCCTGGAGTTGAGTACGTGTAGGGGCAAGGTCGGCATTATATTTATACTGCTTATAGAAAGCAGTAGCCAACTCCTCCCAGTTACGAACCTTGGTCCCATCCAGCTGATAGAACCATTCGAGATGAGTCCCTGAAAGACTCTCCTGGAAGAAGTGGATCCATAAATTCTTATCCGCAGAGTACGGTTGAATCTTCCGAACATAGGACCTTAGATGCAGCTTGGGACAAGACGCCCCGTCATACTTAGAGAAGGATGGTGCTTTGAACTTGTGAGGGATGATCACACCAGTTGACAAACCCAGATCTCCGAAATCCAGCCCAGGTACCTGTTGAACCTCCATAGCCTTCAACCTGTCCTCCAGTTGCTTGTATCTGTCTTCTGCAGGAGGGTACTGCTCTTCATCAAAATCAGTCTCGTTGTCGGAGACTACCGGACTAGGAACCCTTGCTTCTGCCTGAGGACTACTCTTGCCAACAGAAGAACCAGCCTCTTCATGCTGCAGAGTATTGCCAAACCTTCGGCCCGAGTTGAACAGAACAGTTCTTCTCTTCTTCTTCTTCTCCTTCTTCAGGAGCATAGCCTTCAGTTCTTCTTGGCCCTGAGCCAAACCCTTGATTAATTCCTGGAATTGTGCATTCTGCACCTGAAGAGCCTTGATTGATGTCTCAGTTGATGCAGAGTCAGGATTCATGATGCTGAAATAAACAGCGAAGAACTGTAAGCTACCTGAAAAGGGAAAACCTGCTATGCACATGATGAATGAGATGTGTTTATGCAATGCATTCAAGGGTTCGAAAATTCAACTTTGTTGTAGACAAAAGGGAACACACGTTATCATTAAGGAAATCATTGTTTAATACATCAAAGCCTCATGGGCAAAATAATACAAAAAACAAATCAATCCCAAAATATGCTGCGCATCCTCTTTGGAGCTATGTAAGTGTTGAGAGTCCTCTCCTCATGCAACAGGCGGGTGAGCTCCAAGACCTTCTTTTCACTGGCATGTAGGCTAGTCTCAAGAGAATTCCTTTCTTCCTTAAGCTGGATCCAACTCTTCTGCATCTCTTCCCAGGATGTGGGCATATCAGGGTGCTGAATAGTGTAGGACACTTCTCCTTCCAAGACTGGTTCTTTGATTACTGGGAGCATGTGAGGATAAGACATCACTAACTTCTGAGAGCGGGCGCGTACCCACTTGAGATAAGGTTCCAACGGGATGGAGTTCCTGTGCCCCAGTGTCTTACTGTCTATCCTACTTGGCATCCTCCAGGCTCTGATAAATCTCTGGCGAAGTCCTTGAGTATCATTGTCGAAGTCAAAAACTATGTCAGGAATTAACATGTCATGAGGACCATCCTTCCGAGCATAACCAAACTGTCTCCAAGCCAGGCATGGACTGTAAGTAATACCTCCTCTGATTCCAAGTAAAGGAACATTAGGGTACTCCCCGCAACGATCAATGATAGTGACATCTTCTCTGGATCTAGGGCACCAATGTATATCTGCATGTGTAAGAGTCATCAACCGTTGTGACCATCTCAAACCCCGCTCATTCTTCAAGACTGATTGTGGAAGGTGCGAAATAAACCACCTTCCCAGGAGAGGAGTGCAACACATAAGGACACCCCTTTTTCTCATGGTTCGAGTGTAACATGAGTGAAGGATGTCCCCCAGCAACGTAGGTATAGGATTCCTGGACATAAAGATCTGGACAGCACTGATATCTATAAGCTGATCTGGGTTAGGGAACAACACCAAACCATAGACAAGGAGGGCCACAACTTCTTCAAAAGCTTGCAAGTCAAAGGAGTTCCAACATTCAAGGGCCTTTTCAAACAGAAACCTGGCTAAGAACCCTTTGATACCACTTTTAACTTCCCAATGTCCCTTGAGGTCAGATGACTGTAGGTGCAAGGCTTTAGCAATCTCTTCAAGCTTAGGTTCCTTTTCTGTACCGTTGAAGGGTAGCTGATCAAGGATAGGGATCTTCAGGAGCCGGGAGAACTCCTCCAATGTAGGTACCAACTGATAGTCCAAGAAGGTAAAACAGTGATGCAGAGGGTCAAAGAACTGGAACAGGACCTTGATCATATCTTCCTCAATATTGGTATTAACCAAGCTGATGAGGCTTCCATGTCTTTCACTGAATGACGAGTTCTCGGGAATCCGGGATATAAGCTCCTTAAGCTGAGGAGGGATCCTTACAAGATTGACTTGAATTGTCTTTCTACGAACAGTTTCCATGTCCTACAAAACAAGAACAAAGATGAAAATTCGAACCCCTGAAATGGTTAGTCAATGCATATGATGCTGGATGATGTCATGATGCTATGATTAAACACACCACAGATATTTACAAAGACAAACATGTAAGGCACACAAGGCACACAAGACAAGCCCTTAAGGTTTAAGGCCAGCATGGGGTCTGGGGTAGTACCCTCTTGAAGTTGGTGGGTTCAACCTGTCCTAATCAAAGTAACCGGGTTCTAAGGTTCCCAATATCACGGGATTGCTTTCATTGTTCATCGTTTCGATTTAGCCACTGAACTGGCGACCGAAATATTCCAGGAAAGCAACCCTCAATTGAGCGTAGTATCGAGTATCAACCAACCTCAGACTGCACCAAAGTCAGTTATCTCACTACCCTAAAGAGGCCAAGATAGTTCAATTAAGGTTCCTAAGGTCTGTTGATGCTTCACGACACCACGCGGAGGCCCCGTACTCTCCTTGACTGAACTCAAGGGTTACCGGTACACACCAAAGTGCCACATCAATGTAGCAGACTGTTTCAACCATGTCGGTATACCCCGCACAGTTCCCTCACAGCCTTGTTGCTACTTTCTAAGAAGGTATCCCCAGATCCGGGTTAGGATCTATAGAACTCCCAAGACAGTCCCACAATTTAAAGCAAGCAAAGAAAACAATTGAAAACACAGTGATCTTAGTCCTAAGGTACACCTCACTTTAAAAGTGTCCCCAGCAGAGTCGCCAGTTCTGTGATCGGTGGATCTGGAACTGACTGTTTAACGCTGGTTCGCGAAATGTCGCGGAAGCAAGAGTCGCCACCGTCTTTTATTTTCTCCAAATGGAAAGGACAAAAGCACAGAAAAATTCCTTATAGAGATTGCTCTCGGTTCGGGAGGTAGATTATAGAAAGGGAAGGTGTTAGCACCCTTTCTATCCATGGTTATCCATGGGCTCTTAGATACTTGCTCATTGTGTTTTCAAAAATGGTTTGTTTTCTTTTCAACTGTGGATTTTAAAAAAGTTTCTTTGAAAATTTCAGTTCGACTCTTGTATCAGTCCTCAAGAGTGTTTGAAAAGATGCTTTTGAAAGCTTTTTGAAAGTGTCGGTGTGAAAAGAGTTTTTTGATTTTGTTTTGAAATTAGAGCAAGTATCTACGAGTCGTCTACCTACCCTAAGGAATTCGTCTGTGTAGATGTCCTTTAAAGTAGTGCCATCCCACCATTGAGAGGTAAGTAGCACCACCATTGGAGGTGTTCGGGTCAATTCGAGGTTCGGGACATGGTGATCACCGGAGTAATAGGAAGACACCTTAGAAGCTACCCTCATGCCAGGTTCCCGGATCATGAGGACTTACTAAGACATCCTCTACTCGACGATCACCTTTCGAGGCAAGGCAACAGTGAGGCGTACCCTAGGGGTGGTGTGTGCGATTCGTGTGTCGTTTTCGTTTGCATTTATCTTGTCATGTTATTGGTGTTCTACGCCTGTTTTTATTTTATGTCCATACAGTCTTTCATGCTTTTGATTAACAGTTAAAATATTTGCGGGAAAGGTAAATTCTAAGCTATTACAAAAGGCGCGGGTCCACATCGCCAAAATTATCCAGGACCCGATTTGACAGAAAAAATAAAGAAAGCAAAAAGAAAAGAATTAAAAGTGCGAGAAGTAATTTACATGGCTTCGGGAGAGGTACATAAGTATTATAATGAAATAAACTAAATACGCGAATTAATGAGAGATTAAGAACGAAACGAGGGCGTTTGACCCTTTTTGCAAAAATTGAATTAACGATGAACTAATTAATTAAAATTAAAAAGAGAGCAAGAATTTGTTTTTTTTGGTATTTTATGTTTTTTAGGACTTAATAGAAAAAATTAATTGCAATTAAACGCTAACCCTAATTCTATTTTATTTTAACTTGTTAAGAAAATATTGAAGTTTTTTAACCTAAAATTAATCTAATTATTCTATGCAAATTTAATTATAACAATAAATAAAATAAATATTTAATTATTTGAAAGAAAAATAAAAGGATGAAAATTAATTAAACCTAATTCTACTTCTTTTTAGACTTTTTTATTAAAAGTATTAAAATTAAACCCTAATTTATACTAACTTCAATTATATATAATTTGTTTATGAAAATAATTAAAATAAAATATTTATTATATTTTGCTCTTTTTTCTGATTTTTATTGATATTTTGTATTTTGTGAAAATAATTAATTTAATTAAACAAAACAATTATTAATAAGAATAGAAATAATGCAAAGAAGAAATATTAAAAAAAAGCAAACCTAGGGGGGTGTCAGTCCCCAATATGGAGGTCTCTTGTTAGCAATTCAGGCCCATTTGACTGTGGCCTTATTGGACTTTTTTACTCACGTGCTGGCATGTTGACTCAAGCTTAGGGTGTTCATCAATTCTCAGCCTTTGGTTTGATTCCAATAGGCACGTGGGCGATTTGATCTGGAGGATGTATGGTGCGTCTTGATGTTGGCACTGCATGGGATTGTAAATTGAAAAATAATATTGAAGTGAGGTAGACCTGGGACTCGAACCCAGGTCTTGGACGTTAACACTCATACGCCTTGCCATTCGTTCTACTGCACGCATTGTTAACATATAACAAACAATAAATATTATAAAAGAAAAATGTCAATGTTAGTGGGTCTGCGCGCGAATTTCAAACAGACCAACCAGATCTTGCCACGAATTCATCTTCCTCGCGTGTTTTATTTTTTTCTGAAACAAGAACACATTGGCCACGGTTTTCAAGCGTTCTCCTAGGCAACTTTCCAGAAAATAGCGATTAGCTCTCAGGCACTCATAAATTGAGCGCGATGAGGCCATTGTTTTCGTCCAAACTCCCTGAGTTCATCCATGGCATTGTGGTGGTCGAATTTTACAGTATTAGGAAACCCCTAATTGGGAGTCCAAGAAACCCTAGCCTGCATCAATGGTAAAATCACGTACATAGCATAAAAACGCAATTAATTTGTATGGTTAGTTTCAGAATTTCATAAGGAACATGAATCAAGTATTAAAAATTACAAAGGATGCGTAAATCATGATGCACGATTATGAATTTTTCTTGGTACAGTTTGCACTCGTGTTACCAATTCCTTGAGTCTTGATGGATGTTAGTGATTGGAATATGTCAAGTGATGCTTGAGGAAGCTATTGGAATGAGAATTGTGCCTTGAATCGTCCTAGAAAGTAGTTTTCAGATTTGAGTTTTAGACAAAATTTTCTAAATTTGATAATGGCTTTTGGGCGCAGCTCCGTGTGTATTCTCATTAGGGTTTCCTTTAGGCTTATGTAGTGAGTCTATTAGGTCAAGAAAAGTAGAACAAATCCAATGCAATGATGGTTTTTGAAAATTTGATTTTCTAAGATTTTCTCAATCTTTTTCCATGTGCTTTTTGTTCTCAATCATGCCAATCAATCCAAATCTTCCCATATTGGTACAAGCACGAAATCTTGAGAGTAAAACATGCACAAAAAGATTTAAAACTTTAGGTTAGCATTTTTCATACATTTATTTTGATTTAAATGAATTATTATAAATAAAAATTCAAATAAATAAATAAAAAATGAATAAAGACTTCCCTTTGGGACAAGTAGTCGTGCATGTGTCATGGATGATGAATTATGGAAGAAAAATGGACCCATTAGCAATTTTAGGTCATTTGAAGTAATGTTGACTTTCCAAAATATCCAAAAATTTCCCAACTTCCACAAGGCATAACTTGCTCAATTTTTAAGCTTTTCTCATGTTCTTTGACATTTCGGAAGGGTCTTTGAGTCCTCTAACCAATGTCTTTGGTCCCATGTCATTTTGATTTACCAATCTCAAGTTATGGCCTTTGACTTAAAGTCCTTTTTTGTTGACTTTTAAAAATGACCTATAATGTTGAAATTGATAACTTTTTGTGAGAGCATTTCTTGGACTTGAAGTATGAAGATGAGTTGTAGGAAATGTCTTTCTCTTCAAAATGAGCTTTGGATGGAATTTTTCTGATAATCCATGTGAAAGTTATGCCCTGGTCAATTTACAGTTGACTTTTTCAACTGTTCAAATAAGGAAACTTTTGCATCTTGATGATTTTTGAGCCAAGCTTTGAGAATCATGATCAAGCATTGATCAAATGATGTTTGTGGCTTCAAAATGATATGTTGACCAAAAATTTGAACTTCTGACTGTCAAATGACCATTTTGCCCCTACAGTTGACTGTAGTGCAATTAGGGTTTTTGACTGTGCAATTTTGTGCTGAATGTCTTGAAACTTGGTATGAGGATGCTTGACCATATTTTTAGGCATGTGAGACTTGATTGGACCTTTGAAAACTTCATTTCCTTGATCAGAACACAAACCCTAATTTTGACTGTTTAGGAGGCCCTTATACTGTGCAACCCTTGGGGAATCTTGAGACTTGATTTTGGCAATTTCTTGAAGAATATGGGAGGGCAAATTTTGGGGTACAACAGCGGCTTTCTTAAAAGTGGTTCTCTTGACGGCTAGAAAATAAGCAAACATGAGCCAGATATCAGATGATTAAATCAAAGAAAAAATAAGGCATTTTCTCTAAAGAATAAAGAGTACCTTTCTTGATCTTGTCGGAGACTAACAGAAATGCCTCTTGAAGGTGGTCAGCAAAGTCTTTTTCGTCAAAGAACTCTTCGTCATAGTATTGCTTCCACCAGCCTTCAAAGATGGACGAACACAGAAAGTTGAGTTTGAAGTCGAACAAGGTTAGTACGGTTCGACCAACGTACCTACTAATTTTCTTGGTAGCAGCCTCCTCCAAATAATCTGCGTTATAAAATAGCAGAAACTTTTCTCGGGTATATATTGGGTTCGGGAGTGATTGAATTATTCCAAACTGGAGAGAACCAAGATCTAGTCGATAAGCAATCAAACTCAGTTGATTCTTCGAACTCTTGAATCTCAGTTGCATAATTCTTGGGCGAAGGAAAGACTCCCAAATGGCCACATACTCTTTGACACAATCCTCATCATCAGTCGAAGGATATGGTCGAGTAAACCATACCGGACCAACCTTTCGAATGGCAAAGGGATCCATGGTCGAAATGAATTCCTAGTGCTTCGCAAACATCATTACGAAGCTGATAAATGCTTTCTGAAATTGTTAACCTTCATCTGTTGGAGTCAACAGAGCCAACCTGGTGCCCTCGACCCTCTTGTTAAGGATCTCTGGGGCTTTCTCATTGATTTTATTCTTCTGGGGAAGAAATGATTCGAACGTGGCATTGAGTCAAAGTTGGAGAAGCCAGAAAGGGCCAGAAAGGAGCAAAATGGCTTTATCACCTATAAATTTAACTTGAGTCACACCATTACTGATGGACTCATAAAGGTTTGCCAAAATCAATTCAGCCAAACAAAGATTATAGCCATGATGAAGCCGAGTAGCAAGAGTGAGCATTTTCTTCGTTACTTGGAGTGACTTGGTACAAAAGACAAAACGAGACAACCACAAAGCTAAAAAAGCTATGTGTTCCACTTCAGACACAATGTTGATGTATTTGTCATGAAAGTGGTTGATGAAAGTAGTGTATGTGGGTTTTGTAGCCAAAAACCCAATGGTATCTTCAGCCATGTCCTCCGGGTTGAAGTAGTCACAAGTTGGTCGAAGACCAGTGATAGCTGCTATATTGAAGAGAGTGGGGGTCACCATTCCACAAGGTAAATGGAAGGTGAAATGTGTGTTATCCCAAAAGTACAAAGAGGATACCAGCATGAGGGGACAATAAGATAACCCAGTCTTCGATAGCATGACCATGTTGTAAATCCCCATGTCTTTCCAGATTTGGGTTTGCACCGTTTCCATCTTATTCAACCATTCTGAGTATTCAGGAGTCAGGCTAGGGCAAGACCTAAAGATTCGGTTCCCTTTATTCATAAACTGGAGGTTTGTGTCTTCTTTCGTATGATAATGTTGTTGATTAGCAGGAGTTGCATCCTCAGATTCATCTTTGGGCTTCTTCGCGCAACCTATAGTCTTAAGCCTAGGGTGAGTTGGGAAGAAAGTGTTGTTCTGCTTAGGGTTTTTGACACATAAAGACAATGGACCAGACATGGTGTACATTTGCCCATAAAATCTAACAGGAATGAGTACTTGTGAGTTGTAGGCATCCCGAAATTCTTTAGTCATGGGTTCTGAGACGAACCTTCGTCCCTAGATGAAGCAGGAACAGAGCTAGTTACAAAAACTTCTGGTTGTTGTGGTGAATCAGAGGCATCTTTGGTTTTGGGGTTATTTGGTGCGTTTGAGAGGAAAGCCATGTCTATGTTGGTAGAAGAACAATGAAAAAGATGAAGTTCTCAAAGATTTCTTTTGAATACAAGGAAATAAGGAATCTCAGGTGTTTGTAAAAAATTCCAAAGAGAAGTACTCGTGGCTATTTATAGTGGCCAGGGAAGAGTGTTTTCCCTCAAAACCATTTAATGTTACAGATTAAGTGGACACGTGGTGAGCTTTAGACAGTTACACAGACAGGTAGTGGAGACGTTTGCCATGCTTTCCTAGGTTATAGGAATAATGGTCATCATGGCAGCATGTAACGGCTGACTGATACTGACATCTTGGAAAATTGTAATGATGACTCTGATACCAGCAGTGGCTGGTGGAAGATGAAAAGTGTATGATAAGCTTTTATGGTAAAAAAGCTTACAGGTGTCGAATAGATACATCAAAGAATGACTATTTCTTCTTGCGTCGAAATTGACATTCTTGGGGGGTAATTTGTTAGCTCCTAAATTTGACACCCACAACATATTGGTCTTATTGGCCAAAAATAGATTGAACAAATCTAAGTTAGAAACACTTCGACAGAAGAGCTTATAACAAAAATGTTGTGTCGAAGACTCCCTTGCTAAGAAGGAGAAAACACTTAGAGAATTTTCTAAGTTAAAGTTGGTCTTCGACCAAGAGGTTCTCGTGACCTTCGACTGAGAGGTTTCTGTGTCCTTCGCCTTAAAGGTTCTCGTATCAGCAAGCGAGTAATTTTGAATCTGAAGAAATGAGGGAAAGACAACTCACTTGGCAGTTGAGGAAAGCAACGTGCCATGAAGATAGAGGTCGAAGCACATGCAGAGGACACTTGTCCTCATCCTGGAACGAGACAACTGCTCGACGGTTACTTAGTTTCAGTATAAATATAGGAAGTTTGTGTAATATTCTGTGTGTTCAACATATGGTACAAGTCACTCAAATATATCCAAGTACCCGTTGTGAGAGATAAGATATTGAGAATGTACGTTTGAAACACCATCTTTTATTTCAATCAAAGTCTTCACAATTCCTTTACATTCCTTGGCATTTACATTTCCTTGCAAACTTTATCATTACTGCAAATTTACTCTATCTTGCCTTTACTTGCACTTTTTATCATTTTTTTAACATTTATCCTTAAAGTCTTCTCAACCCCTTTCTATTTACTTTTTACTTGCACTTTCATCAAGTTTTCGCCTGCATCTCGCCTCTACTCTTAATTCTCCTCTCAACCTTTTTCACTTAAATTTACTAAACTTACAAACTAACTTAGCATATGTCCTAGGATCAATTTGATCGATCCTGCAAGTCACCAAAATAATCCACTTTGAAAGATCAGCGGTTGTTTATCAATTTTCACGGTAAACAACAGTTCACCTGCCACCTCACGCAAATAAACAGATATTGGAGGCCAATTAACGGAAAGACTAACGTGGTTGCGTTTTGAAACTTAAGGAACCATTTTGGCACAAAAAAAAAAGATAAGAGACTAAAGTGAACCATAACCTATAGTTAAGGGACCAAAATGAATATTTTACCTTTTATTTTTTTTATTTTTTTTTTACGTTTTCGTTTCAATTATTTTTGTTAAATTTTTTATGAAATTATATTTATAAATTTATTATTAAAATATTAGTTTAGAGCTTAAAGTCCAATATCATTTCAGGAAGCTCATTAGTAGACGTTTTAAAATATATTGTGAACATGAAAATTTATAAACTCTTCCATTTGGTGAAAAAAAATTGACGTGGAAAAAAGAAATCTCACAAAACCTACTTCTCTTCATAGAATCCCTCAAACCCACTGAACACAAATCTCAAAATCATTATCCCTCCTACCAAACCATATCACACTTGCATACCACACTTTTCACTCTTATAAACATCAACCACCAAACTTACAAAATCAAAACCACGACAATTTATGACGACAATAACAATTGAAAACAGAAGGAGAATTGAGAAACTGGGAAGCAATAATCAAAGGATTCATAAGAAGGATATTATTTCTGCAGGAAATTTTAAAATGTATGGTACCATAAATTCTAGTTGCGAATGAATGTTCACAGCCATGACTGCTGCACAAATATTTTATATCCTTAGATTTTGACAATCTACTTTCTCAACAAGAATCACGGTAATTCACTGTTTTTCATCATCAAACCTTGGCTCCATCTATACTGCTATGTAAGTTAATTCCCCTTGGCAGCTTTTCAAAATAAGTGAAGAAGTGGTAGTTGATGCAACCGAAAGAGCAGCTTGCAGAAAGTGGTAGTTGATGCAACTGAATAAGAGGGACATAAAGTAAAAGAGCGGCTTCAAAACTAAGTCCCACATCGAAAAATGTTTTTCAAATAGAGAAGAGTTTATAAAGCTTTTATTGACAACATATTTCCAAACTTTGAGTATTGGACTGTGAAAAGATATTGGGCTTAAAAAATAAATAAAAAATATAATTTCTTAAAAAATATTATTATAACTAATTTAAGAAACCATAAAAAAATACTATATAAAAAAAAGTAAAAAACAAATTATTCTACGTGGTACGGTAAAAATAAAAAATATGAATAATTTAAAAAATTGTATGACTTTATTTTAATGAAAAATAAAATTTCATTTCTATCATTATGATATAATAAAAGAATACAATTTTATTAAACTGTAATCATAAAAAAAAATGATGATTGGTAAAAATTTATGTACCTAAAACAATCAAATTGGGAAGTTTTTATATGTATGGTAATAAAGTGAACCATATTTAAATTAAAAATATTACTAATCTTATCGGTGTTCAGAATCTGTAATGAGTCGATATATGCGTCTATAGTGTTTGAATAACGCAGAAGGGGATTTACCTACAAGACACTCTGAGGTTCAATTAAGTAAGAGTGCAAAGAGGTGTTTGAGAGAAAAAAAGGTTTTAGAATTGAATATTGAATACTTAACCCTCAAGAGTATGAGGGTTTATATAATGTCATCGACGCTTGGCCATTAATTTCTATTTTTGGACCTCGATATTAGGTCTAAAAATAAGTAACTGTCATAATTTCTGTGTGAAAGCATGAACGAGCAGCTCATGCTTGTGATCCTGGGAAGAGATGCCTGAAAGTAGTCGTTGTCACGAGCATAGATGTCTGGAACTAGTCATTGTCATGCACAAAGACGCGGTCGTGGGTAGTCGTGGTCTTGCCGATTCTGGGGTGACCCGACCACGTGTCTCCAATTGTCGGGCAGAAGGGATGCATGCCCTTTGCTGGCCCTAGGCTGATTGGGCCAATGTTTTTGTGTCGTCTTGGAGCAGGAGTGGATTGGGTCGTGTTTAGTTACTGGCCCAGTCTAGAACATGAGTCCTCAAAGTCGTTGCTTCTAGGTACATGAGTAATGACTTAAAACCAGCTTGTGCGTCGAGGAGGAAAGTTTTTTGTTCATGTCCATTAACCGAAAGACAGGGAAGCTTTGTACCAGGGTCTTGGACGGTTTGAGCCAATGTTGAGTGTTTGACTGTGCTCGCGGTTTTCCCAACGACTCTTGGGTTTGCTTTAAGTTTTTCTCCGAGGCCATGCTCACATGAGAATGTGAGAGTTTATTGTCCGTGCTCGAAGATAGGTGTTCGTTGCTCGAGGAGACGGAAAGTTGGTGGAATTTGGAAGTTGACACGTTGTGTGCCTCAAGCCACGTGCCTTATCGCATGCGTGATGACGACTAGTTTAGGAAATAGGTTTAATGATGGCTGAAACGATTGTGCATTTACCTAGGCGCGTGCACGCGTGCCTGTTTGCTTTAGGGTTATAAATATGGGAGAAGGGGAAACATTTGCAAAAGTTCTCCAAATTTCCTTCTTCACCTACTCTCGACTCTTGAGGATTCTTCCGTTGTCGTTGTTGCTCTTGTCGTCGGAACACCTTTAATTATCACCTTCCCTCTGTCAATCAAGTAAGTTCCTTGGCCCTCTCTTGATTTGTACATTCAGAGTAGTCTAAATTCTAGTCAGGATACCAATTAGGTGAGCTTTTTAGGCTTAGGTCCGACGAGTTATTCGTGTTTAGCAGTGGCTAAGCTATTTTTCGAACATCGGCTACTTTGTAATCCTTTCTGGAGGGCACTCATGCGCCGTTTAGGGCGGTCATAGGGCTAGTGATGGCGGTGCCCATGGAGGTCGTCGTACTGAATCTGGGTTTTACGATGAACCCTATGATTTTTTCAATGAATCTCATGCATTTTCCGATGAGTCTTATGAAGTTTCTGATGAAGTTTTTGATGAGTCTCATGAAGTTTCCAATGAGTCTCATGAAGTTTCTGATGAGTCTCATGAATTTTCCGATGAGTCTCTAGAATTTTTTGATGAGTCTCATGAATTTTCTGATGATTTTCATCTGGTGTTCATATACCACATGCCAGGGAGTATCTTCCCCACAAGGTCTGATGTCCGGTTTCGACGATGGGTCATTAGCCTTGATTTTCCCGAAGTCATCCTCGTGCCTTCTGCACCCTTTCACTTGATTTGTGGTGGAATGGTGGATTTGATTTGATTGTTGAATTCACTATTTTCCTCTACTTTTCAGATTAAAATGGCCAATGACGAGGACAAGGATAGGCCCGATGTTCCCGACCTGACTTGACTTGGGGAGGAGCCCCGGGAACTGGCTTCACACTTTTCTATTTACCCGAAAGAAGCTTTTACCATCATGGGGAGGGTGTTAGTCGCGTGGAATCTGAAGAAAATTGGGAGGTCATACAACCTGAACCCAACCAGCGAGTATGCTCGGTATTTGAGAGGAATCACTTCATGATGTACGAGTATTATTTCAGAGAGGTGGATTTTTGACAGCCCTTTAGTGATTTCCAAGTGGGCTTCTTTAATCATCTGGAGTTAGCGCCCTCTCAACTTCATCCGAACTCGATTGCCTTTATCTGGGCATTCAAGATCGTTTGTCAGTACCTTTAGATTGGGGCTTCCATTCCATTGTTTTTTCGTTGTTTCCACCTTTAACTTCAATCTTCAGAATGGAAATACAGTTAGGTTTCACTGAAATAATCGAGGAGGTTGTTCAAGGCATTCTCGGATTCGGCCGCACTTTCAAGGACAAGTACTACCTCATCCAACCCGTGTCGTCAGTGGCCATCTGCTCTATGTTTGACTGGGTGGCTGTAGTTGGGCCGGATGGGCATCCCCTTTGCAACGATCGTGAGAAGGAAATGAGGAAGTTGGTCCCGAAGTTCCATTTTCACTAGAGTTTTGATCATTTCGAGCAGAGCATAAACTATTGCGTTGTGAGGGGGATCAGCTGGAACCTGGTGATCAAGCTAGCTATGATAAATTAGTGGCGTTCGTTGATGGATTTGTTCCAACTCGGTGCGAGACCAAGAAGGGGGATATCATCATCGACGATCTCGGGGAGCCTATGCTTGAGGCTCGACACATCAACACCAAGGAGCTCCTTGAGTATGGTACTGTCGAGGAGGCTTTAGGGCTTCTAGGTAGTTGTCTTTCTTTTCATCCTGCTTGTATTTATTTTTTGTTTGCTAAATTTTGCTCGGTTTTTGCCGCATGGAAAATGTCGAGCTTTCAGGATCGTGTAACACCCCTTCTAAATACCCCAATTAAAGGTAAAGATTAAAATCAGAGAAATAAAATTGCACGGAAGGGATGCCACAACACACATCACATTCCAAAGTTTTTAAGGAAAAACGGACAGGGTATGTTTGAAAGTATAAGCATTCCAACACAAAATAAACATACAATAAATATTTACTTCATTCTCTCGTGCAAACGCAGCGGAGTTTCATAATTTCACATCATCTCCATTTATGGAGGAATCAAAACATAATTCAAGGCATCAAGCCATCATGATTCACATAAGCATATGTTATCAAGTCTCACATATACAAAACATCATATACACTAATAAGGATTATATACATCATAATCCAAATACAAAATAATCGAGTTCGACACTAAATAAATCCCCCCCATGTGTTACTACCAGAGCATCGACTCGACTCTAATCAAAATAAAACAGATTGCAATTCAATGCATCCGTTAGCTAGCGCCTCGCGCTACCGTCCTCGGTACCTGCACAATGCCATCAAAAGCATTGGCCAACAAAAGGGTAAGAATTCCAATAATCATATAACATGTAATTTTAAGTAAATGAAATGGCAATAAATAAAGCAATACATAATGATCATGTTCATTTTATCACCTGTAGTATCCTTACTCAAGGAATCCATTTCCAACACATTAACCATGTAAACCGATTATCCGAATACTCACATCCTTGGCACATAACCATAATTCAAACAACAACAATATTGGCACATAATCAAACGCATCAACACACATACATAACATTCACAAATATACATGTGACTCACAACACGACTCAACGTATGCGAATGCGGTACCGACTCGTGGACCCAAGGTTCCACCACCTATGTTTCCCTTCCGGATCAAGGTCACTACGTCTTTTCCCACAATAGGGTCACCGTCTAGATATTGTGGACCCAATGTTCCACCACCTATGTTTCCCTTCCGGATCAAGGTCACTACGTCTTTTCCCACAATAGGGTCCACCTATGTTTCCCTTCCGGATCAAGGTCACTACGTCTTTTCCCACAATAGGGTCACCGTCTATAAAATCATGTGAACCCACAGTTTCACCGTCTCTGTTTCAAGACCAACCATGCCATGCAATGTACAATATAACCAATTCATGCAATTAAGATTCACAATAATCTTAACATACACATACCATCAAATCCAACCAATGGAACATCAACTATTGTACATGCATACATACATATAATTTAACAATCTCAACGTCAAGTAAAATGTATACAAACAAGTTACTTACTCAACCAAAACATAAACCATCAACTATCAACAATTCCAAATCGGAAAGTATATTTCAACATAAAGTCATTATCAATGAACCGGCATTACTCTCAATGTTTCTCATTGCGATCGAGTCACCGGAATGTAACTCGAACGGTTAATTTCGGGATTAAACTCAACTTATCTCATTCGTACTAAAATCGGGTCGATTCTTAAAAAGTCGAAATTTTGCAAAACGAACTTCACTACGTTAATCTACACGTCGGATTATGCTAGCACGTCAATTTTCTTTGAATTCGGAGCAACTTGCTCCGTCGACAAATCTACTAAAATCGGAACATAATCGGGTTCCAAAGGAAGTGCGAAAAATCAGAATTTTGGAGGCTACAGAAGCATCAACACGGGCACCCGTGTGCATCAACACGGCCCGTGTGGAAAAGCCACCAGAACGTGCAAAAATTGCCAAAGTCAGAGCATCAACACGGGCACCCGTGTGCATCAACACGGCCCGTGTGGATGGACCTGCGTGAAAACTTCATTCTTTTGAGTTTTTCTCATTCTACCACCATGGTTTTCTTTCCCATTCAATACTCTTAATTTCTACAAGCTAGCACCTAATACACTCACAAACCATACTCCTAATCCAACTTTTCTAAACCATTCCAACAATCAACCAACAAAACCCTATAAATCAACTATCAATTTTACCCCCAAATCCAAAATATATCTATCAAAACCTAACAATATGAGATGGAGAATCAAACCCCTTACCTTGGTGTGGGTTTTCTTGAAACAAGATGATGAAGATGTTGCAACTTCAAACCTAGCTTCCTTTCTTCTCTTCTCCTCTTTCTCTCTTCTTTTCTTTCTTCTTTCTCTTCTTACCAACTACTCTTACTAACTCTCCTTTTCTATTTTATAAAACTATCCTTCTACTACTAACTTTCCTCCCTCTATTTTTCTAAAATTATAATTTGGCCCCAACAATTATTTAATTCAAATTATATCATATAATTCTATTAAAACCATATTACATTTAATTAATATTTATTCCATAAAAACTAAATTATACCGATAAATCAAACGAAGCCAAATACACACCAAAATAATATTACTCAAAATAGTATTTTATCATTATGAATATTTTTATTTCAAATAACCGAATTAACATTTAATCAAAAACGGGGTGTTACAGATCGCATGGTGAAGTTGGCCGCAACAAACAGGGTGAATCAAGTGAAGAAAGTTCCTAAGGCTCATTTTGCCGGAGCGGTAACTCAGTCGCAGTCTAGGTCTGTGACTTCATCCTTCTCGCACACCGGGGAATAACCCTCACCAAAGTAGGCTACCCCGGATAAGAAACAGTTGTTGTACCCCAAAATTTTCCTTCTCACTTATCAAGAATTTGCTCACAAGATCTCCTTGGGCTCAAGACTGCACTAGGGTTTGATCAATTCAAGACACCTCCTTATGCATTGATGACCAAAATTAGGGTTTGAGTTTGCATAAAGATTTTTGAACTTTCTGTGCCCCATATGATTTTCATGGATCATCATGGACCCCCAAGATTACTCATGTTAAGTTTCAAGCCTTAGATCATATTTTTGATTAGTCAATTGAGCAGTTGACCTAAAAATCAATTGTATTGGGGAAAAAGTCAACTATGGCCAATTTACAGTCAAACTTCATGATTATTTATCCACATCAACATTCTAAACTCATATGTATCATTTGATCAAGTTTGGACCACAACTCCTCAAGAAATTTGATCAAATCTCAAAAAGGGCAAAATGGTCAAAATTAGGGATTTGACTGGGAATGGGCAATTTCTGATTTTTTGACCTAGCAAATGGTCAATTGGTTTAAGGAATGATCTCAAGATTCCAATTGCATCATTTTGACCTAGTGACATGGTTCAAAACATTGCGAGTTCATTGGATTGACATATGAATTTTTCAGTCAACTGATCAAAAGTAAATTGTATACTGAAAAGTCAAACTTTGACTTTTTGGTCAAATTCAAGTGCCAAAGATCATAATTCATCAAAACATGTCAAAATATGAAACTTATTCATCAAGAAATCAAAAAGTCAGGATTTCATTTTGAAAAGTCAAATTTTCTAAACTTAAAATTTTTTCTAAGTGTTGGAAATTTCATATTTTTTCACAACTTTGAATAATTTTTTCACCATGATGCAAGATGATTCAAGAGAAACTTCCAACATAAAAGTTGTATATCTCCATGAAATCTACAACTTTTATTTACACAACTCCTTCCAAAAGTGCTTAGATCTCAGGTTATAATTTTAAGAACATAGGGCCATGAAACAAAACACTTAGTGAAATTTTGCCCTAATTTGGTCAGGATTTTGACCTAACTTCATGGCACTTTTTCATATAGTTCCAAGGGAAATCTTCAAAAGAAATTCAAATATGGATTGCAGAGAACATTGCAAGCTTTCCAAAATGCCCAAGAACTCCTTGATATCATTCTTGAGAGGTAGAATTGAAGAGATGAAGTTATGGTTTTATCACTTTAATTACAAGTCATTTTAGTGATGAACAAAATTCAAATTCAAACCATGTTGCATAAACACTACTTTGCAGGTCTCAAACTTCTTAGACACTCCATAATTAATGGTTTACACAGCTGTTAGAGGCCTCACTTCAAGCATTCAATGCATGGACATGCTTTTTATCCATTTTTGGAAGAAAGGTCACATTGCCGTTTTGATAAAGTGACTTTTTGTACAAAACTTGTTCTTGAGCCTTGCACTTGTTCTCTTCTGATCAAACCAGTCCTATAACTCATGAGAAATGTTCCAAACACTTACAATCACCCATCCCATGCTTGTATCTCTTCCTTGAAACTTGTTTCCCTCTTTTCTTCAAAATCAAGTAACCTAGCCAAAAGCTAAGAACTTGTACTTCTGACTTGCCAATGCACTCAAACACTTTTGTTTATACATACACAAACCATTTGACACAAACACACGAATGCTCAAGTTTTGAAAGAACCTAGAACTCAGAATCACACTTCACACTTCCATTTTCATACAAACTAACCAAAAACTTGAAACTCATAATCTACTCGTGCGTTTCTTGGCCTTTTGGTTTCTAAAGTTTCTAAACCTCACATAGAATCAATCCCACACCCTGTTTTAGAACTGCAACACCATTAACACCATCCTCCATTTTCAAAAACTAAGCTCTGCACATTGACTTCTCCAGACTATTTCAGCCATCCATTGTTCAAGCTAATCATTGCATTAGCTTCCTAGGATCTCTAGGAAGCTAACCTGATCATCACCATCACTTGAAACAAGCTCAAACTCAAAACACGATTTCCAGTTTTGAGGTAAGTTTTCTCAACTTGGAACTCTTCATACAGGCATCGTCAATGATTTATTTGTGAATAAAACATGTAGATATCATTTCCCTAAAGCTAACCATGTCCATAGTTTCCATTAATTTTGCTTGAGCTTAGAGAATTTTGAAACTTAAATTTCTGAGATTTTTAGAGTTCAGATTAGGGCCATTAAAATTCATGATTATCTTTATTTATAGTTTTAATGCTTTACATTTCTGAAACCGTGAGAAAATTTTCTACAAGTTTCATGTTTACAATTTTCATTTTTGATGAGAAATGAGCAAGTTACAGTTGGTCTGGCTAGAGGTTGAAGATGAAGTTATTAGGGCGCGTTTTGACTTGTATATTTATTGTTTCCCTTATGTTAACGGATGTATAGCCACCCCAGTGGTAGAAGCGCGTACCTGTAACCTTTGGGACCTGGGTTCGAGCCCCAGTGGTACCCTTTTGCATTTTTTTACATGTTTTCCATTCTGACTTTTTTTTAGGCGCTTGGGCCTTATTGGGCTTGTGTTGTTTTTTTTTTTATTTTCTGCATGCTAACCCCCTAGTAGACTAATGACACCCCTGACTCAAGTTTGTTATTTTTTTTATTTCATTTTTATTTTCTTAATATATTTTCTAGATATTAAAAAAACATAAAAAATATAAAAAAATTAGATTTTTATTTTAACTTAGTTTATTTTTATTTTTCCACACAAAAAATATTTTTATTAACTATACTTTATTTATTTTTACTAAATTGTCTTGTAAATTTAATTAATACTTTTTTTATTTCACACCATTTAAAATATATTATTTTAATATTAAAGGCTAAAAATATTTTATAATGTTATATATTTTCAAGACAAAAATACCAAAAAATATTTTTCTTATAAAACTCAATTTCTTTTATTTTAATTAATAGAACTAGGGTTTTATTTAAAATCTTTTCTTAAACAATTTCTTTTTATTAATTATTTTTCTTTAAGTTAATTATATTAAGACAAAATCCCTTTTTCCTAAAAAAATCCAAACAAATATCCATTTACTTCATATTTTGCATTTTTTATACATTTATTCATTTTGTACATTGTATCCATTTAAATTACTTGTACATTGATACCCATTTAATATGGTTGTAATAGACTAACTAGGTTTACATTCTTGCAATCTCCATTCAATTTGTATACCCCCTCCCCACAAATGTTGTAATAGCGTAGTAACTTTAAATTTCGCAATTTATCGTTTTTATATATAACATGTTAGTAATTAGGGTTTGTATGGAAAGACTAAAACCAATACTTAGAAAACCCTAATTCAAGACAAAAACAAGCATGAAAACAATACACTTGCACACAAGCACCCCTAGGGTTATTCCACTTGGTTGCCTTATACAAAATGGCCATATTACGCATGTAAGGTATCTTAGCAAAAACAAGCAAATACAAGATCATAGTCCCTCGATGACGCTATCTAAGTTGTCTTTCAAATGATATTAGTCCCTAAAAAAGAATGCTAGGATACCTTGCAACATTTCTAATCATGGTTATACGATGACCCACGTCCGTCCCGTTTACATCCAAAGACAGGGTTACTTATCAAATCAATGGTAATGTAACAATGTCAGAGGAAAAAGGAAATGAACAAGAAGGACTTTTGAGTAGGTAGAATGCTCCTAATTACTTGCTCAATTTGAAACAAACATCCTTGCTATTTTCAAAATAATCACCTACACTTTCAAACATCTTATAAAATTGAGAATATTTTCAAAAGATCAAACATCTTTGTATACATTCTTACAAACAAGAATCATTACAAAGGTTGCCTAAACAACGACCTCTTTACAAAATACTTTCAAAAACCACACCAAGCATAATTTTCAAACAAAAAGCAAGTGATCTAGCAAGTAACTAAGAGCCCATGGAAAACCATGGATGAAAAGGGTGCTAATACCTTCCCTTTTCATAATCTACCCCCCGAACTCAAGAAATAATCCCAAAGGTTTTTCCTGTGCTTTTTCACTTTTCCTTTTGGATAAAAGAAAAGTCAACGACGACTCTTTCTAACCTCAACATTTGCAATCAAACACAAAACCTTCAAGTAAGTTCTCCCACCGTATCATAGAACTGGCGACTCTGCTGGGGAATTTTCTAAAAGTGGGGTTACCTTAGGGATAGATCACATTTACTTGCTTTCATTATTTGACTTGTATGCTTTACATTATGGTTCTTTGTTTGGGTTTGAATCCTCTACCCGGATTTGAGATACATTATAGGTAAGTAGAAATACGTTGTGGAAACTATGCGGGGTATACCAACATGGTCTAAGCAATAATTATGTTAGTGCGACATATTTGTGGGTACTGGTAGAATTTGAGTTAATCAAAGAGAATACGGGGCCACTGAGTGATGTCATTAAGCACTAATGAACTTTTAGAACCTTTACTTGACCAACTTGGCCTTTAGGATGTAGTGAGATGACCGGCTTTGGTGCAGTCTGAAGTTGGTAGATACTCGATACTACACTCATTGAGGTTTGGTTTCTTGGGATATTTTGGTCACCATTAAAGAGGCTTGTGCTGAAACAATGACCAAGGAAACAAACCAGTGATATTGAGCTCCTTAGAACCTGGTTATTATTACTAGGACAGGTTGAGCCAACTAAACTTCAAGAGGGTACTTACCTATGAGACTCCATGCAAGCCTAAACCTAAGGACTTGTTTACTTTGTTTGTATATGCGTACTTGTACATAACATCATGAACATCATAACATCATATATATTCACTAACCATTTCAAGGATCTTGGGATTTATCTTTGTTTTGTTTTGTAGGGTATGGATTCTCTTCGCAGGAAAACTATTCAAGTCAACCATGTAAGGATCCCTCCACAACTTAAGGAACTAGCTTCAAGGATTCCTGAAAACTCTCCATTCATCGATAGACATGGTCGCCTACTCAACTTGGTCACCTCTAACACTGATGAAGACACGATGAAAGTGCTCTTTCAGTTCTTTGATCCCTTACACCATTGCTTCACATTTTCCGACTATCAACTTGTGCCTACTTTGGAAGAATTCTCTCGACTCTTGAGAATTCCCATTCTCAATCAACTACCTTTCAACGGTACGGAAAGAGACCCAAAGCCATAAGAGATTGCTCAAGCTCTACACTTGCACTCATCTGATGTCACAACTCATTGGGAAACAAGGAGTGGTGTCAAAGGTTTCCTAGCAAAGTTCTTGTTCGAGAAAGCCCAAAAATGTTGGAACTCTTTGGATTTACAAGCCTTTGAGGAAATTGTGGCTCTCCTCATCTATGGGATGGTTTTGTTTCGAAATCCTGATCAACTCATAGATGTGAACGCCGTCAAAATCTTTATATCCCGCAACCCGGTGCCTACATTACTAGGAGATCTCCTACACTCTTTTCACACTCGCACAATAAGGAAAAGAGGTGTCCTTATGTGTTGCACTCCTCTCTTGGAAAGATGGTTTATTTCGCATCTTCCCTAATCTGTATTAAGGAACGAGCAAGGTTCAAGGTGGTCACAAAGGTTAACGACGCTCAAACATTCAGATATCCATTGGTGTTCCCGATCCATAGAGAATGTTACTATTGTTGAACGTTATGGAGAATTTCCTAATGTCCCTTTACTTGGAATTAGGGGAGGAATCACCTACAACCCCTGATTATCCTTAAGACAGTTTGGTTACGCCCAAAGGGATGGCCCACACGAGATACTGATTCAAGGTTTGGTATTTGACTACGACAACGACGATCAAGGTCTTCGCCAGAGATTTATCCAAGCTTGGAGGATGTTGAACAAGGTAGATAGCAAGACTTTGGGGCACAAAAATTCCATCCTTCTTGAGCCTTACCTCAAATGGGTATGAACTCGTGCTTAGAGTCTTATGATGCCTTATCCCTCCATTCTCCCAGTAATCATTGAGCCTGTCATGGAAGGAGATGTTCAATATACTATCCTACATCTTGACATGCCCACCTCTCTTGAAGACCTACAAAGGGATTGGATACAACTCAAGGGGGAGAGAGATACTTTCGAATCCCAATTCTACGCAAGCGAGAAGAATGTTTTGGAACTCTCTAGGCTATTTCATGAGGAGCAGACTCTTAATGCCTACATTGCACCAAAGAGGATGCGTACTACCTTTTTATCTTAGAGTTTTTGTATTATTTTGCCCGATAAGGCATTGATGTACTCGAGCTTTAATCTATTAATATAACGTGTGTTTCCTTTTTGTCTAAAACAAATTTGAATCTTAAAATCCTTGAAATCATTGCATATGCATTTATCATTCTTTATAACATAAGCAGGTTTCTTGCAACAAGTCTCCTCATCTCTCTACTGTTTATTTCAGTAAGATGCATCTCGAGCAAACGGTGAAGGACCTTCAAGCTCAAAATGCACAGTTTCAACAGTTGTTCTTAACTCTAGCCAAAGGACAAGAAGAGTTGAAGACCTTGCTGGTTGAGGAGAAGAAAAAGAAGACAAAGAAAATAACTGGAATTCTGAACATGGGAAGAAGATTCCAAGGGCAGACAAGAAGGGCGTTAGACTTTGCAGTGACATCCGGTGAGAAAGGCAATCAAGATGGGAAGGGAAAGGAAACAGTTGTTCAGTCTGATTCAGAAGAGGAAGAGGAAGAAGAAGACTATTCTGAAGAACAATACCCTCCAGCCGACGACAAGTATAAGCATCTAGAAGAACGGTTGAGTGCAATGGAAATCTGAAAAGTGGTTGGATTGGACTTTGAGGAGTTGGGATTAGTATCGGAAATTGTCATTCCTCTAAAATTCAAAGCACCTATGTTCACCAAATATGATGGAGTTTCATGCCCTAAAATGCATCTCCGGTCCTATGTGAGGAAAGTTCAGCCCCATACCGCTGACAAAGATTTATGGGTACACTTCTTCCAAGACAGTCTATCTGGAACTCAACTTGATTGGTTTTATCAGTTAGAAAGAGCCAATGTTCTTAACTGGGAAGATCTTGCTGTAGCCTTTTACAAGCAATACCAATACAACGCTGATTTTGCGCCTACACGTACTCAACTCCAGAGTATGGTCATGGTTTCAAGTGAGGGCATCAAGGACTATGCACAAAAATGGAGGGGCTTGGCTGGAAGAGTTCAACCTCTCATATCTAAAAGAGAGTTGGTAGGCATGTTTTTGGGCACCTTGTCTGGTCCTTTCTTCAATCACTTAATTGGGAGTTCATCGGAGGTTTTACTGAATTGATATTGACCGGAGAAAGGGTAAAAGCCGGGATAAAGAATGGAAAGATTCAAAAAGATGCTTCATATGCTGCTGTAAGGAAGCCATTCATTGGAAAGAAAGAAGTGGTTGCTGTATATCCTCAGAGAAATCAAGATAAAGCTGAACATCGTCCGATGGTGGGGGCTGTTATGATTCCTAAACCTACGCCTGATCAACAAAGAAACAATCAACCAAGAATGGAAAGACCTGTCAGACAATTCACCCGAATTAATATGACACTGTTGTACCCCAAAATTTGCCCTCCCATATTTCCCAAGACATTTCAAGAATAATCTCTAAGTTGCTCAAGATTGCTCAAGAGTTGGACAGTCAAATCATCTCCTAAGGCAGTCAACCTCAAAATTAGGGTTTTATGTTGCATCAAGGTCCTTACATACAAATGACCTCAAATTCTCCCCAATGTCCTAATATGTTCTCAAGCTCATCCATGTCAAATTTCAAGCCTTGCAGAGGAAGTTTGGTCAGTCAATTGCTCAAGAGGTCCAAAAATCGACTATGCTAGGGCAAAAGTCAACTGTGACTTACAAATAGTCAAACTTCAAGATTTTTTGTCAACATTATCATTTTGAAGGATAATTCATCATTTTATCAAGGGTTGATCATGATTCATCAAGGATTGCTCAAAATTCATCAAGATTCAAAAGTTGCTAAATTAGGGTTTTGTAGGAAAAGTCAACTCAACTTTGACCAAGCATAACTTTCTCATACCTTATGATAAATGACCCACCCAAAGATAATTTTGAAGAGGATGCAATTTTATACAATCCATATTCACACCCCAAGATCAATAAATGCACTCACAAGAAGTTACAAATTTGGACATTATAGATCATTTTTGAAAGTCAACAAAAACACCTTTTTTGCCAAAGCTTATAACTTGAGAATGGAATATAAAAATGATATGATACCAAAAGGGTTGGTTAGAGGACATCTCTAGGTTTCTAAAAAGTCCAATAACACCTCCAAAAGTTCAAAATTGAAGAAGTTATGCATTGTTGAAGTTGGGCATTTTTCCAAAATTGCCAAAAGTCAACTATCCCCAAAACTTCAAATTTTGTCAAATGGGCCCACTTTTTCCCACTTGATTTGATCTTGTCACACTACACACGTGTCCTATCTTCAGTTTTATGTCCATTTATTAATTTTTCTATTTTATTTTATTTTTATTGAATTAATTCATTTTAAATCAATTTAAATCTAAATAAAATCTAAAAATTGATAACTTGGTATATTTTTGATTGATACAGGTCTTAAATATCATCATGTACACAATCAAACTCGTATTAAGCTATATCATGCACAAAATATTGGATTTGGAATGAAATTGGAAGCTTTTTAATGGAGGATCATATCATATCTCCAAGCATTGATTGACAAAGATTCAAGCCCAAATTTTTAACCTAATGCATTGCCTTATACTTATATAAGCTAAAGAGGCACGAATCAGGACCTAGAGGCTGCACAATCTGGAAAAACAAACTTGGAAATTTGTCAAAAAAGCTTGGAATCGAAATCAGTCTTGGAGGCCAATTCAACACAAAATCTCAACGTAGACCCCTTGCTGGATATCCATTGAGTGAAAGGCAATCAAAATCAAGCTCTCTCCTCTCCTAAATTGCGCTGTAAGTCTTCTTGAATACCGCCCTACATTTGAAATTGCAACCTCTCATTCTTGCATTTTTTGACAAAACGTTGGTATATTCATGATTCTTGAATGATTTCTAAGCTTTCTACATTATTCAATTGTATTTTTATAGCCTATAATGCCATGCCCGAATCTAGGGTTCTTGTTTCTTGTTTTTGGGGGTTTTAGTTTCAGGAAAAATCAAAGCAAATAATGGACATAGCCATGTTCAGGAGGGAGAGACGAAGCGAACCATGGTCTTAGAATCAATTTATATGACCTACAGTTGATTTTAGGAGACACCTATGGATTTAGCTGCGAATAAAAATCCGCAGGTAAATAACTAGGCTTTTCAATGAGGAAGACGATGACACGTCCCCCTCCCATTGGATGATTCAAATCTCGCGCGTTTTCTTTTTTAATTCCAGCATATTATTTGTTTTGTCCTTATAATAATTGTTGTCTATTATATTAACAAGTGGAACAAAGTGATGCAGTGGCAAGCGTGTTGTACCAAGATCCAATGGGACCTCGGTTCGAATCTCAGGTCCCCCAAATGCATTTGTTTTATTTTCCAACAGGTGATTCCATGCAATGTCCAAAGCGTAGCATATCATGTGTCCTCATCCAGATGGTTTCCAGATGGCCCCAGGCCAGATCTGGTGGCCTAGAGTGAAAGTCCATCATAAGACCTAGTCAAAGTGCATACGTGGGATCCAGGAAAGTCAACTAGGCTTGCAGCAAATGGGCCAAACAATTGTAATTTTCACCTCCAGATCTGGGCCCATACCCCCTGAGTTCTATTTCTCTCTTTTGTCTTTTTATTTATTTATTTATATTGTTTATTTATTTTTTATAATTTCACTAACCAATTAATTTTTTTCTTAATAAAATCAAAAACACAAAAATATATTTTATTTATTAAAATTAAATTCATCACTTTATTTTTGTAAATAAAAATTAATTTAATTAATTTAGTTTTAATTAGGTATAACTTTCAATATTTTTGCAATAATTAAAATTAATTTAGATAATTAGGTTTTTATTGACATTAATCAAATTTTATTTTATTTCCTTAAATACTCAAAAATCCAAAAATATTTTAATTAATTAATTAATTAATTTAATGCTTGACCTAATTTAATTTCTTTCAAAAAAAAAAAATAACAAAAATCTTTCCTTTAATAAAAAAAGGGTCAAAACCCTAAAAAAATGCATTCGATTTAATTTTTCGCGCGCGATCCATTTATGATATTGATGTAATTGTTTCCCGGAATGTAATAGTAAAATTAGGACTTTAATTATTTTTATCGCTTTCTTTTATTTTCCGCAATTTAATTTCAAGGGTTGTTTTTGGCGATGTAAATACCTGACGCCTTGTAATAGTTTAGATTTAATTTCCGCAATTTAAATTATGCAATCTATAAATTGTTAGATGTTTGATAATAGGGAATGCATGACAAGATCGAATGTATGAACTTAAAATCAACATAGCTCACCCATGACATGTACAAAGATAAAATTAACTGAAATAACACACTCGCACATGCGCACTCTTAGGGTACACCTCACTTGGTTGCCTTCGAACGTGGTCATTGAGTATAAGAAGTTTTAGAGGTCGCCCTCTTGTCCAAAGATCATAGTTGCCTCGAAACGGTTGCCTTAGAAAAATGATCTAAGACATTAGGGTTACCACTAAGGCGTCCTAACATTACTTTAGTGACCACACGTCCCTTAATCAAATTGACCCTTAAACTCCAACGACGATGCTACCTACTCATCAATAGTGGGATAGCATTTTCTAAAGGACATTAGCACAGATTGATTCCTTTTTCGAGTAGGTAGATGGTTCTTAAGTACTTGCTCTCTCAAAACAAAACAAAACTTTTCGCACTTACACTCCTTTCAAACAAAAACTTCTTTCAAACCCACAAACACAAAGAAAAGCAAATTTTGAAAACACTTTGAGCAAGTACCTAAGAGCCCGTGGATAACCACAGATAGAAAGGGTGCTAACACCTTCCCTTTCTATAATCTACCCCCCGGACCCGAGAAATATCTCGAAAAAAGAATTTTTCTATGCTTTTTTCCTTTCCTTGTTGGATAAAATAAAAGTCGGTGGCGACTCTTGCTTACTGCGACATTTTGCAAAAACAAACGCAAAATGCAAACCAGCATTCCAAAAACAGTCAGTTCTCTTCCCACAGTATCACAGAACTAGCGACTCTGCTAGGGATTTATTAATAAGTGGGGTGTACCTTAGGATTAGATCATTGTGTTTTCAATTGTATGCTTTGTATGCTTTTATATTTGTGGGCTTGTATCGGAGTTTCTATAGATCCTAACCTGGATCTGGGGGATACCTTTTAGGTAAGTAGCAATAAATTGTGAGGGAACTGTACGGCGTAAACCGATACTGTTGAAGCAGTAGCTACGTTGGTGTGGCACTTTAGATTGTACTGGTATCCCTTGTGTTGGAACGAGGAGAATATGGGTCGTCTAAGGGGTCATTAAGCACCAACTGACCTTATAACCTTTAAATTGACCAACTTGGCCATAGAACAGTAGCAGTATGCTACACTCATTGAGACTAAACTCTCACGATGATTCCGGTCACAAGAAAATGTTGCTAAACTGGAATTATGACCAATTGAGGGTAGTCAGTGATATTGAGATCCTCTAGAACCCGGTTACTATTTTTAGGACAGGTTTAAACCAACTGAACTGAAAGAGGGTAGTACCTAAGCTCCTTGCCAGCCTGAAATTTAAGGGCTCTTTGTGTGACTTGTGTGCCTTTACCATGTTTGCTATTTGTGGATACTTATGGTGTGCCTTCTATCATGACTTCATTACATCATAACATTGCATACATCTTGCATTGGACTAACCTATTTCAAAGACAGGAGGGATTCATCTTTGTTCTGTTTTGTAGGTCATCATGATGCACATGCGTAGGAATACCATCTGGATCAACTTTGTCCAAGTTCCCACCTTGCTTAAAGAGTTGATTGCAAAGATGCATGATACTAATTCCTTCCTCAGGAGACATGGTTATCTTCTCAGTTTGGTCACCTCCAAATTGGACGAGCAGATGATGACTGTTCTGGTCCAATTCTATGATCCACTGTACCATTGTTTTACTTTCCAGGACTACCAGCTGGTTCCCACCTTAGAAGAGTTCTCTGATCTGTTCGGTATCTCTATTCTGGAGCAGACCGCGTTTACTGGTTGGGAGAAGATTCTTAGGCCCGAAGAGATTGCTGCATCCCTTCATTTGACCAAGGAGGAGGTGATGGCTAATTGGGAAACTATAAGTGGAGCAAAGGGCTTTCTGACTAAGTTTTTGGTTGGTAAAGCTAACTATTTCTGGGACAGTCTAGACTTCAAGGAATTCGAGGATATTCTGGATCTTCTGATATATGGCTTGGTTTTTTTTCCGAACTATGACTCCTTTGTTGATGTTAATGCGGTGAGAATCTTCATCTCTCGTAATCCTGTACCCACTCTCTTGGGTGACATCCTTCATCAGCTTTATGCTCGTACTTCCCGAAAGCGGGGAACCTTGATTTGCTGTGCTCCTTTATTGGCAAGGTGGTTTATTTCGCACCTTCCCAAGTCAGTGCTGAAGAATAAAGAAGGCATGGGCTGGGCTTATAGGGTTATGTCTCTCTCGCATAATGACATTGTGATACGGTGGGAGAACTGACTTGAGTTTTGCGTTTTGTATTCGCACTTGTTCGGTTGAGCAAGAGTCGCCACCGACTTTTTATTTTATCCTAAAGGAAAGGTTTAAAAAAGCACAGCAAAAACCTTTTGAGATATTTCGTGGGTTCGGGGGGTAGATTATGAAAAGGGAAGGTATTAGCACCCTTTTCATCCACGGTTATCCATGGGCTCTTAGTTACTTGGTTTTTAGATCACTTGCCTTGATTTTCGATTGCTTGAAAATGTGGTGTGTGTGAGTGTTTTGAAAATGTTTTTGAAGATATGCCTTGTTTTAGGCAACCAATGTATTCGACTCGTGTTTGAGTGTTTTACAAAAGTGTGGATCTTTTCGAAAAGATGTTTCAAATGTTTTTGAGAGTTCGTTTTGAAAGTGTGCATGAAGTGTGGTTTTTGAAAAGAAGGCAAGTGTGTTTGCAAGTTGATCTCAAGTAACTAAGAGTTTTGTCTACCCCTATTGTACTCAAAGGTTTTCTCTATGTTTTCAACCCTTTTTAACAATTTTGCTCCATCATTGAATTTGGTGGACAATCTTGCGTTTAGGATGTTTAACGGGACGGGCGCGGGTCGTCGTATGGACCATGAATGCAATGGTGCCAAGTGTCTTTGGCAATTTGCTTTGAAGGGACTATGATCATTCCATTTAGGCAACTTTCAAAAGCGTCATCGAGGGACTTATGATCATTTTGAATTCGTTTTGCCAAAGAAACTCGACGTGCAAGCATGGCCCATTTTGGAAGGCAACATGTGGGATTAACCTAGGGGGTGCAAGTGTGATTGTGTATTGATTTCATGTATTTGTATTGTATTAGGTTATCTAGCGTTTGATTTTATGTACATGCAAACCCTAGGTCTAACCATGGTATAATTCGAAAGCGGTAAATTGCAAGAATTTAAAGTCTACGCTATTACAAATAGTATCCGGGAGTGGGGGTACAAATTTACAAATGAGGATGAGACTTTAGGAATGTAGTGTCCAATAAGTTACAACCAAATCGAATTTGCGATCGAATATACAAAATAAGCAAATGTATAATGTATCAAATGTAAGTATATTGTGTAAGTGTACGTTTATATGTGTATGTAATTATTTACGAGTTAGGAAAATGTGAATTCGAATGTATTATTAAGCATTGTTTAACCTAATAGAAGGAATTAAATGTTTATTTAATTAGTCTTTGTAATCTTGTATTTTTCCTTAATATGTAAAAAAAAAATGTTTTAATTAAATGTTTTAAATTTTAATTAAATCATGTATATTAAAAAAATGTATTTTGTCTTGATTATGTACAAAATGATATCGTGAAAAAAGGAAAATATCTGTCTTAAAAGAAAAATTATGTAACTATGTATTTATGTACAAAAAGAATATTAATTAAATGTTTTAAGTTTTAATTAAATTAGGTATTTCATAAAATCTAAGTTAAATACAAAATGTCCATTTTTAGGAAAATTATTATTTATGCTTTAAAATGTATCAAATAGTGAAATTTGTATAAAAGATTTGTTTAGAAAATTTTTAATCTATTAATCTAGTATTTGTATGTTCTTTTTAATATAACTAAATAAAAGATAATTTTAGTATAAAATGTACTAGATTATGTTTTTAAAAAAAAAGTGAAATGGTAAGGATAACAAAAAGATGAATGGGCCAAAGAGTTTTTAGGACTTAGTCAGAATTGGAAGCAAAGGGGGGGTGCCATTTAGGACATGTTTTGGGCTTAGGCGCTGGAGAAAGGGCAAGGCCCAAGTTGACACAAAATGTTTTAGGGTTTGATTATTTGTTTTTAGTTTGGATAACGCTTAGGGTTTTGTTGAGACAGAGGCGCCGTTTGGATTTCATCTTCATCTTCTTCGTTCGTTTCCTTCATCTCTCAAATCCAAGGCCATTGATCCCCTCCAACCTTCGACTACCGGGCGCCGCTTCCGTCCTCATCTCCTCACAGTTGTTCAGTTAAAGATGGCAAGAGAGGTAACGAGGTTTTGGACACTTTAGGGTTCTTTTTAATTACTGTCTTTGCATGTCATGATTCTTTGATTATTGAATCTGATTTTGTGTTTTATTGTCGTTTCTGTGAGCGGAAAAAAAGAAGGGAAGGGGTTTATACCTCAGGCTTTTGGGAGATGGAGACGAGGCGGACCGGAGGCGCTGAGGATGGCTGGAGGGCGGAGGTTCGATGATGATGGACTTGTGAACTTCCTGGTACTCTTTATCTTTTTGCCATTTTAGGGTTTTGTGATGCGTTTCTGAAAGCCCTAACTTAATGTCATTTCTTTTCTTCTTCTTGCTTCGTTGTATGCTTCTGTACACTTGTGTTGCCTTCTTTTACTCGTCTCTGAGTTGCCTTTTGGAATACTTGTTGTATGCTGAGATTGATGCCTTGTTTGGTTTGCTTAGCCCAATGATGAGCTTTCTGAGGGCCTCTCGTATTGATACACTTCTTTTTTCTCTTCTCCCTTTGCCTTGAATGTTTGCCTTTTTTTACTGCCCAATGATGAGTTTTCTGAGGGCCTTGAGGGTTTGGTTGCCTGAGTATGCGTTTTGAGTAGTAAGGCTCGAGGCTTTTTGTGAGGCTTGAAGCCTGTGAGGCTTGAAGGCTTCAGGCAGGTTTATGACAGGTGAAGCTTAGCAGGTTCAGGCTTAGCATTGTCTTGACAAAGGTTTATAGGTTGATGGTTAAGGCGGGACAGGGTTTTATACTTGTTGGTAAGGCTGATTGTTTCTGGTTTGGATGTACAGGTTTTTGCTTGCTTTTGTGTTTGGATAATTTTGTTTAGGTTTTGAGCTGGACAGGTTTTGGTTAGGTGGTGTTTCAAGCAGGTTTGAGGATTGGGAGGTTTTAGCAGGTTAATGGCTTTGAGGCTCAGGCCTGCAAACTTGGCCCTTTTGGTGAGTTTTGTAGGTTAAAGGCTTTTTTTGGTTTTTGTTTGATGTTTTGGCTTTATGTTACTTTGATATGGCTTTGGGTGTTGGCCAGTTTTGAACTTTTTGACAGGTTGTGAGGCTGGTTGGTTTGATACCAGTTTAGGCTTGTGCTTCAGGTTTGAAATTGTCTTGCTTTAGCAGGGTTTTGCATATGCAGGTTTTGTATCTGGAGGTTTTTGACAGTTGTCTCAAGGTTTTGAGACTGGTGCAGTTTATGCTGGTTTTTGATGGTTGAGGCTTATGCTTCAGTTTGCATTCTTTTTGTGTGTATTGGTTTGCCTCCCTTCTACTGTTCTATTGACAGGTTCTTTTATATTTTTTTTTCTCTCAAGCCTAAACCTGTAAGCCCTATTTCTTCTTCTCTTTTTCTTCTCTCTCCAGTACAAAAACATTAAAATATGTTATGCTTTGTACTTTTTCTGAAAGGGCAACTCTTGGGAAATGATGCAAATTATGTTGCTTGCATATCATGCTTTCTCTGCATTTTTATCTCTTCTTTTGACAGCTTCTTGTACTTTTGTATCTTTTGATATCTTGCCAAATCTTCTTTTTGACAGCTTTGGTAGCCCTGTGACAGTATTTTGTACTTTGGCAGAAAGTTTGAATTTGGACTTTTAGTTTGGACTTTGTAGTTTGATTTGGAATGTGCAGTTGTTGTTTGAGATTTGAACTATGCAGTTTGACAATTTGACTTGTGCATTCTTTCAAAGTTTAGCAAATAAATATTCGTCCCTCTTTTGTGAACCGGGAGAAATCTCGTGATTTGCAGAGAGGGTTAACTGATCCCAATCAGTTGCCCTTAATGATGAACTGTAATTTTATCTGTCTCTTTTATTTATTTATCTGCTATTTGACTTTTCTTCTTTTCTTTGCAGATGAATAATTAAAATGGAGCATTGGAGCAAGGGATAGCAGATGAAGAATTGAAGATTAGAAAAATGTTTAGGATAGTTTTTTTATATTTTATTTAAATTTAAATAAATGTAAAATCATTGTTGTAAACAACAAAACAATTGTACAATTAATTTAAAAATCAATAAAAGTTTCTTTATCCAATTAATTCTTTTTCCTCCTTTTGTTTATTTATTATTTATAATTCTTTAATTATAATAATTGAAAATAAATTCCAATCATTTAATCTTAGAATAATAAATAATTTAAATAAATAATGCTTTAGCATTTGATCAGTTAAACCTGGCACTTCCAACATCCAAAGCAAAACAACAGTTAATCACAACAACTGATCAGACGCATTCCCCTTTTTACTGATTTTTACCAAGCACTGCAAATTCAAACTGAATGTATCCTTTCACTGATTTAATCACACAGTGCGAACTCAATCCAAATGTTTCAATCCATATCCCAGCATATCTTGAAAAGTGCTGTAGAATTTAAATCTTTCTGAGAACGCGCGCATAAAAATCCTAATTCCTGATTAAATGCCAAAGAACGTTCGCCTGATCCAAGTGGAGCCAAAATCAACCAAAACCCTAAACCAACTGTTTGAAACATTCTAAAGCCCTGAAAATCAGTAAAACCCTAATTGTGTCTGACTGACGAGAAAAGTCTGTTTGACCGATCTTTGAGCCAGTTTTAAAAAATTAGGAAATGCTTGAAGCTGTGATTTCTTGAGGAAAAATGCGAGGGCAAATTTTGGGGTACAACAGACATTATCTGGACTCTCAAAGGTATGGATAAGGAGGCTATTATTGATCGTTGTGGGGAGTACCCCAATGTTCCACTGTTAGGAACCCATGGAGGAATTTCTTACAATTTGTGCTTAGCTCTACGTCAGTTTGGGAGAGCCAGAAGAGAAGGACCTCATGAGATGCTAATGCCTAGTATCGTTTTTTATTTTCAATGGGATAGCGATGAGCAACGTCGCAGATTCATAAGGGCTTGGGATAGAGTTCATAGATCTGATCCACACGAGTTGGGTCCAAAGACTTCTCTTCCAATGGAGCCATATCTCATATGGGTCCGTATCCATGCCCAAAAGCTGGGTATGCCATATGAAGCTGTCCGGCCTATCATTGTTGAAGTTGCTAATGAAGAAGGGGTTCTTCCAACTATCCTTCATCCTCATATGCCCACTGACATTGGGGCACTTAAGAGATCTTGGATGCAACTGAGGGAAGAACGGGATTCTTACCGAGAAAAGTTCAACGAGCAAGAGCAGAAGATCCAGAGGTTGACTAGACAGTTGGAGAACGAGCGGATTCTCAGCGACTATGTCTGCACTGATAAGAAGAGACCATGGGAGCATTGATTGACCTTTGATGATTTCTTTTCCAGTTTTTATTTACTTTTCAGTATTTCCATTCTTGTAACGCCTTAAGGGAAATTTGTTGAACAATTTGAATTACAAAGTTTATCTAATAAAGTGTGTTTCCTTTCTGGTTTACAAATTTGAATCTCCCGATTGTCTTTGAAATCATAATCGTACGCATTTCATCTCATGAACTTCATAAACAGGTACCCCTTACAAGTCTCTTATCTTCTTCACTGTTTATTTCAGCACTTATCATGTCTGCTGAACCTTCAACTGAGCAAGCCATCAAGGCCCTCCAGGCCCAGAATGCCCAATTCCAAGAGTTGTTCATGAATCTAGCTAAGGGTAAGCAAGACTTGAAGACCCTGATTCTGAAAGAGAAGAAGAAGAAGAAGAAGAGGACAATCCTGTTTAACACAGGACACCGGTTCAGAAACAGGCTACAGAATGAAGTTGATCTGACCACCTCATCTGGAGGGAAAGATAGTCAAGAGGAAAGGAGGTCTCCTAGCCTTGTGGTCCTCGACAACGAGACGGACTTCGATGAAGAATAGTATCCTCCTGCTGAGGATAAATACAAGCAACTGGAAGACCGGTTGAGTGCTATGGAAGTTCAGAAAGTGCCTGGGCTGGACTTTGGTGATCTGGATCTATCATCTGGGGTGGTAATTGCCCACAAATTCAAGGCACCAGCCTTTGCTAAGTATGTCGGAGTTTCTTGTCTGAAGCTGCACCTCTAGTCATATGTGAGGAAGATTCATCCGTACACCGCGTATAAAAACCTATGGATCCATTTCTTTCAAGACAGTCTCTCAGGGACTCAGCTTGAGTGGTTCTATCAGTTAGACGGAGCCAGTATCCGTAGTTGGGAAGATTTGGCTACTGCTTTCTACAGGCAGTATCAGTACAACTCCGACCTCGCTCCCACGCGTACCCAACTCCAGGGTATGTCAATGGGAACGGGTGAAGGATTCAAAGATTATGCTCAGAAGTGAAGGGACCTCGCCGGAAGAGTACAACCACCATTAGCTGATCGGGAACTTGTGGATATGTTTCTGGGGACCCTGTCTGGTCCATTTTTCAACCACTTAATTGGAAGCCCTCCGTCAGGGTTTACAGAGCTTATTTTGACTGGTGAGAGGATTGAGGCTGGTATTAAGGATGGTAAGATACAGAAGGGTGCCTCATCGAGCACCGAGAAGAAACCATTTAAGAAAGAGTCCAATATTGTCTACAGTTCGAAAAGACATAATAGGCCTGAACACCGCCAAGCTGTTAATGCAGTTGTTATTTCAAAACCTGCTGGTGCTCCTCAGTACAACAATCAACAGAAGGACGAGAGGCCTCGAAGGCAATTCAACCGTCTTAACATGACCTTATCTCAGATCCTGCCATAATTACTGAAGACCAATCTGTTGATTCCAAAGGAAGCCCCAAAGAATCCAAATACAACATCATCAAGGTATAACCCTAATGCCCGCTGTGCTTACCACTCTGATAGCCCGGGGCATAATACAAATGATTGTTGGACTTTGAAGAATAAGATACAGGACTTAATTGATGCGAAAGAGATTGAGTTCGAGGCGGCCGAAAGACCCAATGTTGTGACTGCTCCTATGCCCAAGCATGGAGTAAATGCTGTAGAAGAAGACTCATTTGTGGTTTCTGTAAATGATATTGTTACCCCTTTGATGACTGTGAAGAAAAACCTTTTGCTAGCCGGTTTATTTCTGGGCTGTGATGAAGGTTGCCGTATGTGTTCTGCCCTGCCAAATGGTTGTCCGCTTTTGAAATCAGGTGTCCAGCGCCTGATGGATAGTAAAGAAATTCTGTTTGAGAAGACTGTTGTTCCTCTAGTTCACACTGAAGAAGTTGCCATTATTACCATTTTCGACAATTCTTCCAAGGCTCCCTCGAGGAAGCCTGTTAGAATTACATCTGTTCCGAGAATCGCACCTGTGATCATCACTGTTCCGAGGCCCATCCCCTATACCTCTGATAAAGCTGTCCCTTGGCACTATGGGGCTGATGTTTATTTTCATGGAGTTAAGCAAGAGTTGGATGTTGATACTGATATCAGCAATATTGTTGGACCTGTTAAAGTCACCTGCAGCGGAAGACTTTTCTCACCTGACATCTCTCCACCAATTATCCGAAGACCTGTTGACATTACACCTGCCAGTGTACCTGTCACTATCCCTGTTCAAGTTCCTATTCTTACCCCTGTCGCCGAGTCATCTGACACTCTGGGCAAAGGGATCACCACTGATGTGCCTGCCCAGACGGAGGCACCGAAGACGATTACTGTTGAAGCTTCTAAACAAGAGATGGAAGAGATTCTGAAAATTATCAAAAAGAGTGACTACAATATAGTTGAACAGCTGGGGAAAACCCCATCCAAGATTTCTATGTTGTCACTATTGCTGTGCTCAGAGGCCCATGCCAAGGCTCTGATCACATTTCTGAAGACTGCCCACGTACCACAAGAGACATCAGCTGATCAGTTTATAGATTGCGTGGCCAATTTGACTGCTGATAATGGTTTGGGTTTCTCTGACACCGACTTGACTGCTAAGGGGAAGAATCACAATGATGCCCTGCATGCCTCCATTGAATGCAGGGGCACTACTCTTGCACATGTATTGGTGGATATTGGTTCCTCATTGAACGTCTTGCCTAAAAAAGCTCTAGACCGGTTGGATTGTGAATGGTTGGAGCTGAAGCCAAGCAACATTGTCGTCAGGGCCTTTGATGGGTCTAAGAGAATGGTGCATGGAGAAGTTGATATCCCGATTAAGGTTGGTTCTCAAGTTTTCAATTCTACATTCTATGTGATGGACATTCAGCCATCTTATTCTTGTTTGCTGGGTCGTCCATGGATCCACAAAGCTGGGGCCGTAACCTCAACGCTCCACCAGAAGCTGAAGTACCCGGTCAAAGGGAAAATTGTGACAGTACAAGGAGAGGAAGAGTACATGGTTAGCCACCTCAACTCTTTCCGATATGTAGAGATGGATAGGGAGTTCATTGAGACCCCATTCCAGCATTTTGAAGAGGTTCCCCAGACATTGGCGTCAGCTGAGACTGTTATTGAAGATGCTCCTATGAAGATGGCTTCCCTCAAGGATGTCCGGGCTGTTGTCGAGAAAGGTGGGTGTGCAAATTGGGGTCGACTCCCTGATTTTAAACAGAAAACTAACAAGTTTGGTTTGGGTTTCACTGAAGAAGCTCAAAGGGTTGTTCGGAATGCAAGGATCGGAAGACCTCCCGTGTTCATCAGCAACTCGGGAGTGAATGCCATTGAAGACGATGTAGAAGAGTCTGAATTCGACAGTTGGATCTATCCTACGACCAACGGTGGACAATGCAACTGGACAACAAAGGACTTCATCCCTATTACTTTTGTTACCCAGTAATGAAACTTTTTGTTTTATATTTGTAACAGACAATGTTTTAAACTTTATGGCCCGGTGTCTTACCCGGGGCACTATGGCTTCATTTGTGAGGGCTTTATGTGTGTCATTTTTATATATCATTAATAAAAGCATTGGACGTTCTTCCATTTCAAATTTTGCGCTTCTTGTTTTTCTTTTATTATATATTGCAAAACAGCTATTTACACACACTCACATATACAGGTCCACATCCACTCTGGATCTCACTGGAAACGACTCTGCTACTGCCAATTATGACTTCAAAAACACGATCAACTTAACCGAAGACGAAGGTGAAGATGATTGCGAAGTGCCTGGTGAACTTGCAAGACTGTTATTCCAAGAAGAGAGGGCTATACAACCACATGAAGAGCCAGTGGAATCAGTGAATCTGGGTACTGAGACAGACAAGAAGGAAGTTAAGATCGGTGCAAATCTGGAGCTTAGTGTGGAACAATGGTTGATTCAGATGTTGCATGACTATGTTGAGATATTTGCCTGGTCTTACGAAGATATGCCTGGGTTGGATACTGATATTGTAGTTCATCGCCTGCCTACCAAGGAAGACTGTCCTCCAGTGAAATAGAAGGTCCGCCGAATGCACCCAGAGATGTCTGAGAAAATCAAGGCTGAAGTTATGAAACAGTTTGATGTCGGTTTTCTCGCAGTTACTTCTTACCCTCAGTGGGTGGCCAATGTGGTTCTTGTGCCGAAGAAAGATGGTAAGGTTCGAATGTTTGTTAACTATAGGGATCTGAACAGGGCAATCCCCAAGGATGATTTCCCTCTACCTCATATCGACGTTCTGGTTGACAATACTGCTCAGCACAAGGTATTCTCCTTCATGGACGGTTTCTCTGGTTATAATCAGATTAAGATGGCTCCCGAAGACATGGAGAAGACAACCTTTGTTACTCAGTGGGGTACCTTTTGCTACAAGGTCATGCCTTTTGGACTGAAGAATGTTGGGGCAACGTATCAGCGTGCCATGGTTGCTTTGTTTCATGACATGATCCATTATGAGATTGAAGTATATGTCGATGATATGATTGCAAGGTCCCAGACTGAGGAAGAACACCTTGACCACCTGCAGAAGCTGTTTGACAGGCTGAAGTTGTACAAGCTGAGGTTAAACCCGAACAAGTGCACCTTCGGGGTGAGATCTGGTAAGCTGTTGGGTTTCGTCGTAAGTGACAAAGGTATTCAAGTGGATCCTACCAAAGTAAAGGCTATACAGGAAATGCCACCAGTTGAAGGGAGACTGCTGAACTTATACTTAACAGTACTTGACAACTCAATGGGGTGTGTGCTGGGTCAACATGACGAGTCTGGCCGAAAAGAGCATGATATTTACTACCTTAGCAAAAAGTTTACCGACTACGAGACCCGATACTAACTGCTCGAGAAAACTTGCTGCACTTTGGCATGGGCTGCTCGCCAGCTGAGACAGTATATGCTGACTCACACTACTCTGTTGATATCAAAGATGGATCCAATCAAGTATATCTTCGAGAAGCATGCCTTGTCCGGAAGAATAGCAAGATGGCAAATGATCTTGACTGAGTATGACATCCAATATACGACCCAAAAGGCAATCAAGGGAAGTGTCTTGGCAGACCATTTGGCACATCAAGCAGTGGATGATTACCAGTCTATGAACTTTGAATTCCCTGATGAGAGTATCATGCTAGTAACTGATTGTGAGACACCTGAACCGGATGAAGGACCTGAGGAAGGATCCCGATGGTCTATGTACTTTGATGGAGCTTCGAACGCTTTGGGTAATGGCATTGGCGTTGTGATCATATCTCCTAAAGGCTCTCATACTCCGTTCACCGTCCGACTATGTTTCAACTGCACCAACAATATGGCGGAGTATGAAGCGTGCATTATGGGTCTTCGAGCAGCAATTGACCTAAGGATTAAGTTTCTAAGTGTCTTCAGAGATTCCGCTCTCGTGATCAGTCAGATCAAAGGCGAGTGGGATACGAAACACCAGAATCTGATTCCTTACAAAGAACATGTATTGACGTTGCTTCCCCATTTTAAGGAGATAACCTTTTAACACTTCCCTAGAGAGGAGAATCAGTTGGCGGACGCGCTGGCTACGATGTCTTCTATGTTCAAAGGCAATTGGGACAACAAGGCTCCCTGGATTATCATTGAAAGATTGGACGAACCTGCACATTGTTGTGATATTGAGACTGAAGAGGCAGCAGATAAACCTTGGTTTCATGAGGTGAAGAGATACCTTGAGGCTCAGGAATACCCCGAGGGTGCATCTGTTAATGATAAGAAGTTTCTGAGGAGGTTCGCAGCGAAGTTCTTCATCAGCAATGGCATTCTTTACAAGCGAAACCATGATTCAACCTTACTGCATTGTGTGGATAAGAATGAAGCAGAAAGGATCATGACAGAGTTACATGAAGGTACTTTCGGAATTCATTCCAGTGGACACACCATGGCAAAGGAAATCCTTCGGGTAGGATATTATTGGTCCACGATGGAAGCCGACTGTTATCAACATTCTCGGACATGTCACAAGTGCCAAGTCTATGTTGATAAGGTGCACATATCTCCAGTACCTCTGAACATCTTGACGACACCTTAGCCTTTTGCAGTGTGGGGCATCGATATGATCGGCGAGATCAGACCTACAGCATCCAGCGGGCATCGTTTCATCCTGGTAGCAATTGATTACTTTACAAAGTGGGTTGAAGCAGCTTCCTTTGCTACCGTAACCAAGAACGTCGTGGCACGGTTCATTCGGCACAATCTGATCTATCGACACGGGGTACCAGAGAGGATCAGTACGGACAATGGTACCAATCTCAACAACAAGATGATCACTGAGCTCTGCGAGCAATTCAAGATACAACATCATAACTCTTCTCCCTACCGGCCGAAGATGAATGGGGCTGTCGAAGCGGCTAATAAGAACATTAAGAAGATTGTGCAGAAGATGACAGTGACATACAAAGATTGGCACAAGATGTTACCATTTTCTCTCCATGGGTACCATACCTCAGCACGGACGTCAACAGGGGCAACACCCTACTCCTTGGTATATGGCATGGAGGCAGTCTTGCCCATTGAAGTTCAGATACCCTCTCTTCGAATCATGAAGGATGTAGGTTTGAGCGAAGATGACTGGATTCAGACCCGACTTGATCAGCTGAACCTAATCGACGAGAAGAGACTTACTGCTATTTGTCATGGTCAGACGTACCAAAAACGGATGATCAAGGCATCTAACAAGAAAGTTAGACGACAAGAATATCAAGTTGGGGACCTGGTAATCAAGTGCATTATCTTACCTCAAGGTGATCCCAGGGGAAAATGGACCCCTACTTACAAAGGGCCATTTGTGGTTAAGAACATTTTCTCAGGAGGAGCTATGATTCTAACCACCATGGATGGTGACGATCTTCCTCACCCCGTCAATGCAGACATAGTGAAAAGATACTACGCATAATCAAAGACCCGCTAGGTTGACTGGCCTAGGAAAAAATAAGGGCTTCCCGACGAACCAAAAGGGTTCGGGCAAAAATAAGGGATGAAAATGAAAAAATCTGTACACCCCGCAAGTCGAAAACCTGAAAAGGCGACTTGGGAAAAAAAGGGTATCCCGGTGGACTGAAAACCCGAAAGGGTGGCCCAGGCAAAAGTTAGGGATTAAAGCGTAACACTATGTCTCATTGGATCATCTTGCATCTGGACTTCGGTATCGACTATCAAGCTCGGACGGCACTAATCAATCTGATTCATCTTCAACCAGTAGCAAAGGGATGAGATGCTCGAGGACATAAAGGCAATAGCAGAGTTGGAACCCAGTGGATTATTCACATAGCTGTTTTGTTTTCTTTTCACGAATTGTGCAAATTCTATTATTCGACGGTGTTCTCTTACTATGACGTCAGCCTCTTGTAAAAAATGCCTATTTACCGGCCAAACTTCAAAATTAATACAAATTCATTTTCAGACAAATTTCAAACTGTTTTTCCTTTATCTGTTTTGTTTTGCAAAGAATGTCCAATGTTCATTTTTGATATATGTATTTGACATTAATCGTTGCTCATGAATATTTACGTGTGAAACGAAAGATGAATTACTGGTAATATCAGAATCAGGGGCAATAAGAATTGTCCAAACTGTATAGTTGCTTTGTCCACCAGGTACAAGGTAAATTCAGCTGAAGAATATGGCTAAGGTACTTTCACTCCCCGCAGAGCAAGACAGTAATGGTAGCTCTCTCAGCTGAGACTTGCAACTATGAATGAATCGGTAATACTCTCCCCAAGCAGAGTTTATCTACCATCAGCATTAAAAGGGTCTTAATATTCCCCAGCGGAGTGTAAGAATATTCCCCAGCAAGTATAAGAGTATCCCCGACAGTCTTAATATTCCCCAACGAAGTATAAGAATGTTCCCCGGCAGAATACAAGATATCCCCAGTGGAGTCAACATTTCCCTAGTGTTGTACCCCAAAATTTTCCCTCTCATTTCATCAACATCACAAGACTCTTGGGAGTCAAGGTCAAGCCAGGGTTTGCTCTGCTCAAAACACCTCCTTGCACTGTTGACCTAATTTAGGGTTTGAGTTTGCACAGTGATGTTTTGACCTACAATGCCCAAAATAACTTTCATACTTCATGTTGGGCTCACAAGTTTGTCCATACCAAGTTTCAAGCTTTGATTCAAATCTTTGCCCAGCCAATTGGACAGTTGACCTAGAAATCAGTTGTATTGGGGAAAAAGTCAACTGTGGCCAATTGACAGTCAAACCTCAAGAATTTTGACCCACATCAACATTATGAAATCATATGAACCATTTGATCAAGTTTGGATCACAACTCTACAAGAAATTTGATCAGATCACCAAAGGGGCAAAATGGTCATTTTTAGGGTTTTGACTGCACAAAGCCAATTTTTGACTGTTTGAACTAACCACTGGCAAATCAAGCTCAACCATGGACTCAGGGACTCAATGACATTATCTTGATCCATTCAACAAGTTCAAAAGATCTCAAATGCATAGGATTGACAAATGAATTTTTCAGTCAATTGATCAAAATTTGATTGTACACTGAAAAGTCAAACTTTGACTTTTTCGTCAAAATCAAGTGCCAAGGGTCATTTTTCATCAAGAAATGTCAAATTATGAAACTTGTTCATCAAGAAACCCAAAAATGCAAATTAGGGTTTAAAATGGAAAAATTTCATAACTTAGAAATTTTCTAAGTTATAAAATTTTCTTATTTTTTCCTAACTTTGTCCCATTTTTTCACCAAGATGAAAATGGATTCGAACAAAACTTGCAACATGAAAGTTGTAGTCCATCACAAAATCTACAACTTTTATTCACAAAGTTTTCTCAAAAGAAGCTTGTATATCAAGTTATGATTTTTGGAACAAGGGTACCTAAAACTTTTAACTTAGAGAAATTTTGCCCTAGTTTAGGCAGGATTTTGACCCATCTTCTTGGCCATTTTTCACATAGTTCCACTTGGAGTTTCAAGTTTCATTTCAAATATGGATTATAGTACATGTTTCAAGCTTTCAAAATTATCCAAGAAATCCTCAAACACCTTTGTGGTTAGGGAGAATCGAATGCTTGAAGTTGGTAAAAACTCACTTTGAAACCATGGCTAATACATGTTCATACCAAGTTGAAAATCTGACCAAACTAGCTTAATACATGATTACAGGCCTCTAAACCAATTTACACTCCAAAATTGAATGCAAATACATTGGATATTGGCATTGTTCTGATCAAGAGAGCTTTGTACAATGAACATTGCCATTTTAAGCATAAAGGCCACACTTCCATTTTCATAAAGGGCACTTTATGTCAAATTGCTTTTTCTTGAGCCTTGGACTTTCTTCCTTTGCAGCAAACAAGCTCCTCAATCTCAGGAATAGTACAAGAAGTTGGTGCATGCTTAGAGATAGCTTGTACAGGCCTATCTCACTTCACTTCCAACTTTGCTTTCAAAACAAGTCAAAGGGCCAAAAGCTTGGATCTCTCATATCTGATAAAACCAACTAAAACAAAGTTGTCAAACAGGTTTTGCATATCCTCACAAGTCAGAAGCACGAGCCTTTCACCCCTAAAGCACCCTCATACTCCAAAACCCCATTTTTCCTGCAAAACAGGGCAATCCCTGCAGAACCACCTCCATCTCCACTTTCCCTCGTGCGTTTTGCCTCAAATTTGTTCCAATACCTTCCATTCAACTCACCTAAACTATTCCAGACCTCCATTGCCAGCTGTAACACCATTAACACACATTTCCATTTTTGTTTGGAAGCTTTGCAGGTTGATTTCTGTAGCACGATTCAGGCTACTTCAAAACAAGCCAAGCATTGAGAAAGCTTCATTGGACATCAGTCAAGCTCAAGAGAGCCTCAAGCACCCTTGGAAGTTGCTGCATTGTCCAGCTCGAAGTCAACTGAAATAGGTATTTCATGAACTTCTATCTCTCTATTTAGGAATAGTTAGACTTAGGTTTGTGAATGAAAGATGTTGTATTCATAGCCCTGAAACCATACATGTGCTTAGTTTTCATTTATATTAATCGTGCTAGGAGAATTTTGTTCATGAACTTTCTGAAAAAACTAGGTTAAGAATTAGGGCCAGAGAAATTTTCTTTGGTCTTTGAGAGTTAGCTTAAGTTTTTTATATGGTTAGATTCGTTATTTGATGCTCTACAAGTTTCATGTTATGAGTTTTGTCAAAAAAGCAAGAAATCAGGAGATAGCATTTTGTGTACAAAGCGCGCGTTTTGGTTTGAACTGAGGAAGAAGATGAAGTTGATTGGGCTGGGCCTGGTTGTTTTTACTTCTAACACCTGCCTTTTCAGTTTACACCCCCCTGGCCCATTTCTTTGTATATTTGTCATTTTTATATTTTTAATTTAATTTTGACTTTATTATTTTATGTCCAAATATAAAAAATGCCAAAAAAATATTTTTATATTTTTTTCATATTTATTTGATATTTATTTTTATTTTATTAGTATAAAAATGTTTAAATACTTTATATTCTTTTATTAAAACTTAAGAAAATAATGCAAAAATATATTTTATTTTCATTTATTATTTTTATTCACATTTGAAAATATTTTCTTGAAATATATACATTTTGTAAATAATTTATTTTATTTTTATACACACTTAGTATATTTAATATATTTAATACATATACATACATATTTTATTAAATAATTAGGACAAAAAATACAAAAATAATATATTTTTATTTTTATTAATATTTTATACTAAAAATACCATTTTTTCAATATACTTATATTTTTGTACAAATTAATACATTATTGTATATAAATAATAAATAATACTATTTATTTAATAAATTAGGGTTTTTGCCCTAAAAGACAAAACAATTAAAATTGACCTTTTATATTTTTATATTTCACATAAAAAATACTTTTTACATACATAAAAACCATTTTTTTTGCATAATACATTTTATTTGATATTTATTTAATTGTATTTATTTAAATATTGTATTATACCTTACCCATTCAATTTGGTTGTAATAATTTAGAATTTAATTTCTTGTCAAATAATCTCCAATTCAAATTTGTACCCCCATCCCTATATCATGTTGTAATAGTGTAGGATTTAAATTCTCGCACCTTTAAATGCTTTCAACTATGCCATGATTAGATCTAGGATTTGTATGCAAAATAAAATCAATAATTAGTTTGACCTAATCCAAGATAACAAGGCATGAAAATAAACACAATGCACACTTGCACCCCTAGGGTTCCAATCCACTTGTTGCCTTCAAAAATGGGCCATGATATGCATGTCAAGTTACTTTGGCAAAACAAAAAAACAAAACAAAGATCATAGTCCCTCGATGACGCTATCTGAGTTGCCTAAACAAAATGATCAAGTCCCTCAAGAAAATTGCCAAAAATACTTGACACTATTGCTATCATGGTCTATAAGATGACCCGCGCCTGTCCCGTTTAACATCCTAACACAAGGTTGTTCACCAAATACAATGGTGAAACAACACTGTTAAAAAGGGTTAAAAACATAAGAAAGATCTTTGAGTAAAATAGGGTAGATAACTCTTAGTTACTTGATTAAAGCTTGCAAAAACATCCTTGCTATCTTCAAAACACACTCCACAACATAATTTCAAAACCCTACTTTCAAACATTGAAAACTTTTCAAAAGACAAAAACACATATGTATACATTCAAACAAGAATCATTACAAAGGTTGCCACAATGATGGCCTCTCTCCAAAACATCTTTCAAAATCACACACAAAAGCACCATTTCAAACAATTGAAAAGCAAAGCAAGTGATCTAAACAAGTAACTAAGAGCCCATGGATAACCATGGATAGAAAGGGTGCTAATACCTTCCCTTTCTATAATCTACTCCCCGAACCCAAGAAAACATCTCAAAGGTCTTTCCTGTGCTTTTTGACCTTTCCTTAGGATAAAATAATAAGTCGGTGGCGACTCTTGCTAAACTGAAACATTTGCGAACACAAACGCAAAAATCCCAAGTCAGTTCTCCCACCGTATCACAGAACTGGCGACTCTGCTGGGGACATATTTGAAAAGTGGAGTAACCTTAGGGCTTAGATCACCCTTTTCATGATTATTGTTTGCTTTGCTTGCTTTACATTTTGGTTCTCTTGTTTGGGCTTGAAATCCTCCACCCAGATTTGGGAAACATTCATAGGTAAATAGCAATACGTTGTGGAAACTGTGCGGGGTATACCGACACGGTTGAAGCAATAGCTATATTAGTGCGACATATTTGTGAGTACCGGTAGCCTTTGAGTCAATCAAAGAGAATACGAGGCCGCTGAGTGATGTCATGAAGCACTAATGAACTCTTAGAACCTTACTTGACCATCTTGGCCTTTTATTAGGGGTAGTGAGATGACTGGATTTGGTGCAGTCCGAAGTTGGTAGATACTCGATACTACACTCATTGAGGGTTATTTTCTTGGAATATTTTGGTCGCTAGTTAAGTGGCTAAACCAAAACAATGAACATAGAAAACAATCCAGTGATATTGAGCTCCTTAGAACCCGATTACTATTTATAGGACAGGTTTGAGCCAACTAAACTCAAAAGGGTACTTACCTATGAAACCTCATGCAAGCCTGAAACTAGGGTTTTGTGTGACTTGCTTGTACATGTGCTTGTGCATACATCATGAACATCATAAAGCATCATATGCATCCGCTAACCATTTCAAGGGTTTGGATCTTCATCTTTGTTCTTGTTTTGTAGGTCATGGAATCTCTTCGCAGGAAAACAATTCAAGTCAACCTTGTGAGAATCCCTCCTTAACTCAAGGAGCTTACTTCCAGGATTCCAGAGAATTCTCTTTTCAGTGAAAGACATGGTAGACTTCTCAACTTGGTCAACACCAACATTGAAGAAGACATGGTGAAAGTCCTCTTCCAATTCTTTGACCCTCTACACCACTGTTTCACATTCCCTGATTACCAATTGGTGCCTACTTTGGAGGAATTTTCTAAACTCCCGAGGATTCCTATTCTTCATCAACTACCCTACAACGGTATGGAAAAAGAACCAAAGCCTGGAGATGTTGCTCAAGCATTACACTTGCAACCATCTGATATCAAGGGACATTGGGAAACCAGAAGTGGTGTCAAGGGTTTCTTGGCAAAGTTTCTGTTTGAGAAGGCACAAGACTGCTGGAATTCTCTTGATCTACAAGCCTTTGAAGAAATTGTGGCACTCCTCATCTATGGGTTGGTATTGTTCCCAAACCCTGACCAACTTATAGATGTAAATGCTGTCAAGATTTTCATATCCAGAAATCCTATACCTACATTGCTTGGGGACATCCTACACTCATTTTACACACGAACAATGAGGAAAATAGGTGTTCTCATGTGTTGTACTCCTCTCCTAGCAAGGTGGTTTATTTCTCACCTTCCACAATCAGTTTTGAAGAATGAGCAGGGTTTAAGGTGGTCACAACGATTGATGACCCTCACACATTCTGATGTACATTGGTGTTCTCAGTCCAGAGAAAATGTCATCATCATTGATCGTTGTGGGGAATTCCCTAATGTCCCACTACTTGGCATTAGGAGAGGCATTACCTACAACCCCTGTCTAGATTTGAGACATATTGGATATGCTCGGAGGGATGGCCCTCATGACATGCTGATTCCTGACCTAGTTTTTGACTTTGACAACGATGCACAAGAACTTCGACAAAGGTTCATCAGAGCTTGGAGGATGCCCAACAAAGTGGATAGTAAGACACTGGGGCACAAAAATTCCATCCCCCTTGAGCCTTACCTAAAGTGGATACGAACCCGCGCCCAGAATCTTATGATGCCATACCCTCATATTCTCCCCTTGATCAAAGAGCCTGTTATGGAAGGAGAGGTTCCATACACCATCCTACATCCTGACATGCCAACATCATGGGAAGAAATGTAAAAGAGTTGGATCCAACTCAAGGAAGAACGAAATACTTTTGAAGCCAGCTTCTATGCTAGTGAGAAGAAGGTTTTGGAACATACCCGTCGTCTTCATGAGGAGGAAACTCTCAACACTTACATCGCACCAAAGAGGATGCGCAATGTCTTTTTACATTAAGAATTTTGTAATATTTTTCCCATGGGGCACCTATGTACTAACAATTTCTTCTTAATATGACGCGTGTTCCTTTTTTTTTGCAACAAATTTGAATTTCCGAATCCTTGAATGCATTACATGAATAACATACCATTCATCATATGCATAAACAGGTCTTCACACTAGGTTTCCTTATCTTTCTGCTGTTTATTTCAGCAAGATGGATTTGGAGCAGACGGTAAAGGATCTGCAGGCACAAAATTCACAGTTCCAGCAACTCCTCATGAGCTTGGCAAAGGGTTAAGAGGACCTCAAAGCTTTGTTGGAGAAGAATAAAGAGAAAAAGAAAAAGAGACCTGGAGTGGCCACTTTTGGAAGAAGGTTCGAGAGCAATGCTATGAAGGTTCTTGAGTTCCCCTCAACGTCTGACGAAGGGGCCGGTAAAGAGAAATGGACTGCTGTACCTTCTGAATCTGAGGTTGAAGAGGAGGAAGAAGAAGAAGATGAAGACTACTCTGAACAACAGTATCCTCCAGCGGATGATAAATATAAGAATCTTGAGGATAGACTGGAAGCCATGGAGTTGCAGAGGGTGCCCGGTTTGGATTTTGAAGAACTAGGGCTGGTAGCTGGGATTGTTATCCCTCCCAAGTTCAAGGTGCCAACATTTGCCAAGTATGACGGTCTGTCATGCCCAAAGATGCACTTGAGATCGTATGTCAGAAATATCCAACCCCACTCATCTGATAAAGACCTTTGGGTGCACTTTTTTCAAGACAGTTTGTCAGGAACGCAGTTGGACTGGTTCTATCAGCTCGAGAGATTAGAGGTTCACAATTGGGAAGACTTAGAAGCTGCTTTTTACCGTCAATATCAATACAATGCTGATTTGGAGCCCACTCATACTCAGTTACAAAGTATGGGGATGGCTTCCAATGAAGGGTTTAAAGAATATGCCCATAAGTGGCGTGATCTGGCTGGAAGGGTGCAGTCGCTGTTGTTAGATAGGGAGTTAGTTGACATTTTTCTGGGGACCCTGTCTGGCCCTTTCTTCAATCATCTAATCGGGAGTTCTTCCGCGGGATTTACTGAACTAATTTTGACCAGAGAAAGGGTTGAGGCCGGTATTAAAAGTGGAAAGATTCAAAAGGATGCTTCCGCATCCACAGATGTTAAGAAACCCTTCCCAGCTAAGAAGGAAGCATCTGCTATGTATTCTCAGAAGGGACAGGGAAGAACTGAGCGTCGGCCGACTGTAGGGGCTGTGATGATTCAAAACTCGTCAAATGATCAACCTCGTAACAATCAGTTGAGACCAAATCAACAACGGGTAGAAAGGCCACAACGGCAGTTCACCCGCATCAACATGACGCCAGCCCAGGTACTCCCCCATTTGTTGAAGTTGAATCTTACCAGTTTGAAGGAAGCGCCAAAGAACCCTAACACCTCCTCTCCATACTACCACTCCAATGCCAAATGTGCTTACCATTCCGACAGTGTTGGGCACGATACCAATAATTGTTGGGCGCTTAAGAACAAAATCCAGGACTTGATTGATGCCAAAGAAGTAGAATTCGATGCGCCTGAGAAGCCCAATGTGATATCTGCTCTGATGCCAAAGCACTGCCACAATGTTCATGCCATTATAGAAGACCTCCATGTTACTGATGTTGCCGATCTTTTGACTCCATTGTTAGTGATTAAAGAGAAGTTGATGAGAGCCGGGATATTCCCAGGCTGCGGGAAGGACTGTTATTTTTGTTTGAACATAGGGGCTGACTGCCCAATGTTGAAATCAGGTGTCCAACGCCTGATGGATACCCAAGAGATACTTTTCCAGAAAACCCTTGTTAATACCTTCAATCTTGTTACTCCTGTTACTTTTGCTACTTCAACCAACGATATTGCAATCATAACCATTTCCGACAATCCTCCCAAGGCTTGTAAAAGGCCTGTCAGGATTACACCCAACTCTAAGTGTGTACCATTAAAGATCACCATGTCGGGACCTGTCCCGTACCAATCCAACAAAACGATACCATGGAACTATGGGGGAGAAATCTTCTACCATGGTATCAAACAAATTGAGGCAGTCCAAGAAAATTTTGAAGAAGAAAACCCTGATATAGGGAACATTGCAGGTACAAGCAAGATAACCCGCAGCGGCCGGGTCTTTTCTCCGGAGATTGCTCCCCCTCGAGCAGTTTTCGGACCCTTGAAAGCTTCTGTACCTGTTAGGCCATATGTGCAAGGCCCAATGATTGAAGAATTGGATACTCCTGAAGTAAGACCGTCTGCTGATGCTACCAACAAGGGTAAGGGGATACTAGAAGTGCCTGTCAGGATGAAGGCTCATGCTTTGGTTATCCCCGAAACCACTCAGAAAGAAATGGATGAAATCTTGAGAATAATCAGAAAAAGTGACTACGACGTTGTGGAACAACTAGGGAAGACCCCTTCTAAAATTTCAATGTTAGCTCTCCTTCTCTGTTCTGAGGCCCATGCTAAGGCCCTAATCAAATTCTTGAAGGCGGCACATGTATCCCAAGAGACTTCGGCTGACCAGTTTCAGGAATGTGTGGCCAGTCTTACTGCTGATAATGGCCTTGGCTTTTCCGACGCTAACTTAACTCCCAAAGGAAGGAAACACAACGATGCGCTACATGTCTCGGTTGAATGCAGGGGAACCACCCTCGCCCATGTCTTAGTTGATACTGGTTCTTCCTTGAATGTGCTGCCGAAGAAAGCCTTAGACTGTTTGGACTATGAAGGATTGACCCTCAAACCTAGTAACATCGTTGTTAGGGCTTTTGACGGTTCCAAAAGAATGGTTCATGGAGAGGTTGATATTCCTATCAAAGTAGGCACAGAAGTTTTCAACTCCACCTTTTATGTGATGGACATCCGTCCGTCATATTCGTGTTTGTAAGGAAGACCGTGGATCCATTATGCCGGGGCAGTTACCTCCTCTTTGCACCAAATGTTGAAATATCCTGTTAAGGGTAAGATTATAACAGTGCACGGCGAGGAAGAGTACATGATAAGTCATCTCAATTCCTTCCGCTATGTGGAGTTGGATGGCAAGTTCATCGAAACGCCTTTCCAACATTTTGAGGAATTTTCTCCTAAGGTAGCAGTTGCAAAGACAATGGTTGAGGTGCCTGTAGTTCCCAAGCATGTATCTAGGATGGCATATCTCAAGGACGCAGAGGCTGTAATTAAAGAAGGGAAGAGCACAGTGTGGGGGCAATTGCCTGATTTTCCCCATAAGACAAACAAGTTTGGGTTAGGATTCACTGCTGCAGGACAAAAGGCTATGCGTCACTCCAAGGCTGGAGGGCCACCCGTCAAGATCTCTCACCATGGAATCAATGCTGTAGAGGATGAAGATGAAGAGAGCCACTTTGAAGATTGGATCTTTCCGACCGTCGAAGGGGGTTTAAGCAACTGGGAAGCAAAGGATTTTGTTCCCATCACCTTTATCAACCAGTAATTTTATCTTTGAACAATTTCCCATTTATGGTCTGTAATAACTAAAACAATTCGCACATTATTTTCACCTCATGCCTTGCCCGGGGCATGTAGGTCCATTTGTAAGGGCTTGATCTTCTTCATTATCATATGCCATGTTTTAATGAATCATTGGATGTTTTTCATCTATAAACTGCTGTGTTCATTTTTTTCCTTTTGCATTTTGTTTGTTTAAGGATGGCTATCCCTTACACACACCCACACTCACAAATGCAGGTACCCATCCACTCCGGATTCCATGGGTGACTATTCTTCTTTAACCTTCGATAACTCTGAAGATTTGGTCAATCATGCTGAATACGAAGTTGACGAAGACTGTGAAGTGCCGGGAGAGTTAGCCAGACTTCTACAACAAGAAGAGAGGGATATTCTGCCTCATGAAGAGTTGCTAGAAACCATCAACTTGGGGACAAAGGAAGAAAGGAAAGAAGTAAAAGTGGGTGCCAACCTGGAACCAAGTGTCAAGGAGCGCTTAGTGCAGTTGTTGAACGAGTATGTTGAAATCTTCGCCTGGTCTTATGAAGACATGCCCGGTTTAGACACAGATATCGTGGTTCACCGTCTCCCTACAAGAGAAGACTGTCCACCGATCAAGCAAAAGGTCTGCCGGATGAGGCCTGACATGTCTGAAAAGATCAAGGATGAGGTTATGAAGCAATTCAACGCTGGCTTTCTGGCTGTTACTTCCTATCCACAATGGGTTGCTAACATTGTGCCCGTACCTAAGAAGGACGGCAAAGTCAGAATGTGTGTGGACTATCGGGATATGAATAGGGCTAGCCCTAAAGATGATTTTCTACTGCCACATATCGACATCTTGGTTGACAACACAGCTCAACACAAGGTGTTTTCCTTCATGGATGGATTCTCGGGATACAACCAAATCAAAATGGCCCCCGAGGACATGGAGAAAACAACCTTTGTTACGCAATAGGGTACCTTCTGCTATAAAGTGATGCCATTCAGACTGAAGAATGCAGGGGCAAATTATCAACGCGCCATGGTAGCTTTGTTTCATGATATGATACATCATGAGATCGAAGTTTACGTAGACGATATGATAGCTCGATCACAGACAGAAGAAGAACACATTGATCATCTGCAAAAGCTGTTTGCCAGGTCGAAGGAGTATAAGCTCAGACTAAACCAAAGCAAGTGCACTTTTGGGGTTAGGTCTGGTAAACTTTTGGGATTTATTGTCAGCAACAAAGGCATTAAGGTTGATCCAGCTAAAGTAAAGGCTATACAAGAAATGCCTGCCCCCCGTACTGAAAAGGAGGTTAGAGGATTCTTGGGACGCTTGAACTATATTGCGAGGTTAATCTCTCACCTGACATCTACCTGTGAGCCAATCTTCAAGTTGTTGAAGAAAGATCAGGTGGTTGAATGGAACAATGATTGGCAAGTTGCTTTTGATAAGATCAAGGAGTATTTACTAGAACCTCCTATTTTGATGCCACCCGTCGAAGGAAGGCCGTTAATCATGTATCTGACTGTTTTGGATAACTCAATAGGGTGCGTACTGGGCCAACATGACGAGTCTGGCCGAAAAGAGCATGCCATTTATTACCTTAGCAAAAAGTTTACCGACTGTGAGACTCGCTACTCACTGCTCGAGAAAACTTGCTGCGCTTTGGTATGGGCTACTCGCCGGCTAAGACAGTATATGTTGACTCATACCACTTTGTTGATTTCTAAAATGGATCCGATTAAGTACATCTTCGAGAAGCCTGCTTTATCTGGAAGAATCACTAGATGGAAAATGATCCTGACAGAGTATGATATCCAGTATACTACCCAAAAAGCTATAAAAGGGAGTGTACTAGTTGACCATCTAGCTCATCAAGCCATCGAAGATTACCAATCTATGAGATTCGACTTCCCTGACGAGGACGTCATGACATTGGACAACATTAAAGGTAACAGACCGTATGACGGACCTGAACAAGGATCCCGATGGACCTTGTACTTTGATGGTTCTTCAAATGCACTTGGCAACGGTATCGGTGCGGTACTCATCTCTCCGGAAGGGTGACATACACCCTTCACTGCCCGACTTTGCTTCAGCTGTACCAACAACATGGCTGAATATGAAGCTTGCATCTTTGGTCTCAAGGATGCAATCGATCTAGGAATCAAATCTTTGGTCATATTTGGGGACTCGGCTTTAGTTATCAGTCAAATCAAAGGAGAGTGGGACACTAGACATCCTAATCTTATCCCATACAAAGAACATGTCTTGACATTATTGCCTCATTTCGAGCAGATTACCTTTGAGCACTTCCCGCGAGAAGAAAATCAGCTAGCAGATGCTCTGGCTACAATGTCTTCCATGTTTAAACTCAACTGGGATAACGAGGCTCCCCAAATTACCATCGAGCGAATGGACGAACCTGCACACTGTCATGAGATTAATACCGAAGAAGTAGTGGAACAACCCTGGTTTCATGAAATCAAAAGGTATCTCCAGACTAAAGAATACCCAGAAGGAGCTTCCGTCAATGACAAAAAGTTCTTACGGAGATTTGCTGCCAAGTTCTTCCTAAGCAATGGCATTCTTTATAAGCGCAACCATGATTGTGTTTTACTTCGTTGTATGGACAAAGCTGAAGTAGAGTTGATCATGACCGAGATACATAGTGGCACATTCGGCACCCACTTGAGCGGACATACGATGGCTAAGAAGATTCTAAGGGCAGGCTACTACTAGTCTACCATGGAAGCTGATTGTCATCAACATTCCCGTACTTGCCACAAATGCCAAGTCTACACCAACAAGGTACATATTCCTCCTGTTCCCCTCAACATTCTGACAACTCCTTGGCCATTTGCAATGTGGGGAATTGACATGATTGGAGAGATCAAGCCTATGGCATCCAATGGACATCGCTTCGTCTTGGTCGCTATTGATTATTTCACCAAGTGGGTTGAAGCAGCTTCCTTTGCCTCTATTACAAAGAATGTTGTTGCCCGCTTCATCAAGCAGAACCTCATATGCCGGTATGGTGTCCCCGACAGGATCATCACAGACAACGGTACGAATTTGAACAACATCATGATCACCGCTCTATGCGAACAGTTCAAGATTTATCATCACAATTCATCTCCCTATCGACCGAAGATGAACGGTGCTGTTGAAGCCGCAAACAAAAATATCAAGAAGATCATTCAAAAGATGACAGTCACCTACAAGGACTGGCATGAGATGTTACCGTTTGCTCTGCATGGATATCGTACTACGGCACGTACTTCAACAGGGGCAACCCCATTTTCTTTGGTGTATGGCATGGAAGTTGTTCTACCCATGGAAGTTCAAATTCCTTCCTTGAGGATTATGAAAGATGCCGGTTTGAGTGAAGACGATTGGATTCAGACCCGACTTGATCAACTTAACTTGATCGACGAGAAGCGACTTACTGTTGTTTGTCATGGTTAGACGTATAAAAAATGGATGATCAAGGCCTTCAACAAGAAAGTCAGACGTCAGGTATACCAAGTCGGAGATCTTGTAATCAAGCGGATCATCTTACCGCAAAGTGATCCCAGGGGCAAGTGGACTCCTACTTATGAAGGACCATTTGTGATTAAGAGCATCTTTTCTGGTGGGGCAATGATTTTGACCACCATGGACGGCAATGATTTGCCGCACCCTGCGAACGCAGACATAGTCAAAAGATACTACGCATAAAACGACCCGGCAAGTTGAAAACTCAAAAGGGCGACTTGGGTAAAAATGGGAATCCCGGTGAATCGAAAACCCGAAAGGGCGGTTCAGGAAAAAATTAGGGATAAAACAAAAAATCTGTACACCCGGCAAGTTGAAAACCCGAAAGGGCGACTTGGGCAAAAAAGGGTTTCCCGGTGGATTAAAAACCCGAAAGGGCGGTCCAGGAAAATGTTAGGGAATTAAAGCGTATGACTATGTCTCGTCGGATCACTGTAAGAACAATCTCTTCACCAACAAGCTCCAGGCTTCTGATCAATCCAGTCATCAGTGGACAAAGCAGTGAATGGACAAGATATTCAGAGTTGTGAAGGCTATAGCAGAATGGGAATCCCATGGAATTGTTACACATAGCCATCTTTCTTTTGTATAAAATTTTTCAATTTTTACGACAACATTCTCTTACTAGGGTGTCTGTCTCCTTTGTACAAAGATACTCACGAAAGTTAAATACAAAGATACTTCAAAATGCAGAAATTTGCTTGCCTTTATTTTCTTTTTACACTTATTGTTTTATTTGAAAACGTCAAATGTTTTGTTAAATAGGCATATGCATTTGAATATAATCACTGCTTACAAATAAAACGAAATTGAAAAAGAATAATTACTGATAGGTTGAAGGAGTAGGAAGAAATTTGTATGCCATTCCAGAAGAAATCCCCTATGATACATCATTCAGATCCTCAACAAGGCAAAATTTGGAGTATATTTCCCCAGCGAAGTTAAGCTTCAAGATCCGCAGCGGAGCCAGTGCAGTCTAAAACTTGATTCCCCAGCTGAGTTAAGTTTCAAAATTCCCATCAGAGTTAAGCTTCGAGATCCCCAGTGGAGCCCGAAAACTCTGAAATCCTATCCCCAGCGGAGCTAGAATAGTGAACATTTCCCCCACAGAGTTATCTCCCAGTAAGATCGAAGATTCTCGGTCTCATTTCTCCAAGCAGAAGCCTCCTAGGCCTTAACTCCCCAGTAGAGATTTTCAGAGTTTTCCCTACATCCCAGGAAAGTCATGAAGGATTCTCATTCCCTGTAGAAATTGTCAAAAGCCTTGTGAATCCCCACATATTGCCGAGGATTTTCAATCTCCAGCAGTGGTCCCAGGATTTCTCATTCTCAACAATCAGAGATATTTAAATCCCCAAGCAGTCAGCAAGGATTTCTCATCTTCAGTATTCAAAGATTTTTTGGAATCCCCAGCATTGGTCAAGGATTTACTTTCCCCGACAGCAATCAAAGATTTCATTATCTCCAGTTATCAAGGATTTATTTTCCTCAGCAAGACAGCTACTCAGCTTACATGCACATCCATTACATTCATATATCATAAACATTGATGAAATACAGTTCATTGCATCATACATATCATGCAACATAACTTTGTGTTTTAGCTAACATTTTACCCTTTTCAGGATAAGATTAAAAGGCTATCATTAACAATTATTTAGATACAGTATGGATACACCCCAGACACGGCGGTCATTCTATTACTCATTCATAATTTCAAGTCAAATACAGTACAAATACACCCCAAACACGACGGTCATTCTACTACTCATTCAGACTTCAGTAATCCGATACAGACTAGATACGCTCCATACACGGCGGCCATTCTATCTCTCATTTAAATTCAACTATCAACTTCAAGTCTAGATATTCTCCAGACACGGATGCCATTCTGGTCCTTACACCAGCAACTTGATTCTCCCCAGTGCAATCGCCACGGAAGTCATTCTGTCACTTATTCAGATCCCAGTTATAGTCTCAGATATACTCCAGACATGGAAGCCATTCTGCTACTCATACAGATCTCAAATTCAGATACAATACAGATACACTCCAGACACGACAGTCATTCTGATATTCATTCAAAGTTCAAATACAGTTATAACTCAGATACGCTCCAAACACAGACGCCATTCCTTTGCTCATACAGACTCAGTCTACAGATACAGTTTAAGTGCATTCCAGACACAGATACCATTTTGATGCTCATTCTTCTGACCTACCACATTGCAATTCAACAAACATTCTTGGATGGCATCTTTAAGCCCATTCCCGCATCTATGTTTTGACGAGTGCAAATTTACGAGCACTCTAGTGTCCAATCCTCTTTTACCTTCGAGTCATGAAAGGCAAACTTGCCAATCTAACTCTTCAGGTTCAAGAAGATTGAACAGGGGCAACTGTTGTACCCCAAAATTTTCCCTCTCATTTCATCAACATCACAAGACTCTTGGGAGTCAAGGTCAAGCCAGGGTTTGCTCTGCTCAAAACACCTCCTTGCACTGTTGACCTAATTTAGGGTTTGAGTTTGCACAGTGATTTTTTGACCTACAATGCCCAAAATAACTTTGATACTTCATGTTGGGCTCACAAGTTTGTCCATACCAAGTTTCAAGCTTTGATTCAAATCTTTGCCCAGCCAATTGGACAGTTGACCTAGAAATCAACTATATTAGGGAAAAAGTCAATTGTGGCCAATTGACAGTCAAACCTCATGAATTTTGACCCACATCAACATTATGAACTCATATGAACCATTTGATCAAGTTTGGATCACAACTCCACAAGAAATTTGATCAGATCACCAAAGGGGCAAAATGGTCATTTTTAGGGTTTTGACTGCATAAAGGTAATTTTTGACTGTTTGACCTAACCAATGGCAAATGAAGCTCAACCATGGACTCAGGGACTCAATGACATTATCTTGATCCATTCAACAAGTTCAAAAGAACTCAAATGCATAGGATTGACAGATGAATTTTTCAGTCAACTAATCAAAATTTAACTGTACACTGAAAAGTCAAACTTTGACTTTTTGGTCAAAATCAAGTGCCAAGGGTCATTTTTCATCAATACATGTCAAATTATGAAACTTGTTCATCAAGAAACCCAAAAATGCAAATTAGGGTTTAAAATGGAAAATTTTCATAACTTAGAAATTTTCTAAGTTATAAAATTTTCTTATTTTGTCCTAACTTTGTCCCATTTTTTCACCAAGATGAAAATGGATTAGAACAAAACTTGCAACATGAAAGTTGTAGTCCATCACATAATCTACAACTTTGATTCACAAAGTTTTCTCAAAATAAGCTTGTATCTCAAGTTATGATTTTTGGAACAAGGGTACCTAAAACTTTTAACTTAGAGAAATTTTGCCCTAGTTTAGGCAGGTTTTGCATATCCTCACAAGTCATAAGCACGATCCTTTCACCCCTAAAGCACCCTCATACTCCAAAACCTCATTTTTCTGCAAAACAGGGCAAGCCCTTCAGAACCACCTCCATCTCCACTTTCCCTCGTGCGTTTTGCCTCAATTTTTTTCCAATACCTTCCATTCAACTCACCTAAACTATTCCAGACCTCCATTTCCAGTTGTAACACCATTAACACACATTGCCATTTTTGTTTGGAAGCTTTGCAGGTTGAGTTCTATAGCACGATTCAGGCTACTTCAAAACAAGCCAAGCATTGAGAAAGCTTCATTGGACATCAGTCAAGCTCAAGAGAACCTCAAGCACCCTTGGAAGTTGCTGCATTGTCCAGCTCAAAGTCAACTGAAACAAGTATTTCATGAACTTCTATCTCTCTATTTAGGAATAGTTAGACTTAGGTTTGTGAATGAAAGATGTTGTATTCATAGCCCTGGAACCATACATGTGCTTAGTTTTCATTTATATTAATCGTGCTAGGAGAATTTTGTTCATGAACTTTCTGGAAAAAAACTAGGTTAAGAATTAGGGCCAGAGAAATTCTCTCTGGTCTTTGAGAGTTAGCTTAAGTTTTTTATATGGTTAGATTCGTTATTTGATGCTCTACAAGTTTCATGTTATGAGTTTTGTCAAAAAAGCAAGGAATCAGGAGATAGCATTTTGTGTACAAAGCGCGCGTTTTGGTTTGAACTGAGGAAGAAGATGAAATTGATTGGGCTGGGCCTGGTTGGTTTTACTTCTAACACCTACCTTTTCAATTTACACCCCCCTGGCCAATTTCTTTGTATATTTGTCATTTTTGTATTTTTATTTTAATTCTGACTTTATTATTTTATGTCCAAATATAAAAAATTCCAAAAAATTATTTTTATATTTTTTTCATATTTATTTGATATTTATTTTTATTTTATTAGTATAAAAATGTTTAAATACTTTATATTCTTTTATTAAAACTTAAGAAAATAATGCAAAAATATGTTTTATTTTCATTTATTATTTTTATTCACATTTGAAAATATTTTCTTGAAATATATACATTTTGCAAATAATTTATTTTATTTTTATACACACTTAGTATATTTAATATATTTAATACATATACATACATATTTTATTAAATAATTAGGACAAAAAATACAAAAATAATACATTTTTATTTTTATTAATATTTTATACTAAAGATATCATTTTTTCAATATACTTATATTTTTGTACAAATTAATACATTATTGTTAATAAATAATAAATAATACTATTTATTTGATAAATTAGGGTTTTTGCCCTAAAAGACAACGATTAAAATTGACCTTTTATTTATTTATATTTCACATAAAAAATACTTTTTACATACATAAAAACCCCTTTTTTGCATAATACATTTTATTTGATATTTATTTAATTGTATTTATTTAAATATTGTATTATACCTTACCCATTCAATTTGGTTGTAATAATTTAGAATTTAATTTCTTGTCAAATAATCCCCAATTCAAATTTGTACCCCCCTCCCTATATCATGTTGTAATAGTGTAGGATTTAAATTCTCGCACCTTTAAATGCTTTCAATTATGCCATGATTAGATCTAGGGTTTGTATGCAAAATAAAATCAACAATTAGTTTGACCTAATCCAAGATAACAAAGCATGAAAATAAACATAATGCACACTTGCACCCCTAGGGTTCCAATCCACTTGTTGCCTTCAAAAATGGGCCATGATATGCATGTCAAGTTACTTTGGCAAAACAAAAAAACAAAACAAAGATCATAGTCCCTCGATGACGCTATCTGAGTTGCCTAAACAAAATGATCAAGTCTCTCAAGAAAATTGCCAAAAATACTTGACACTATTGCTATCATGGTATATACGATGACCCACGCCTATCCCGTTTAACATCCTAACACAAGGTTGTTCACCAAATACAATGGTGAAACAACATTGTTAAAAAGGGTTAAAAACATAAGAAAGATCTTTGAGTAAAATAGGGTAGATAACTCTTAGTTACTTGATCAAAGCTTGCAAAAACATCCTTGCTATCTTCAAAACACACTCCACAACACAATTTCAAAACCCTACTTTCAAACATTGAAAACTTTTCAAAAGACAAAAACACCTTTGTATACATTCAAACAAGAATCATTACAAAGGTTGCCACAACGATGGCCTCTCTCCAAAACATCTTTCAAAATCACACACAAAAGCACCATTTCAAACAATTGAAAAGTAAAGCAAGTGATAAACAAGTAACTAAGAGCCCATGGATAATCATGGGTAGAAAGGGTGCTAATACCTTCCCTTTCTATAATCTACTCCCCGAACCCAAGAAAACATCTCAAAGGTCTTTCCTGTGCTTTTTTTACCTTTCCTTAGGATAAAATAAAAAGTCGGTGGCGACTCTTGCTAAATCGAAACATTTGCGAACACAAACGCAAAAATCCCAAGTCAGTTCTCCCACCGTATCACACCTAGCACGGTCTGAAAAAGGCTTCCCCAATGGAGTGGAACCATCATCCCCAGTAGACTCTGGAAGTTTATCCCCAGCGGAGTACAATAATAAATCTCCCCAACCAAGTTCAAAGGATCATTCCTAGCAGAATTCAGAGGAGTATCCCCACAAGAGTCTAACAGGATTATCCCCAACAAGTTGCAACTGAAAGTTCATCTCTAGCGAAGTTATTTCCTTTCACGAACAGGAGTTCAATCCTCAACAGATTCAGTATTACCAGCAATGGTAATCCATCCCCAGCGGAGTTTATCAGTGGAATCTTCAGCAGAACATATCTTCCCCACAGAGTAATTCCCCCCGGAGTAATCTCCTTATCAGTTTATTCCCCAACGGAGTTATCCTCTCCTGCAAGTTCATCATCTTTGTTCATCATCCCCAGCGGAAACAAAGAATTCAGCTCTATTCTCCAGCAGCTCCGAGATTTATTTTCCCCAGCTAAAACATTACATTTCCATACATCATGATACATGCATAAACGCATCATACCATACAATCTCATTTATGTTGAGAACATCATTGCTTGATCCATATCATGCATTGCATATGATTGACCTTTACCTTTCAGGAAAGATGCAGTTAAATTCTCAACTATGTGGAAGACCTCCTCTGGTCCAGTTAAATTGATTCCTAAAGATTTTTCTGATGCCAATTCAGTCAAAAGAGACCAGACCAGTTAAATCGATTCCTAAATATTTTTCTGAGGCCAATCCAGTCAAAAGAGACAAAACCAGTTAAATCGATTCCTAAAGATTTTTCTGAGGCCAATCCAGTCAAAGGAGACAAAACCAGTTAAATCGATTCCTAAAGATTTTTCTGAGGCCAATCCAGTCAAAAGAGACAAGACCAGTTAAATCGATTCCTAAAGATTTTTCTGAGGCCAATCCAGTCAAAAGAGACAAGACCAGTTAAATCGATTCCTAAAGATTTTTCTGAGGCCAATCCAGTCAAAAGAGACAAGACCAGTTAAATCGATTCTAAAGATTTTTCTGAGGCCAATCCAGTCAAAAGAGACAAGACCAGTTAAATCGATTCCTAAAGATTTTTCTGATGCCAATCCAGTCAAAGAAGACAAAACCTCCTCTGGTCCAGTTAAATCGATTCCTAAAGATTTTTCTGATACCAATCCAGTCAAAGAAGACAAAACCTCCTCTGGTCCAGTTAAATTGATTCCTAAAGATTTTTCTGATCCAGTCAGAGTTATTTCAAGCCTTCTTTGGTCTAGTCAAATCGATTCCTAAAGATTTTTCTGACGCCGATCCAGTGGAAGTTCAGACCACCTATTAACAATCTCCAAATGGCATCTATAAGCCCATTCCCAACATCACAAGGTTGATACCACTTCATGCGAGTGCAAATTTCTAGGCACTCTAGTGTTCAATCATCTTCCACCTTCGGATCACGAAAGGCCCGAAAGCCAATCTACATCCTCAGGTTTAAGAAGATTGAACAGGGGAAACTGTTGTACCCCAAAATTTTCCCTCCCATATTTCCCAAGACATTTCAAGAATAATCTCTAAGTTGCTCAAGATTGCTCAAGAGTTGGACAGTCAAATCATCTCTTAAGGCAGTCAACCTCAAAATTAGGATTTTGTGTTGCATCAAGGTCCTTACATCCAAATGACCTCAAATGCTCCCCAATGTCCTAATATGTTCTCAAGATTATCCATGTCAAATTTCAAGCCTTGCAGAGGAAGTTTGGTCAGTCAATTGCTCAAGAGGTCCAAAAATCGACTATGCTAGGGCAAAAGTCAACTGTGACTTACAAATAGTCAAACTTCAAGATTTTTTGTCAACATTCTCATTTTGAAGGATAATTCATCATTTTATCAAGTATTGATCATGATTCATCAAGGATTGCTCAAAATTCATCAAGATTCAAAAGTTGCTAAATTAGGGTTTTGTAGGAAAAGTCAACTCAACTTTGACTATGCATAACTTTCTCATACTTTATGATAAATGACCTATCCAAATCTCATTTTGAAGAGGATGAAATTTCCTAAAATCCATCTTCACACCCCAAGATCAAGAAATGCACTCACAAGAAGTTACAAATTTGGACATTATAGGTCATTTTTGAAAGTCAACAAAAACACCTTTTTTGCCAAAGCTTATAACTTGAGAATGGAATATCAAAATGATATGATACCAAAAGGGTTGGTTAGAGGACATCTCTAGGTTTCTAAAAAGTCCAATAACACCTCCAAAAGTTCAAAATTGAAGAAGTTATGCATTGTTGAAGTTGGGCATTTTTCCAAAATTGCCAAAAGTCAATTATCCCCAAAACTTCAAATTTTGTCAAATGGGCCCACTTTTTCCCACTTGATTTGATCTTGTCACACTACACACGTGTCCTATCTTCAGTTTTATGTCCATTTATTAATTTTTCTATTTTATTTTATTTTTATTGAATTAATTCATTTTAAATCAATTTAAATCTAAATAAAATCTAAAAATTGATAACTTGGTATATTTTTTATTGATACAGGTCTTAAATATCATCATGTACACAATCAAACTCGTATTAAGCTATATCATGCACAAAATATTGGATTTGGAATGAAATTGGAAGCTTTTTAATGGAGGATTATATCATATCTCCAAGCATTGATTGACAAAGATTCTAGCCCAAATTTTTAACCTAATGCATTGCCTTATACTTATATAAGCTAAAGAGGCACAAATCAGGACCTAGAGGCTGCACAATCTGGAAAAACAAACTTGGAAATTTGTCAAAAAAGCTTGGAATCGAAATCAGTCTTGGAGGCCAATTCAACACAAAATCTCAACGTAGACCCCTTGCTGGATATCCATTGAGTGAAAGGCAATCAAAATCAAGCTCTCTCCTCTCCTAAATTGCGCTATAAGTCTTCTTGAATACCGCCCTGCATTTGAAATCGCAACCTCTCATTCTTGCATTTTTTTGACAAAACGTTGGTATATTCATGATTTTTGAATGATTTCTAAGCTTTCTACATTATTCAACTGTATTTTTATAGCCTATAATGCCATGCCCGAATCTAGGGTTCTTGTTTCTTGTTTTTGGGGGTTTTAGTTTCAGGAAAAATCAAAGCAAATAATGGACATAGCCATGTTCAGGAGGGAGAGACGAAGCAAACCATGGTCTTAGAATCAATTTATATGACCTACAGTTGATTTTAGGAGACACCTATGGATTTAGTCGCGGATAAAAATCCGCAGGTAAATAACCAGGCTTTTCAATGAGGAAGACGATGACACGTCCCCCTCCCATTGGATGATTCAAATCTCGCGCGTTTTCTTTTTTAATTCCAGCATATTATTTGTTTTGTCCTTATAATAATTGTTGTCTATTATATTAACAAGTGGAACAAAGTAATGCAATGGCAAGCGTGTTGTACCAAGATCCAATGGGACCTGGGTTCGAATCCCAGGTCCCCCAAATGCATTTGTTTTATTTTCCAACAGGTGATTCCATGCAATGTCCAAAGCGTAGCATATCATGTGTCCTCATCCAGATGGTTACCAAATGGCCCCAGGCCAGATCTGGTGGCCTAGAGTGAAAGTCCATCATAAGACCTAGTCAAAGTGCATATGTGGGATCCAGGAAAGTCAACTAGGCTTGCAGCAAATGGGCCAAACAATTGCAATTTTCACCTCCAGATCTGGGCCCATACCCCCTGAGTTCTATTTCTCTCTTTTGTCTTTTTATTTTTTATTTATATTATTTATTTATTTATTATAATTTCACTAACCAATTAATTTTTTTCTTAATAAAATCAAAAACACAAAAATATATTTTATTTATTAAAATTAAATTCATCACTTTATTTTTGTAAATAAAAATTAATTTAATTAATTTAGTTTTAATTAGGTATAACTTTCAATATTTTTGCAATAATTAAAATTAATTTAGATAATTAGGTTTTTATTGACATTAATCAAATTTTATTTTATTTCCTTAAATACTCAAAAATCCAAAAATATTTTAATTAATTAATTAATTAATTTAATGCTTGACCTAATTTAATTTATTTCAAAAATAAAAATAAAAAAACAAAAATCTTTCCTTTAATAAAAAAAGGGTCAAAACCCTTTAAAAAAATGCATTCGATTTAATTTTTCGTGCGCGATCCATTTATGATATTGATGTAATTGTTTCCCAGAATGTAATAGTTAAATTAGGACTTTAATTATTTTATCGCTTTCTTTTATTTTCCGCAATTTAATTTCAAGGGTTATTTTTGGCGATGTAAATACCCGACGCCTTGTAATAGTTTAGATTTAATTTCCGCAATTTAAATTCTGCAATCTATAAACTGTTAGATGTTTGATAATAGGGAATGCATGACAAGATCGAATGTATGAACTTAAAATCAACATAGCTCACCCATGACATGTACAAAGATAAAATTAACCGAAATAACACACTCGCACATGCGCACTCTTAGGGTACACCTCACTTGGTTGCCTTTGAACATGGTCATTGAGTATAGGAAGTTTTAGAGGTCGCCCTCTTGTCCAAAGATCATAGTTGCCTCGAAACGGTTGCCTCAGAAAAATGATCTAAGACATTAGGGTTACCGCTAAGGCGTCCTAACATTGCTTTAGTGACCACACGTCCCTTAATCGAATTGACCCTTAAACTCCAACGACGATGCTACCTACTCATCAATAGTGGGATAGCATTGTCTAAAGGACATTAGCACAAATTGATTCCTTTTTCGAGTAGGTAGATGGTTCTTAAGTACTTGCTCTCTCAAAACAAAACAAAACTTTTCGCACTTACACTCCTTTCAAATAAAAACTTCTTTCAAACCCACAAACACAAAGAAAAGCAAATTTTGAAAACACTTTGAGCAAGTACCTAAGAGCCCGTGGATAACCACGGATAGAAAGGGTGTTAACACCTTCCCTTTCTATAATCTACCCCCCGGACCCGAGAAATATCTCGAAAAAGGAATTTTTCTGTGCTTTTTTCCTTTCATTGTTGGATAAAATAAAATTCGGTGGCGACTCTTGCTTACCGTGACATTTTGCGAAAACAAATGCAAAACGCAAACCAGCATTCCAAAAACAGTCAGTTCTCTTCCCCACCGTATCACATACACTATCTCAAGTATTGTCTCATTTGTTAAGATCCAACCATGTGACCTTGAAAGAAGCTCCAAAGAACCCTAACACAACCTATCCTCACTATCATTCGAATGCCCGTTGTGCATACCACTCTGAAAGTCCCGGCCATGACACTAATAATTGTTGGACTCTGAAGAACAAAGTATGAGACCTCCTTGAAGCCAAAGAGATTGAATTCGATGCGCCAGAAAAGCCCAATGTAATTTCTTCCTCTATGCCCAAACATGGCCATACTACCAACGCCATTGAGGAAGATATGTTTGTTACTTCAGTTGATGAACTTATAACCCCACTCCTGATTATCAAAAAGAACCTATTGAATTCCAGTTGTTGTACCCCAAAATTTTCCCTCTCATATTTCTCAAGACATTGCAAGGAAAATCTCCAAGTGGCTCAAGGTTGCTTAAGAGTTGGACAATCAAGCTATCTCCTAAGGCAGTCAACCCCAAATTAGGGTTTTGCGTTTCATCAAGATCCTTGAGTACAAATGACCTCAAGTGCTCCCTAATATCCTAATATGTTCTCAAGATCATCCATGTCAAATTTCAAGCCTTGCAGAGGAAGTTTGCTCAGTCAATTGCTCAAAGGGCCCAAAAATCGATTATGTTAGGGCAAAAGTCAACTGTGACCTATAAACAGTCAAACTTCAAGATTTTTTGTCAAAATTCTCATTTTGAAGGATATTTAATCATTTGATCAAGTTTTGATCATGATTTACCAAGGATTGCTCAAAATTCATCAAGACTCAAAAGTTGCTAAATTAGGGTTTTGTAGGAAAAGTCAACTCAACTTTGACCAAGCATAACTTTCTCATAATTTATGAGAAATGACCCATCCAAAGCTCATTTTGAAGAGGATTCAATTTCCTACAATCCATCTTCATACCCTCAAGATCAGGAAATGCACTCACAAGAGGTTATAAATTTGGACATTATAGGTCATTTTTGAAAGTCAACAAAAACACCTTTTTTGCCAAAGCTTATAACTTGAGAATGGAACATCAAAATGAGATGAGACCAAAAGGATTGGTTATAGGACATCTTAAGCTTTCTAAAAAGTCCAAGAAAACCTCCAAAAGTTCAAAATTGAATAAGTTATGCATTGTTGAAGTTGGACATTTTTGCAAAATTGCCAAAAGTCAACTATCCCCAAAACTTCAAATTTTGTCAAATGGGCCCATTCTTTTCCACTTGATTTGAGCTTGCATCATTGTCCACGTGTCCTAGCTTCAGCCATGAGCCCATGTCTTATTTTTATTATTTTATTTGATTTTTTATTGAATTATTTCATTTTAAATCATATAAAATCTAAGCTTTGATTACCTAAGATCTTTTTGGTTATTCCAGGTTATAATTATCATCAATATCATCATCAAACTCGAATATCACCATGCCATGTGCAAAAAGATTGAGTTTTGGCAAATTTGGAAGGTTTAGTAATGGTGAATCAAATCAAATTTCAATGTATTGATGTGGAAGGATTCAGGCCATATTTGTTACCCTAGCACATTGTATGATACATAAGGAAGCTAAACAAATCGAAATAAGGGTGGGAGGCTGCAAGAAAAGGCAAAACAAAACTTGAAAAATATACAAAAAATCTTGAATTTGAATCCATAGTTAGAGAGATTTTCAGAAGCTGAGACCGGTCCCAAACGATTCCTGGGTGCTCACTCAGTCTACCTGGATCAAGAACAAGCATTCTCAGACCACCCAAAGCGCTGTAAGTATCACGATAATCCCCTTGGTTCTTGAATTCGGTTTGATCTGTTCTTGCATCTATAACAAAAATTAACTGCATAATCATGATCACCATGTCGTTTGCTAACTTTCTGTAATAGCCAATTCCATTTATAGGCGTTGTAACCCCAAATCGCCATAGCTAGGGTTGTGTTTTTTGTTTTTAGGGTTTTCTTTTTCAGGAAAAATCAGGGCTCAAGAAGGGTATAATGTTAATCAGGAAGCCAAGACGAACTCAGCCATGTGTTTGGAATTGATTTATATGGCCTAGAATGGATTTTAGAGCAAGCTTGCGCATTTAGCTGCGGATCCAAATTCGTAGGTAATATTTGCAGGGGCTGGAGGTAGGGGACGATGGCGTGTCGCTTCCCCAATGGCCAATTCAAAAACAACGCGCGCTTTTTATTGTTTACTGGCATATTAACTTGTTTTAACATATTATATTTTGTGCGTATATTATTAACAATTGAAGCAAAACGGCCTAGTGGTAAAGCGAGCTGGCAATCACGTTCAGGACATGGGTTCGAATCCCAGGTCCTTCACTTCTTTGATAATTTTGCTTTTCAGGCGATCTTGTACATATTCAAGTCAGCAGATCACCATACACCATCATTCAATCAATTTCCAGATGGCCATTGGCCAGATCTGGTGGCCAAGAGATGATGGTCCACCATAGTCCAAGTCAGCGTGCAAGCATCAGATCTGAAAAGTCAAACCAGGCCAGCGCTTAATGGGCCTCAGGATTGCTATTCTGACCTCTAAAAAATAGGTCCATACCTCTTTTCTCTTATATATTTACTTTTCTTGTTTTATTTATTTGTTTTATTATATTTTATTTAATTAATTAACCAACTAAAAAAATTCTTTTCTTTAAAATAAAATCACAAAATAATAGTTTTATCAAATTAAACTTTAACTTTTTTTTTAATAAATACTAATTAAAATTAATTTAGGTTTTTAATGTTAGAATAATTTTAATCTTTTTTTGTAAATAATTAAAATTAACTAGACATAATTAGGTTTTTACTAACTCAATTAATTTTTATTTCTTTCTTAAAATACCAAAAGACCAAAAATAACTTATTTTATTAATTAACTTAATTAATTTAATTTAGTAATTAATTTAGGTAATTTTCTTTCTTAATACAAAAAAAAAATCTTTTCTTTAACAAAAAAAGGGTCAAAACCTTAGAACTTTGCGCTCGATTTAATTTCCCGCACGTGATCTATTTATTCAATATTGTACTTGTTCTCGGTTTGTAATAGCTAATAGGACCTTTATTTATTTTTTATCGCCTTATTTATTTTTACAAAGGGTTTGTCTTTGGCGATGTAAATACCTGACGCCTTGTAATTTAAATTCCGCATTTTATTTCCCGCAAAATATAACGGTTAGATGTTTGATAATAGGAATGCATGACAAGACTGAATGTTTTAACCTAAAATCAACTTAGATCACCCTTAACATGTACAAAGATAAAATTAACTGAAATCAACACACTCGCACATGCGCACTCTTAGGGTACACCTCACTTGGTTGCCTTCGTACACGGTCATTGAGTATAGGTCACTTTAGAGGTCGCCATCTTGTCTAAAAGATCATAGTCGTCTCGAAACGGTTGCCTCGGATATTGTTGCCTCAAACAAATGATCTAAGACATTAGGGTTACCGCTAAGGCGTCCTAATATTGCTTTAGTGACCGTAAGTCCCTAATTCGAATTGACCCTTAAAACTCCAACGACGATGCTACCTACTCATCAATAGTGGGATAGCATTGTCTAAAGGAAGATAGCATAGAACGATTCCTTTTTCGAGTAGGTAGATGGTTCTTAATGTACTTGCTCCTTCAAAAAACAAAAACTTTTCACACTTACACTTTTCGAACAAAGTTTTCAAAAACACTTCATACACTCTTGAGGACAGAAGCAAGAGTTAAATCGAAGTTTCAAATAAAAACTTTTTCAAACCCACAAGCACAAAGAAAGCAATTTTGAAAACAATATGAGCAAGTATCTAAGAGCCCGTGGATAACCACAGATAGAAAGGGTGCTAATACCTTCCCTTTCTATAATCTACCCCCTGAACCCGAGAAATATCTCAAAAAGGAATTTTTCTGTGCTTTTTTCCTTTCCTTGTTGGATAAAATAAAAGTCGGTGGTGACTCTTGCTTACCGCGACATTTTGGGAATACAGACGCAAAACGCAAACCAGCATTCCAAAAAACAGTCAGTTCTTCCCACCGTATCACAGAACTGGCGACTCTGCTGGGGAGCCTTATAAGTGGGGTGTACCTTAGGAATAGTTCATAATGTTTTCAATTGCTTGACTTGTATGTTTTATCTTTGAGGGTTAAATCGGAGTTACTATTGATCCTAACCCAGATCTGGGGGATACCCTTTAGGTAAGTAGCAATAAACTGTGAGGGAACTGTACGGCGTAGACCGATACGGTTGAAGCAGTAGCTACGTTGGTGTGGCACTTTAGTATGTACCGATATCCCTTGTGGCGCAACAAGGAGAATATGGGTCTGCTAAGGGGTCATTAGGAACCAACTGACCTTAGAACCTTTAAATTGACCAACTTGGCCATAGAACAGTAGCAGTATGCTACACTCATTGAGACTAAACTCTCGCGATGATTCCGGCCGCAAGAAAAGGTTGCTAAACTGGAATTATGACCGATCGAGGGTAGTCAGTGATATTGAGATCCTCTAGAACTCAGTTACTATTTTTAGGATAGGTTTGAACCAACTGAACTGAAAGAGGGTAATACCTAAACTCCATGCCATCCTGAAATCTAAGGGCTCTCTGTGTGACTTTTGTGCCTTTACCATGTTTGCCATTTGTGGATACTTGTGGTGTGTTTTCTATCATAACATCATGACATTATGACATTGAATGCACTTTGCATTGGACTAACCTATTTCAAAGACAGGAGGGATTCATCTTTGTTCTGTTTTGTAGGTCATGGCACCCATGCGTAGAAACACCATCTGGATCAACTTTGTCCAGGTTCCCACTATGCTTAAAGAATTGGTTGCAAAGATGTCAGATACTACTTCCTTTATCAGAAGACATGGTCACCTATTGGGTTTGGTCACTGATCGGGACTTTATGAGTCTATTGGGATACTAACTGCAAGTATACAGTTTAGTCGTTCTAGTTTTAAATGATTATCGAACCCACAGAGACTGGGGATCAATCGCATACGATCTAATGCTACAATTGTTTAACTAAGCGATGAATATTTGGTTTTAGGGGGAAATAGTTTAATTAAAAATAATAGTAATAGCTATACCAGTATGTGATATACGAACTTCAGGAATTCGGTGAATCGCTTGGCATATAAAGTATTTCGGTAAAAACGAATTGTTTAAAAACCTGAGACATACACTCTCGTGTTCATGAAATAAGTCATGCTACTAAACCTAGTGGATGCACTTTAAATTTAATAACACTTTTTGAAAACAATTTGAGTTTAATTAATTTGTTAAAACACTCTCATGTATTTAAAAATTAATGTTTCGTTACCACTATTTGAGTCGAACCCCAGCTCTCGCATGCAGGTTCTTGCCTTATTTAATTTCCCACTCTCGTGGCAAAATCGTGTTAATTATCCTCTCACTCTCGTGACAAGGGTAGTTAAATTAAACATGGAAATTGGAAACCAGAAATTATTTGTAAATATTTTTTTAGCCAAGTTATCACTGAATTCTTTCGGTACTTAGGAGTCACATACCGGTATAATTAATTTAGCTGGACATAATATATTTAGTAACTATGCAATTTAAAATATAATCCATAAAAATAAATGACATAATACAAGAATAAATAAATATCAATTGCATAAAAAACCCTGGAAATAATGTTGTTATGGTAATCTTGGATGCTTACAAATTCCTTGCAATTCAATCGAAATCAATAATCGTGTTTATTCTTAGATGAAGAATTAACACTCTAAAAACTAATTCTGGAATTTAAAATTACAGTAGGTGTAAAAAAGGTTCAAAAGCAAGAAAATAGAATAATGCAGAAAAATAGAAATTTGGCTCTGGATAAATTCTTCGACCCTCATCCATTGAACTGCCACATATATATATAGAAGAAAATTTTGCAGTTGAGAAAATATTGGAGAAAGCTTGAGTGGAGGAAGACTCGGATGCATGGTTACTAAGTGGAGGAAATATAGGAGGAGAAAAACTTCCCACAATGTTGCCCACGTCTCCACTAATTCATAATGTTGCCTTTAAGCGTGTGACGGTCGTCACAAGGGGGTGACGGTCGTAATGCGCTTAAATAGCGCATTACGCTCGTCAATGATGTGTGACGAGCGTTCTTCTAGTTGTGGAGGCGTTACGGTCGTCATAGGGTGTGATGGTCGTCACAGCTACAAAATCTGCAGACTTTGCAGATTTGGTTCTTTCTCTTCGGCTTCTTGGTTAGCTTCCTTCATGTGGTCCTTTTTCATTGATTTGAGTTGACAAATGTTATACCTGTGAAAAGACACAAAAACTCGGAACAATCGGGAGTTAAACGACTCAATGTGTTATAAAAATCGATAAAAAAGTATAGTAATTATATGATACGATTTCTCGTTATCAAATTCCCCCAAACTTAAACCTTTGCTTGTCCTCAAGCAAATAGTAATTCGAAAGATCGGATAAGTTTTGTCAAGCGCATATGCATGACATACCTTCGGTTTTTAAAGCAATTTTGGGAAATCCTCGTCAGTTCGGCCGGTACTTGAGTGAAACACTAACGATACACTAATGACACAAGTAGTAAGCTTAGTCGTAGGCTTCCATTTCAAACGAACTATCCAATAGTTCCGTTATAATTTTGCCCAAAGTTCCTCGTGTCTATTTCACCCGGTTTCGTTCTGGCGCAATCACATTAAGCCCTTTGTCTTAGCACGCACGTAGTGGAGTAATCGGTTAGTGACTTTGATCCTTTTAGCACAGGGTCTGGTACACGAATATGGAAACCCTACATATGTTATCCAAATTGGAGGTTGTGGGGGATCGGGCCGTAGCACGCCCTATCGAGTTCAGAACCAGATACCTCTGAACCAACCAACAGTGGATTCCTTCATTATTTGCTCAACTCTTATATGTGACCGTATTTTTTGGTGCACGAAATTTCTTTTCTTTTAGCAGCGAGATAAGAAGGATATTTCTATGATTCAGGCATCAAACACTTATATTCATCGATTCTCCACGTGGTTTGTGTCAAGACGGTGCTGACTGCTAGTATAAACTACTAGGGGTTATTTTAGAACTAAAACTCAAGATATCGGTATAATGGTTATTGAAATGGATCGCGTAAGTAGGAAGTCTACTGTGTCATAACCGTATCGATCTTGTTGATTCGTTTTTGGCTTCCTCAACTGGGATTTCGTTAAAATAGGTATGTCGGGCTAATGCGAAGATAAAAAATTTCGGTATGGCTAAATAAAGCGAAGAATTTGAATTGAGACATATCATAAAAATTTACTTGTTTATAGAAGATGGAAAGGTATCTCTCCCACACTAAATCTGACATTATCCTCAATGTTGTGGTATATAGGCGGGGAAATACAATTACAAAAACAAACAGAAAGGAAATGAAACAGAAAAAGTAAACCACATAGAAAATAAAGAAAACTACTGGTGACCACGTCCTCTACTCCTGGTGCGAGAGCGCCTAGTAGGAGTGGATTTTGTGTCAGTATCCTGGTAACCAAGGGTGCTGACGTCCAGCCTTAAAGCGTTGAGTTCCGACAGGGCCTCGTCCAACCTCTCATGCATGCTCCGCTGTCCAGTCAAGATCTGAGTGTTTTGAGCGCATAAATACTCATATTGTTCCTGCTGTCTTCTTTCAAGCGCTGCACTCATTTGATTTTGCATATGAATGGCGCGGAGAATGTCTTCAAGATTAATAGGAGGTGGTGCAGATGAAGGTCCTGGAATGTCGTGGACGGGGGGAGCATTGTCCAGCTCTTCTTGCATTTCATCTGCGGGGGTGTTGTACCCCAAAATTTTCCCTCTCATTCTTCAAGGCCTTTCTCACAAAGACTCTCAAGGTTCAAGCTTGAACAAGTGCATTTGGATTTTCCAATACCAAAATTAAAAGGAAACTGTCAAAAATGGGGAAAACAGATAAAAATATTATTTTGACAAAAATAGAAGAAATACAAGTGCTCTTCGATCAGCATCCTTCGATTGGCCTTTTGGCCTCTTTCGACGCTAGCTTGGCTTACATCTTTCGATTGGCATTTTGGCCTCTTTCGACACAAGCTTGGCTTGCATCCTTCGATTGGCCTTTTGGCCTCTTTCGACACAAGCTTTTTATGCATCCTTCGATTGGCCTTTTGGCCTCTTTCGACACAAACTTGGCTTGCATCCTTCGATTTGGCCTTTTGGCCTCTTTCGCCTGGGCATGTGACTTCTTGTTGCAGTTTTCGTTTGTGTCTTTTGCTGCCTGCATGCTTGCAATCGAAAGCCATGACCTACTGGCCACATGTACCCCCTGCAAGGCAAGTCTTCGTTTGGGCACTCACCTTCTGTGTGCCTGGATGAAAACTTCAGTGGAGCAAGAGCCTCCTTCGAATGCAACTTGGATATGTCCTTCATGTTGAACTCTAAGCCTCCTTCGAACATGGACTTTCGATTGGGAAAGATGTTTGCTTCGAGCATGAGATTCAATTGGGCAATATGCTGTCCTTCGAGCATGAGCTTTCGACTGGGCAATAACTTCCTTCGAGTTAGCTTGTTTCGACCACATGCTTCGACTGAGACAGAGGCTTCCTTCGAACCAGTGCGCTTCGATCTCACTCCTGCCTTTGACTCAAACCTAAATCTCGTTTGCCAGGCTGTGTTGCATCCAGATCTTTACATAGTCAGAAATTTGCACAAGGGTTTCAAGCTTTATCTGTTGGATACTGTTATTCTGGGCTTAAGGCTACATACTTTTTCTTCAAGCAGAGAGTACTTTATCACAAAAGCAGCTTTCCATCTGATTTCAGTCTGAGCACAAGCCATGTCAGAGGCCTCAGTCACATCTCATGCACCCAACTGCTGCTGCTGCCAACAGGCCCCTCAGTTATACTGTCACGTTACCCATTATTTTTGTAATTCTTTGCAAGGCTGGCTGTTGAAGACATGTTCATTATTTCTCTATAAATAGAGGAATTTTTTTACAAAGCTGAGGAGGACTTTTCGAGCCAGAGGAACGAATCTGCAGAAAATTGTTCTCAAACACAACAAAAAATCTCAAGTTCATCAACACTTGAGAAATCAAAAATATCCAGAATCCAAACACTTGTTTCCTTGGAACCTGAAACATCCATACACCTTGTTACCCTTTCGAATCCAGTAGGAAGAACCTCACACTTGTTCTTCTCTGTTGAATCCGGTATCAAGGATATAACCCCTGGTTTCTCCCTCCGAATCCAGAAGCATTCAAGGGCCACCACTCAAGGCCCCACATCCATTCAACGCCTCCATCAAGGTAAGTCACTCTTACCCTTGAGCTTTTCATTTCATGACATAACATGTAAATAAACTCCCTTTCGTTCCAAGCATGTACATATTGCTGTTCCTTTCGTTTCCACCCTGTTAACATGTTTCGTTTTGCTTGTTGTTCGCCTGAATTAGCTTTAGTTATTAAACTGTTTACTAGCATGGCCTTAGGCCATGTTGCTATTTAATGTCTCAAACGAAGTAAACAGGAAACAGGAATATGAAACGAAGCCTCAGGCTTCCTCACTGACTCCAGGCCCAATCGAAGAAGGCAACAAGGCAGAAAGGCCCAGCCAGAGGCACACTTGTACTAAGTCCAAGTTCAGTCGAAAGGTACTCCCATGCTGATGCCAACTTCCAATCGAAGTACATGACCTGACTGGTGCCAAAGCCCAATCGAAGTACATAACCTGTCTGGTGCTAAAGCCCAATCGAAAGACATGACTTCACTATTGCTGACCCCAATCGAAGGAGGCCAACAGAATGCAAATCGAAGGCTGCTCCTGCCCAAGTCGAAGGAGGCCAGCAGAATCCCAATCGAAGGATGTTGCTGCCTGGGTCGAAAAAGCTCTTTTTACTTCTTTTTATCTTATTTTTGCCTTTTCATTTTCTCGCCTTTAAATATGGTTGTAATAGCGTAGGATTTTATCTTTCTGCACTTTATTTACTTTGTACAAATGCTAGTAATTAGGTGTGTATGATAAGATAAAACCAATAAATAGACCATCAAAAAAAATCAAAGACAAATGCATGCAACTAAACACACTTTGCACACATGCACCCTTAAGGTAATCTCACTTGTTGCCTCGGAAAATAGTCATGTCCCTCGAGCATGGGAGTTTTAGCAAAGACCCTCGACAAAAGATCGTAGTCCCTCGATGACCCTCGATGTTGCCTTTGGTAAACGATCTCGTCCCTTACAAGATTGCTAGAACGTCCTATATGTTGCCTTCTATGACTATACAAACGTCCCACGCCCGTCCCGTTCAAACATCCTAACGCAAGGTTGTTCACCAAATACAATAGTGAAACAACACTGTTAAAAGGGTTAAAAAGCATAATAAAGATCTTTGAGTAAAATAGGGTAGATAGCTCTTAGTTACTTGATCAAACTTGCAAAACACATTTGCCATTTTCAAACACATCTCACAAACACACTTTTGAACTATTTTCGAAACAAACACTTTGTTGGTGTTCTTATAGAAACGAGAACCATTACGAAGTTCCATTTTCAAAATACTTTCAAAAACATACACCACAAGCACATTCAAACAAAAGCAAGTGATCTAAAACAAGTAACTAAGATCCCATGGATAACCATGGATGAAAAGGGTGCTAGCACCTTCCCTTTTCATAATCTACCCCCCGAACCCACGAAAACATCTCAAAGGTCTTTCCTGTGATTTTTGACCTTTCCTTAGGATAAAATAAAAATTCGGTGGCGACTCTTGCTAAACCGAACATTTGCGAACACAAACGCAAAACCCAAGTCAGTTCTCCCACCGTATCACAGAATTGGCGACTCTGCTGGGGAGAATTCTAAAAGTGGGGTTACCTTAGGGTTTTAGATCACCTATACATGCTTGCTTTGATTACTTTGATTGCTTTGATTGCTTTACTTTTTGGGTTCCTTGTTTGGGTTTGTTTAATCCTACACCCGGATTTGGGGGCACCTTTTTAGGTAAATAGCAATAAACTGTGAGGGAACTGTGCGAGGTATACCGACATGGTTGAAGCAGTAGCTATGTTAGTGTGACATATTTGTGGGTACCGGTAGCCCTTGAGTAGTCAAGGAGAATACGGGGCCGCTGAGCAATGTCATGAAGCACTAACGAACTCTTAGAACCTTACTTGACCATCTTGGCTTTTTTAGGGGTAGTGAGATGACCGACTTTGGTGCAGTCCGAAGGTGGTAGATACTCGATACTACACTCATTGAGGATTGTTTTCTTGGAATATTTTGGTCGCCAGTTAAGTGGCTAAACCAAAACAATGAACACAGAAAATAATCCAGTGATATTGAGCTCCTTAGAACCCGGTTTTTATTTATAGGACAGGTTGAGCCAACTAACTTCAAGAGGGTACTTACCTGCAAACCCCATGCAAGCCTAAACCTAAGGACTTGTTTGCTTTGTGTGAATATGAATACCTGTATATACACTTGCTTACTTTTGCATACATGTACATAACATCATACCATAGCATTTTCAATAACCATTTCAAGGATCTCGAGGGTTTTTTTTATACAGGGGCACGTTGAACCAGACGTCTACCAAAGAGTAAGAGGGTTCCCCTCTAAACAAACGCCATCAAAGATCAAGTGCAACAACTTGAATCAGGGGCTATGACCCACTTGACATGGTGAGCTTTATTCTCGTGGAAAGACATCCACCGATACAAAGTTCTCCAATCAAAGATGTTGATCAAAGTTCAACCTCTAACATTTTTCTTGTGTTTACCCCACGAGATTCTTGAAAACATGCATCCACATATCATGCATTGCATCATAACAGGTTTGCCTTTTCAGGTTTCCTTATTCTCCTACTGTTTATTTCAGTAGAGATGGCTCTAGAGCAGACTATCAAGGGCATCCAGGCTCAAAACGCTCAACTTCAAGAGATGTTCTTGAACCTATCCAAGGGGCAGGAAGAGTTGAAAGTACTCCTCGCTAGGAACCTGGCCGAGAAAAATTCGGAAGACAATAAGGACAAACAATTGGAACAACTGCAAACTGAGGTTGAAGCAATGAGAACCCAGATGCTAGGGCAGATGGCTCTTATCCAAGGCCTAGCCCGAAGACAAGAAGAGCTGGGAACCATTATCAATCAATTTCGTCAAGACGGTTGTAACCGTATGGGGCAAACAATCAGGATCGGAAATCAAGGCCTTGCTCAGCTTCCCATGAGACAAGAAACCAGTTTAAAGGAGAGAAGACCTTCTCACTTTGCTTCCACATCACGAGCCCAACAACGACTTCGTCAACATCAACCGGATAATCAGCCAAAGGGGGAAAGACTTCAAAGGAAATTCACCCAAATCAACATGCCATTGTCACAAGCATTGCAGCACATGCTGAGGATGAATCTGATTACACCAATAAGACCTCATCCAAATCCCAAAACTTTTTCTCCCAGCTACAATCCAGATGCCAGGTGTGCTTGTCATTCTGATAGTCCTGGACATGATACAAACGAGTGTTGGGCGTTGAAGTACAAAATTCAAAACCTGATCGACGAAGGAATGCTGGAGTTCACACAAGATGGCCAGACTGAATTCTTCTGCCAAAGGTTCACCACCTAAAGTGACAAGTTCAGACAAAGAGGCTTCTGTTCATTTTGAATTTTCAAGTTGTAATCTCTTTGTTATTCAAACAATTATCTATTAATGTCAAACTCTGTTTCATTAATGCATTGCATATGTTTGTCTTGAATTCATCCTTTCATTTTCATTACATTTAAACTATGCTTTTTACTGTCTTTATGATATTCAACTCTTGCTAAAAGTTACAAGCCTTTAGAGGGAGGATGACGAAACAATGCCATAATCTCATACAATATACTTTTGAACAGACCTTGCTGATGATGTACATGCGTTTCTTTCAAATCCTAAACACTGGAGTTATAAGGAAGATAATCCCTAGTCAACCCCTTCGAGCCAAAGAAGTAGAAGTTTTCTATTTTTAACACAAATTGAAACCTTGAATCAAAACCTGGGGCAGGGTAGTCTCTCAGTTAATTCAAACGCGCGTTAAGCCACAAACTCTCATCTCGTAATACAACGAATGACATCAAAAAAATTCCTCTGGAATCAAAAGATGGTGACGGTTCCTTACCAAATAGGCAGTCATTATCTCTCAAAAAGAAAAGCCCACTAAGTCAAAACCTACAAAGGAGACTTAAGAAAAATGGGGCATCCCGCTGACTGTAATCTCAAAACAGGAACGGTCAGGAAAAAATTAGGGATACCAAATTAAAATAACGAGGTCATTACAAATCCTCGACAACATGAAAAATGTTGCAAAAATGACTGCCTTCCAACAAATTCAACTTGTGTGAACCATCACCAAAAACGTCGTTCCAAACTCATTTGGAGTTCAAACGCACAATTAACTGAGTTTAGGATTGAAGAACATCACGAAGAGCGGGTGGGTACAAATAAACTTTGGGCCTTTATCCTTTGTTTCTTAAACTGTGAACCAAGCCACGTTACAACCCTTCAAAAGTCCTAATTGAAGCATGGGTTAGTTCGAAAGCATACTGTTACAAAAGGTATCCTGACTCCTATAAGGCTTTACTCAAAATCCTGAGTTGAATTTTTCTTACAAAACTTCTTTACTTGCTAAAAACGCATTTTTCAAAACTTCGAGACAAGCATAAACTTTGCATTACTTGAATATCACTGTTTGCATTTGGCTATTTGTTTGACAGCGGAGAAATTCACACAACGAATATCCGATGAACGAAAGCCCTCTCAGTGAACAAAATCACTTCAAAAAGGATGACACTTCCATTGACAAATCTCCTATCAACAGGGGGACTTAACATGTCACTATCCAGCACACCTGGGGCAGTCCAGTCAAGATTTCGAGAAATCTCTGAAGAAGTGCAGAGTAACCAGGGGCAAGTCTCCATCTCCATCACTTGGGGCATTGAGCGTCAATCCCAGCAAAGGGTTGCGTACAATCAAACTGTTTGGCAATGCCACAAACACTCGCTGCTAGGGGCAATGACAAGTCTCCTCAAAGTCCTTCTCATAGGATGATTCCCCAGCAAGGGTTTAATCTCTGAAAACCTTTCCCCAACTGAATCAACCTCAAGAATCCTCAAGGACTTGAGCGTCAATCCCAGCAAAGGGTTGCGTACAATCAAACTGTTTGGCAATGCCACAAACACTCGCTGCTAGGGGCAATGACAAGTCTCCTCAAAGTCCTTCTCATAGGATGATTCCCCAGCAAGGGTTTAATCTCTGAAAACCTTTCCCCAACTGAATCAACCTCAAGAATCCTCAAGGACTTTCCCCCAACGAAGTCATCACCTCTCAAGCAGACCGACGACAGGGTTTATTTCCCCAACAACACCAGGATTCCCCTGCTTAAGTTTGCCTCTCCGACTACTACAAATCAAAGGACCGCAACTCCTCTTCCCCAGTAGACTACTCTACAATCCCCAGCAAGTTACTGCGAAACCTGGACCCGACCAGATATCAGTTCAACTTCGACTTCCCAGTAGAGCAACGGACAACCGAGACTCCGGAACTCTTTTCCCAAGCAGGAATAAACATTCTCCCCACAGAGTTTTCAATATTCCCCAGCGGAGTTCTCCTCAAACAACAAAGCAGGAATCCATTGGGAACATTCTAGGCAAAGTTTGAAGGCACACATACTCTTCAACAGCAGTCCAGGATTTAATGACTCCCCAGCTTTTGTCAAGGATTTATTTTCCCAGATAAAAGTACATTCATTAACATTTCGCATTTCATACAGGATAAGTGCATACAACGCAATCCCATTTACTTTGAGAACATCATTACACAATGCATACATCATGACATTGCATACAACTAACTCTTTACCTTTTCAAGAAAGATCAATCAACAGGCAAAGATCATCATCTTCTGATATTTCCTTCTAGAGACAGTTCAGATGCGATCCAGATATGGCTGACATTCTGATACTTATTCCAGATTTCCTTCTAGAGACAGTTCAAATGCGATCCAGATATGGCTGACATTCTGATACTTATTCCAGATTTCCTTCTAGAGACAGTTCAGATGCGATCCAGATATGGCTGACATTTTGATACTTATTCCAGATTTCCTTCTAGAGACAGTTCAGATGCGATCCAGATATGGCTGACATTCTGATACTTATTCCAGATTTCCTCCTAGAGACAGTTCAGATGCGATCCAGATATGGCTGACATTCTGATACTTATTCCAGATTTCCTCCTAGAGACAGTTCAGATGCGATCCAGATATGGCTGACATTCTGATACTTATTCCAGATCCCTTCTAGAGACAGTTCAGATGCGATCCAGATATGGCTGACATTCTGATACTTATTCCAGATTCCTTCTAGAGACAGTTCAGATGCGATCCAGATATGGCTGACATTCTGATACTTATTCCAGATTTCCTCCTAGAGACAGTTCAGATGCGATCCAGATATGGCTGACATTCTGATACTTATTCCAGATTTCCTCCTAGAGACAGTTCAGATGCGATCCAGATATGGCTGACATTCTGATACTTATTCCAGATTTCCTTCTAGAGACAGTTCAGATGCGATCCAGAAATGGCTGACATTCTGATACTTATTCCAGATTTCTTCTAAAGACAGTTCAGATGCGATCCAGATATGGCTGACATTCTGATACTTATTCCAGATTTCCTTTTAGAGACAGTTCAGATGCGATCCAGATATGGCTGACATTCTGATACTTATTCCAGGTTCATTCAAAATACATTCCAGATACGATCCAGATTCGGATGTCATTCTGTCACTCATTCAAATACAGTCCAGATACAATCCAGATTCGGATGTCATTATGTCACTCATTAAAATACAGTCCAGATACGATCCAGATTCGGATGTCATTCTATCACTCATTAAAATACAGTCCAGATACGATCCAGATTCGGATGTCATTCTGTCACTCATTCAAAATACAGTCCATATACGATCCAGATTCGGATGTCATTCTGTCACTCATTCAAAATACAGTCCAGATACGATGCAGATTCGGATGTCATTCTGTCACTCATTCAAAATACAGTCCAAATACGATCCAGATTCAGATGTCATTCTGTCACTCGTTCAAAATATAGTCCAGATACGATCCAGATTCGGATGTCATTCTGTCACTCATTCAAAATACAGTCCAGATACGATCCAGATTCGGATGTCATTCTATCACTCATTCAAATACAGTCCAGATACGATCCAGATTCGGATGTCATTTTGTCACTCATTCAAAATACAGTCCAGATACGATCCAGATTCGGATGTCATTCTGTCACTCGTTCAAAATATAGTCCAGATACGATCCAGATTCGGATGTCATTCTGTCACTCATTCAAAATACAGTCTAGATACGATCCAGATTCGGATGTCATTCTGTCACTCATTCAAATACATTTCAGATACACTCCAGACACGGACGCCATTTCTTTTGCTCATACAGACTCAGTCCCCATATACAGTTCAATGTCATTCCAGACACGAATACCATTTTGATACTCATTCTTCTGACCTACAACATTGCACTTACAACAAACATTCTTGGATGGCATCTTTAAGCCCATCTCCGACAGGATTCTATCACATCTCCAAATGGCATCTGTAATCCCATTCCCGACATCGCAATGCTGATACTACACCATGCGAGTGCAAATTTTTGGGCACTCTAGTGTTCAATTATCTTCCACCTTCGGATCACGAAAGGCTCGAAAGCCAATCTATATCCTCAAGTTTAAGAAAATTGAACAGGGGCAACTGTTGTACCCCAAAATTTGCCCTCTCATTCTTCAAGGCCTTTCTCACAAGGACTCTCAAGGTTCAAGCTTGAACAAGTGCATTTGGATTTTCCAATACCAAAATTAAAAGGAAACTGTCAAAAATGGGGAAAACAGATAAAAATATTATTTTAACAAAAATAGAAGAAATACAAGTGCTCTTCGATTAGCATCCTTCGATTGGCCTTTTGGCCTCTTTCGACGCTAGCTTGGCTTGCATCTTTTGATTGGCATTTTGGCCTATTTCGACACAAGCTTGGCTTGCATCCTTCGATTGGCCTTTTGGCCTCTTTCGACACAAGATTTTTATGCATCCTTCGATTGGCCTTTTGGCCTCTTTCGACACAAACTTGGCTTGCATCCTTCGATTTGGCCTTTTGGCCTCTTTCGCCTGGGCATGTGACTTCTTGTTGCAGTTTTCGTTTGTGTCTTTTGCTGCCTGCATGCTTGCAATCGAAAGCCATGACCTACTGGCCACATGTACCCCCTGCAAGGCAAGTCTTCGTTTGGGCACTCACCTTCTGTGTGCCTGGATGAAAACTTCAGTGGAGCAAGAGCCTCCTTCGAATGCAACTTGGATATGTCCTTCATGTTGAACTCTAAGCCTCCTTCGAACACGGACTTTCGATTGGGAAAGATGTTTGCTTCGAGCATGAGCTTCAATTGCGCAATATGCTATCCTTCGAGCATGAGCTTTCGAATGGGCAATAGCTTCCTTCGAGTTAGCTTGTTTCGACCACAGGCTTCGACTGAGACAGAGGCTTCCTTCGAACCAGTGCGCTTTGATCTCACTCCTGCCTTTGACTCAAACCCAAATCTCATTTGCCAGGCTGTGTTGCATCCAGATCTTTACATAGTCAGAAATTTGCACAAGGGTTTCAAGCTTTGTCTGTTGGATACTGCTATTCTGGGCTAAAGGCTACATACTTTTTCTTCAAGCAGAGAGTACTTTATCACAAAAGCAGCTTTCCATCTGATTTCAGTCTAAGCACAAGCCATGTCAGAGGCCTCAGTCACATCTCCTGCACCCAACTGCTGCTGCTGCCAACAGGCGCCTCAGTTATACTGTCACGTTACCCATTATTTTTATAATTCTTTGCAAGGCTGGTTGTTGAAGACATGTTCATTATTTCTCTATAAATAGAGGGATTTTTTTACAAAGCTGAGGAGGACTTTTCGAACCAGAGGAACGAATCTGCAGAAAATTGTTCTCAAACACAACAAAAAATCTCAAGTTCATCAACACTTGAGAAATCAAAAATATCCAGAATCCAAACACTTGTTTCCTTGGAACCTGAAACATCCATACACCTTGTTACCCTTTCGAATCCAGTAGGAAGAACCTCACACTTGTTCTTCTCTGTTGAATCTGGTATCAAGGACATAACCCCCTGGTTTCTCCCTCCGAATCCAGAAGCATTCAAGGGCCACCATTCAAGGCCCCACATCTATTCAACGCCTCCATCAAGGTAAGTCACTCTTACCCTTGAGCTTTTCATTTCATGACATAACATGTAAATAAACTCCCTTTCGTTCCAAGCATGTACATACTGCTGTTCCTTTCGTTTCCACCCTGTTAACATGTTTCGTTTTGCTTGTTGTTCGCCTGAATTAGCTTTAGTTATTAAACTGTTTACTAGCATGGCCTTAGGCCATGTTGCTATTTAATGTCCCAAATGAAGTAAACAGGAAACAAGAATATGAAACGAAGCCTCAGGCTTCCTCACTGACTCCAGGCCCAATCGAAGAAGGCAACAAGGCAGAAAGGCCCAGCCAGAGGCGCACTTGTACTAAGTCCAGGCTCAGTCAAAAGGTACTCCCATGCTGATGCCAGCTTCCAATCGAAGTACATGACCTGACTGGTGCCAAAGCCCAATCGAAGTACATAACCTGACTGGTGCCAAAGCCCAATCGAAAGACATGACTTCACTGTTGATGACCCCAATCGAAGGAGGCCAACAGAATGCAAATCGAAGGTTGCTCCTGCCCAAATCGAAGGAGGCCAGCAGAATCCCAATCGAAGGATGCTGTTGCCTGGGTCAAAAAAGCTCTTTTTACTTCTTTTTATCTTATTTTTGCCTTTTCATTTTCTCGCCTTTCAATATGGTTGTAATAGCGTAGGATTTTATCTTTCTGCACTTTATTTACTTTGTACAAATGCTAGTAATTAGGTGTGTATGATAAGATAAAACCAACAAATAGACCATCAAAAAAAATCAAAGACAAATGCATGCAACGAAACACACTTTGCACACATGCACCCTTAAGGTAATCTCACTTGTTGCCTCGGAAAATAGTCATGTCCCTCGAGCATGGGCGTTTTAGCAAAGACCCTCGATAAAAGATTGTAGTCCCTCGATGACCCTCAATGTTGCCTTTGGTAAACGATCTTGTCCCTTACAAAATTGCTAGAACGTCCCATATGTTGCCTTCTATGACTATACAAACGTCCCACGCTCATCCCGTTCAAACATCCTAACGCAAGGTTGTTCACCAAATACAATAGTGAAACAACACATTTAAAAGGGTTAAAAAGCATAAGAAAGATCTTTGAGTAAAATAGGGTAGATAGCTCTTAGTTACTTGATCAAACTTGCAAAACACATTTGCCATTTTCAAACACATCTCACAAACACACTTTTGAACTATTTTCGAAACAAACACTTTGTTGGCGTTCTTATAGAAACGAGAACCATTACGAAGTTCCATTTTCAAAATACTTTCAAAAACACACACCACAAGCACATTCAAACAAAAGCAAGTGATCTAAAACAAGTAACTAAGAGCCCATGGATAACCATGGATGAAAAGGGTGCTAGCACCTTCCCTTTTCATAATCTACCCCCCGAACCCACGAAAACATCTCAAAGGTCTTTCCTGTGCTTTTTGACCTTTCCTTAGGATAAAATAAAAAGTCGGTGGTGACTCTTGCTAAACCGAACATTTGCAAACACAAACACAAAACCCAAGTCAGTTCTCCCACCGTATCACAGGGGGCATTATGCTGGTCTTCATGAGTAGGAGCACGCCCCGCGGGAGCTGCAAGATCGAACAACCAGTTAGCTCGGTTTCGTGGATCGATTCGGTCCCTGCAAGGCAAAGTGATGTTATGATAAACAGTGTTTCTAATCACAGGGTGGAATCTGCCATCCTCCCACTTATAAATGAGATGTGCAGCCTTTCAGTGATCCAAAGTCAGCAAAGTCGGTGCCATAGAAGGCATATCTGCGAGAGTAGCACCATAGTTCAGATCTATGGCAAGTGAAGTGACCAGCCCTCCGAAATAAAAGGGTTTTCCGCCTCTAGCACAAATAGAGTGAATGTGAGCCAGTAAAAACGGGGCGGCGTTGATTTTTTTCTCGGTGAATGCGCAATGCATGAAGAAGAGCTCCTTGGAGTTGAGCTTGTGGTTGCTGTCATGAGCGAAGATGGTGTTGCTGAGGATGCCGTGGAAATAGCGGATAGCCGGATTATGAATGTGTGTGGCATTGAGGTGGTCGTAGGATCCAGCACGGATGTTCGTCATATTGTGCCATAAGTTAAAGGCTTCCTCACCGAAATTATCCGGTACCCGGAGATGGACACCTTCATCAGAACAGAAGCCTAACAGCCGTGCGATGTAGGTTTGGGGCAGTCGATGCTCAATGCCAAACATATGAAATTTGGCCACGCTTGAGAGTTGGTTCGTGGCACCAGGGGGAGTGATGTATACAAAGGAACTCAGAAACTCAAGGGTTAGAGTTTCATAAATGGGTTGCGGTTCGCGGCACAGGTTCCATAAATTCACGCTCTGCAACAGTTGTCGGACACTGTCTAGCAATCCCAAATTCCTCAAACAGTCAAGATCAACATACCGTGTAGGTTGGAGACCGCGGCGTTGGAACTTCTGGAATTTGAGACGTTGGGTTTCGCCTTGTTCGCCAGATCTGAAAGTGAGAGTGGGAACTTGTTGATTGTTGGCCATAGTGCGTGTAGAAGGATTGAATCATGGATTGAGTAGTGGGTTGATGGGGTTTTTAGTGTTAGAGTGTTGGAAGTTGAGGAAAAAAATTTGAGAGGGTGTGTTACGGTTTTGGGAATAATGGGGGTTTGAGAGAAAAGATGGAACGACTCTGTAATAGCAGATTCTTCTATGAGGCGCGCGTGATGGTCGTTACGAGGGGGTGACGGTCGTAACACGGTGAAACGCGTGTTACGCTCGTCATGAGGGTGTTACGAGCGTCACGCGTTCAATTTCATTATATTAATGAAAAGAACGTGACATTTTTTTTATTTTCTAATATTATAATTCAAAATTCTAGCATAGTAAGCAGTAAGTAGTAATAATTTTTCCAACACACGTCACATGACCAAATGTTTGCAGAAAATATGAACAGTAAAATAAAAAATGAAAAATATACTGAAAATTGAAATAACATGTATGAAATGAAATAATGGAAGTAAGGCAATATAACTTGAAACTTGATAAATAATTGAAATTTCATTAATGAGTAAAAATTGTTTGGAAATAATAACTTAAATAATAATAAAAATGATAAAATACTAAAACAAACTAGATTCCTCCCCCACACTTAAACTAAACAGTGACCTCACTGTATATATAAATGCAAGAGAAGAACAAATCAATATAACAACGACAATCTCTAGCCACGAGGAGTAGGGAACATATGCTAGTGCATGAAATCCAGTTGGTCTGTCACCAAATCCATGAAAGCGATGAAATCCACTCGTAGAGATGTAAGCTCACCCCACATTTCAGTAATTTCTTCATGCAAAGAGTTGAGGGTAACAGTAGGTGGAGGCAGTGGTGGTATCTCTGGGGCCTGGAAGGTGGTCTCAGTAGAAGCTACATGCTGCTCCCATGGGTCGGGAAACTGGTGGTATCCCGGTGGTGTTTCAGGATCTTCAGCATCACGAGAGGTGTTAGGTACTTCATAGATGTCAATAGTGGAAGAAGACGAAGGCGGTGTAGGAGGATGGTGGAGGTCAAAAAGCCAGTTTTCTCTATTGTGGACATTAGTTATAGGGTTCGGGAGCACAAATTGGTGGACAGTCTCATGATTAATTAGCAGCTCGAATTTATCTGGCCCAAGATTTCCTATAAAACTAGTGTTGAAGTAGAATTCAATGTTCATTGGCTTGATTCCATAGTGCAGTGTTGATCCTAACATAGGCCTTCGGAGTCCAATGGCATTAGAGATCATAGTGACTAAACCACCTAAGAGGATTGGGGCATTTGGTGTTTGTATAATTCGTTCCATGTTAGCAAGCATATAGGCGGCACCATTTACTGGACGGCTCTGAGAAGCACAATACATGATGAAAAGCTCATCACGTGACACTGATGTAACATTTTGCTCTTTACCAAAAAGGGTGTGGGCAATGATCTTATGAAAGTACCTGATAGTCGGGTTGTGGATGGACTCCGAGTAAAGGTCAGATGGCTCAGGATGGTTATTGCCAGCGATGCTACCCCAAAAGAAATCAAGGTCAGTATCAAGCAATAGGTCTTCCTGGGTCATAGTAATAACATCAGGGCCATAAGGGAATCCTAACAAGTTGGCAAACTCCCTATGGTTATAGCGGTAGTCCATGTCAAACAGTCTGAAAGTGATCAGCCCGCGGTTGAAACCTAACCCATGATTTGGTAGGTAGCTCAGTGTGCTCAGGAACTCAAGGGTCAACTTTCTGTAGGTACAATAACGTCTCTGAATAGGAGCAGTGTCCCAGCTTATTTGGTGTAGCAGATACATGACACTCTCACGAATGCCTAAAGCAGTCATAGCATGGTCATCAGCATAAATTGTAGGACACATCTCACGCTCAGCCAGATCCTCAAAGTGTCTTTTCTGGTGCCTACTCCTCAAGGTGATGTTCATGTAGTTTACTCGTGCCATGGAGCTAATTAACTTCGGCATTTTTAACCTGAAAATTCTAACTTAGTTTTTCATGCATCTATTAAACATTTTCAGGTTAAAAATACCGAAGTTAAATCAAAAAGAAAAAGAAAGTTTAAATAAAAATAGAAGAAAAAGAAAATAAAAAGGAGTAAGAGATGCAACATGAAAGTTTTAAAGATTAAGAAAAAGAAAAGAAAAATAAAAACATAGTAAAACAATAAAAATAATTAAAAGAAAACATGGGTTGCCTCCCATGAAGCGCCTTTATTTTATGTCGATGGCTCGACAGATAGTACCTATTCAGTTAGGTATCAGGATAGGTGGCTCACTTAACTGCAGATAAGCCGAATAGTTTAGATTTCCGACGTTAAAATAGTTCTTTAAGCGCTGGCCATTGACTATGAATGGTTCGATAGAATTTCCTTTAATTTCTATCGCACCACTTGGGAAAACTTTATTAATTTCGAACGGTCCTGACCATCGGGAACGTAATTTACCCGGGAAAAGTTTCAGTCTAGAGTTGAACAGGAGTAGAATGTCTCCTTCCTTAAATTCTTTCCGCGAGATACGCTTATCGTGCCATTTTTTTGTTCTCTCCTTATAGATTCTAGCATTTTCATAAGCGTCTAAACGCAATTCTTCTAATTCATGGATATCGAATATTCGTTTTTCGCCAGCAATCTTGTAATTTAAGTTAAGGGTTTTAATGGCCCAGTAAGCTTTATGTTCTAATTCTATTGGCAAATGACACGATTTTCCATAAACTAATTTAAACAGCGTTGTTCCGATAGGGGTTTTAAAAGCTGTCCTATATGCCCAAAGAGCATCATTTAGCTTGGAGGACCAATCTTTTCTGGATGTGGCTACGGTTTTCTCAAGGATTTGTTTAATTTCCCTATTTGACACTTCCACTTGTCCACTCGTTTGAGGATGGTATGGTGTGGCTATGCGATGTTTAACGCTATATTTTGAAAGTAGTTTTTCGAAAATCCTAGAGATAAAATGGGAACCGCCATCACTGATTACTAGTCTTGGTACACCGAATCATGGGAAGATAACATGCTTGAATAGTTTAAGTACTACTCGTGTATCGTTTGTGGGTGCAGCGACGGCTTCAATCCATTTCGACACGTAGTCAACAGCTACCAATATATACTTATTTCCAAAAGATGCGGGGAACGGTCCCATGAAATCAATTCCCCACACATCGAAAATTTCTACTTCGAGAATCCCTTTTTGCGGCATTTCGTCACGTCTAGATATATTTCCTGTGCGCTGACATCTATCGCAGTTCATTATTTCTACGTGGACGTCTTTCCATAAAGTAGGCCAAAAGAAGCCATCTTGAAGTATTTTTGCACAAGTTTTTGATGTACTAGCGTGTCCACCATAAGGGGCAGAATGGCAATGGCAATGACATCGTCTATTTCATCGTTAGGAACACAACGACGGTAGATACCATCGACGCCTCTTTTAAAGAGTAGTGGTTCATCCCAAAAGTAATGTTTAAGATCATGGAAGAATTTCTTCCGCTGTTGGTACGTTAAATCGGGTGGTAAAACATCGGCGGTTAAATAGTTGACGAAATCAGCATACCACGGTAATGTTGTGTTGGTACAAATGGCTTTTACTACCGCAGTTGTTAAATGTTCATTGTGTTGATCTAAATTGTCGGTAGGAGCTATCTCTAGTTTAGCAATAAGGCGTTCATATGGGAAATCTTCGTTTATGGGAACACTCTCGGTTTGGATTCCATCCAATCTTGATAAATGGTCCACTACCACGTTTTCAGTCCCTCTTTTGTCTTTTATTTCCAAGTTAAACTCTTGTAGGAGTAAGATCCATCTGAGTAGTCGTGGTTTGGCGTCTTTCTTACTTAGCAAGTATCGGATCGCAGCATGATCCGTGTAAATAATGATTTTGGCGCCCACTAAGTAGGAACAAAATTTATCCAATGTGAATACAACAGCTAAGAGTTCCTTCTCCGTAGTGGCGTAATTCATTTGTGCGGGATCGAGTGTTCTGCTTGCGTAGTAGATGGCGTGAAGCTTTTTATCTTTGCATTGTCCTAGGACTGCGCCTACAGCATAATCACTCGCATCGCACATTATTTTAAATGGTAGGTTCCAATTATGAGGTTGCATAATAGGTGTTGAAATTAAGGCTTCTTTAAGCGTCTCAAATGCGTTTAAGCATTTATCGTCGAAAATAAACTCGGCTTCTTTCATTAATAATTCAGTTAGCGGCTTAGTGATTTTAGAGAAATCTTTTATGAAACATCGGTAAAAACCAGCGTGTCCTAGAAAACTTCTTATTTCTCTAACTGTTTTGGGTGGTTGAAGGTTTTTGATAATCTCGATTTTTGCTTTGTCGACTTCAATCCCTTTGTTTGATACAATATGACCCAACATAATTCCTTGTCTTACCATGAAGTTACATTTTCCCAATTGAGCACTAGGTTGACATTGACACAATGTTTCAGTACTAATTCAAGATTTGATAAACATCCGTCAAAACTTTCTCCACAGACAGAAAAATCATCCATGAATACTTCCATAATTCCGTCTAAAAAGTCTGCGAAAATCGCCATCATGCATCGTTGAAAAGTTACAGGTGCGTTACATAGTCCAAATGGCATTCTTCGGTATGCAAAGGTACCATAGGGGCATGTGAACGTGGTTTTCTCTTGATCATCAGGATGAATGGGAATTTGGAAGAATCCTGAGTATCCGTCAAGATAGCAGAAATGGGAATGTTTGGCTAAGCGCTCGAGCATTTGATCAATGAATGGTAATGGGAAATGGTCCTTGCGTGTAGCTTTGTTTAGTTTTCTGTAATCAATACACATTCTCCATCCTGTTTGGGTGCGTTGTGCCACCGATTCGCCTTTTGTGTTTGTTATAACCGTAACACCTCCTTTCTTAGGTACTACGTGAACTGGACTGACCCAGTTACTATCTGATATTGGGTATATGATGCCTGCCTCTAGTAGTTTATGTACTTCTTTCTTAATGAATTCACTTGGGATAAGATTTATTCGTCTTTGATGTTCTCTAGAAGTCTTGCAGTCCTCCTCCAGCATAATGCGGTGCATACAGAGAGAAGGGCTTATTCCTTTTAGATCTGATATATTATAGCCTAACGCGGTTGGATACTTCCTTAACACACTAAGAAGTTTTTTGGTTTCGATCTTCCCTAAATTGGCATTGACTATAACTGGTCGTTCGAGTTCTTTATCTAAAAATTCATACTTAAGATCTTCAGGTAACGTTTTAAGTTCTATACTAGTTTTCTTATCAGTTGGGGTAGGATCGGGTGTTAAGGCGAAACATTCGCTTAGGTTGGCATCTAGATGTTCTTGTTTCCAGTCATCATCCTTGAGGATAGTTGGTGTCAGAATTTTCAGCATCCCAGAATAGGTGTCTTCTTGGCTTTCTAGTTCTTTGACACATTCATCAATAATATCTAGGAGACAGCATGAGTCATCTATAGCAGGGGCTTTGAAGAATTGGGAAAGAATGAATTATACTTTTTCTTCTCCTACCTCGAAGGTAAGCTTTCCTTTCTTAACGTCAATAATGGCTCCTGCAGTGGCTAAAAATGGCCTTCCTAATATGATGGGAATGTTTGAATCTTCCTTGATGTCCATTATTATAAAGTCAGTCGGTATGTAAAATTGTCCTATTCAGACAGGAATGTTCTCTAGCATACCAACAGGGAATTTGACTGATATGTCGGCTAGTTATAGGTACATCTTGGTAGGTCTCATGTCACCTAGTTTGAGCTTCTCGCAAATAGATAAGGGCATTAGACTAACACTTGCTCCTAAATCGCATAGAGCTTTGTCTATGACAGATTTTCCAATTACACATGGTATAGAGAAACTACCAGGATCTTTTAGCTTTGGAGGCATGTTATTTTGAATTATGGCGCTACATTCGGCAGTTAGCATAACAGTTTCGTTTTCAACGATTTTTTTCTTATTAGACAATATCTCTTTTATGAATTTAGCGTATGACGACATTTGGGTTATAGCTTCTGTAAACGGAATAGTAACGTTTAATTGTTTTAGAAGTTCTACAAATTTCTTGAATTTCCCCTCGTTCTTGGATTTTGCAAGTCTTTGAGGGTATGGAATTGGTGGTTTATATGGCGGTGGAGGTACGTAAGGTTTTTCTGAAGCCTTTCTGTTCTCATTCGCATCTTCCTCTACATTCTCAGATTGTTCTTTCGATTTCTCTGCTTCCTTTTCAAGTTTCTGATACATGGTCGGATTTTGGAGTCTAGGATCTACCGGTCCATCAAGTGCTGTCCCACTTCGTAATGTGATAGCATTTGCATGTCCTTTAGGATTGGGTTGTGGCTGTCCAGGAAATGTACCAGCAGGTGAGGTAGAACTAGCTTGGTGTTGTGCTACTTGGGAGATTTGGGTTTCTAACATTTTATTGTGAGTTGCTAGGGCATCTACCTTATTTGCTAATAGCTTCAGTTGTTCACCGGTGTGAACATTTTGATTGAGGAATTCTTTGTTTTGTTGAGCTTGATTAGCGATAAAATTTTCCATTAGGATTTCAAGGTTAGATTTCTTAGGAATGTTAGGAACATTAATAGCGGGTTTTTGATAACCTGGAGGTACAGCAGGTGCTTGGCCAGGTGCATATAAAGCGTTATTGCTCTTGTACGAGAAGTTAGGATGGTTCTTCCAACCAGGATTATAGGTATTAGCATAAGGATTACCTTGAGCGTAATTTACCTGATCAACTGATATTCCTGCTAAGATTTGACATTTGGTTCCAACATGACCAGGGACTCCACAAACTTCGCAGTTTGGGGTAACTGCAGCCACGGTGGCTGTAGGAGGTAAGGTCAAGCTTTCTATCTTTTGAGTAAGAGCATCTACCTTAGCATTAACTTTATCTAGGCTACTAATCTCGTACGTCCCACTTTTGGTTTGAGTTTTCTCCACATGTGTTCTTTCTCCTCCCCACTAATAGTGGTTTTGAGCCATATTTTCAATGAGTTGGTTAGCTTCGTCGTAAGGCTTGTCCATCAGTGTACAACTTACAGCGGCATCTATAGAGAGTCTTGTGTTGTACAAGAGTCCATTATAAAACGTGTGGATGATCAGCCATTTTTCTAGTCCGTGATGTGGGCACATTCGCATCATATCTTTGTAGCGTTCCCATGCATCGAATAGCGATTCAGTATCCTTCTACCTAAATCTGTTGATTTGGGCTCTTAGTGCAGCAGTCTTGCTTGGAGGAAAGTATCGTGCTAAAAATACAATCTTAAGTCCTTCCCACGTAGTGACGGAATTTGAAGGCAAGGATTGCAACCAAGCCCAAGCTCTATCTCTTAGCGAGAAAGGGAAAAGATGTAATCTTATTGCATCTTTACTGACACCATTTGCTATAACTGTGTCATAAAATTGAACGAATTTTGTAAGATGTTCATTTGGATCCTCGGTAGGATCTCCAGAGAATTGGCGTTGTTGGATAGCTGATATCAATGACGGTTTCAACTCAAAATCGTTTCGATTTATTGCTGGAGCAGCAATGCTATTGTGGGGTTCTTGTTGTGATGGAGCTGCGTACTCCTTCAGTGGGCGGGTCCTTTGTTCTTCGGCCATGTCTACTTCTGGATTAGTTTCGGTTTCAGAGGAAGAATTATAATCTGTTTCAGAATCAATCTTGATTTCGGGTTTGGGTAAAGGAATATCGTGATTTAAACAGTAATCCCTGACTGCACGTCTTACGGAAAGGATGCGTTCAGGTTCGTCCGTCGATTTGTCAAGTGGTTCGCCTTGTGAGCGAGTCCTTGGCATACAAATCGAAAAAGGGTTTCTGTTGCCTAGTCTAAACGCGCAACAGAAGAATCGTACTTAATTGACTAATCAGTCCCCGGCAACGGCGCCAAAAACTTGATCGGGACTTTATGAGTCTATTGGGATACTAAATGCAAGTATACAGTTTAGTCGTTCTAGTTTTAAATGATTATCGAACCCACGAGACTGAGGATCAATCGCATACGATCTAATGCTACAATTATTTAACTAAGCGATGAATATTTGGTTTTAGGGGGGAAATAGTTTAATTAACAATAGTAATAGCTATACCGGTATGTGATAGTCGGACTTCGGGAATTCAGTGAATCGCTTGGCATATAAAGTATTTCGGTAAAAACGAATTGTTTAAAAACCTGAGACATACACTCTCGTGTTCATGAAATAAGTTATGCTACTAAACCTAGTGGATGCACTTTAAATTTAATAACACTTTTTGAAAACAATTTGAGTTTAATTAATTTGTTAAAACACTCTCATGTATTTAAAAATTAATGTTTCGTTACCACTATCTGGGTCGAACCCCAGCTCTCGCATGCAGGTTCTTTCCTTATTTAATTTCCCACTCTCGTGGCAAAATCGTGTTAATTATCCTCTCACTCTCGTGACAAGGGTAGTTAAATTAAACATGGAAATTGGAAACCAGGAATTATTTGTAAATATTTTTTTAGCCAAGTTATCACTGAATTCTTTCGGTACTTAGGAGTCACATACCGGTAAAATTAATTTAGCCGGACATAATATATTTAGTAACTATGAAATTTAAAATATAATCCATAAAAATAAATGACATAATACAAGAATAAATAAATATCAATTGCATAAAAAAACCTGGAAATAATGTTGTTATGGTAATCTTGGATGCTTACAAATTCCTTGCAATTCAATCGAAATCAATAATCATGTTAATTCTTAGATGAAGAATTAACACTCTAAAAACTAATTCTGGAATTTAAAATTACAGTAGGTGTAAAAAAGGTTCAAAAGCAAGAAAATAGAATAATGCAGAAAAATAGAAATTTAGCTCTGGATAAATTCTTTGACCCTCATCCATTGAACTGCCACATATATATATAGAAGAAAATTTTGCAGTTGAGAAAATATTGGAGAAAGCTAGAGTGGAGGAAGATCCGGATGCATGGTTACTAAGTGGAGGAAATATAAGAGGAGAAAAACTTCCCACAACGTTGCCCATGTCTCCACTAATTCATAACGTTGCCTTTAAGCGTGTGACGATCGTCACAAGGGGGTGACGGTCGTAATGCGCTTAAATAGCGCATTACGCTCGTCAATGATGTGTGACGAGCGTTCTTCTAGTTGTGGAGGAGTTACGGTCGTCATAGGGTGTGACGGTCGTCACAGCTACAAAATCTGCAGACTTTGCAGATTTGGTTCTTTCTCTTCTGTTTCTTGGTTAGCTTCCTTCGTGTGGTCCTTTTTCATTGATTTGAGTTGACAAATGTTGTACATGTGAAAAGACACAAAAACTCGGAACAATCGGGAGTTAAACAACTCAATGTGTTATAAAAATCGGTAAAAAGTGTAGTAATTATATGATACAATTTCTCGTTATCAGTCACCTCCAAATTGGACGAGCAGATGATGAGTGTCCTAGTCCAGTTCTTTGATCCACTGAACCATTGATTTACTTTTCAGGACTACCAGTTGGTCGCCACCTTAGAAGAGTTTTTTGATCTGCTTGGTATCTCTATTCTGGAGCAGACCCCGTTCACAGGTTGGGAGAAGATTCTTAGGCCGGAAGAGATTGCTTCAGCCCTCCACCTAACAAAGGCTGAAGTGATGTCTAATTGGGAGACTAGAAGTGGAGCAAAGGGTTTCTTGACCAAATTCTTGGTTGGTAAAGCTAATCAGTTCTGGGACAGTCTAGACTTCCAGGCATTCGAAGACATTCTGGCTCTTCTCATATATGGTTTGGTATTGTTTCCTAACTCAGATACTTTCGTCGACGTGAATGCGGTAAAGATTTGTATGTCTGGTAACCTAGTACCCACTCTCTTGGGTGACATTCTTCATCAGCTTTATGCCCGTACTGCTCGAAAGCGAGGAACCTTGATGTGCTGTGCTCCATTGTTGGCGAGGTGGTTTATTTCTCACCTCCCCAAATCAGTTCTGAAGAACAAGGAAGGCATGGGCTGGGCTTATAGGATTATGTCTCTCTCTCATAATGATATCATTTGGACTATTAAGGGTATGGACGAGGTGGCTATTATTGATCGCTGTGGGGAATACCCCAATGTTCCATTAATAGGAACCAATGGAGGAATCACTTATAATTTGTGCTTGGCCTTACGTCAGTTTGGGCGAGCTAGAAGAGAAGGACCTCATGATTTGCTAATGCCAAGTATTGTCTTTGATTTCCAAGGAGATAGTGACGAGCAACACCGCAGATTCATAAGAGCTTTGTATAGAGTACACAGGTCGGATCCGCACGAGAAGGGTGCAAAGACTTCTCTTCCGATGGAGCCATATCTCCGATGGGTTCGTATCCGTGCCCAAAAGTTGGGAATTCCGTACAAAGTCGTCTTGCCCATAACTGTTGAGGTTGCTGATGAGGAAGGGGTTCCTCCTACCATCCTACACCTTTACATGCCTACTGACATTAGGGCATTGAAGAGATCATAGATGCAGCTGAGAGAAGAACGGGATACTTACCGATAAAAGTATCACGAGCAAGAACAGAAGATCCATAAGTTGACTAGGCAGATGGAGAATGAGCGGATCCTCAATGATTATGTCCACACCGACAAGAAGCGACCGTGGGAGCACTGATTGTCTTTTTGATTATTTCCAGTTTTGATTTACTTTTCAGTTTTTCTTTCTTGTAAACGCCTTAAATGCATCTGTTGAACAATTGATTTCAAGTTTATCTAATAAAAGTGTGTTTCATTTCTTGTTTACGAATTTGAATCTCTCGACGTCTTTGAAATCATATCATACGCATTTCATTCCATTCACCTCATAACAGGTACCCTTACAGGTTTCTCATCTTCTTCGCTGTTTATTTCAGCATAATGTCTTCCGAACCATCAACTGAACAAGCAATCAAGGCTCCACAGGCTCAAAACGCCCAGTTCCAGGAATTGTTCATGAACCTGGCTAAGGGTCAGCAAGATCTGAAGACCCTTATCTTGAAAGAGAAGAAGAAGAAAAAGAAGAAGAAGAAGAAGAAGAAGAAGAAGAAGAAGAAGAAGAAGAAGAAAAAGACTGTCCTATTCAATATAGGTCGCAGATTCGGAAACGATTTACGAGAAGAGGTTGATTTGACCCCCTCATCTGGAGGGAAAGATAATCAGGAAGAAAGGAGGGCTCCTAGCCCCGTGGTTTCCGACAACGAGACCGACTTTGACGAAGACCAGTATCCTTCGGCTGAGGATAGATACAAGCAACTGGAAGACCGGTTAAGTGCGATGGAAGTTCAGAAAGTGTCTGGTCTGGACTTTGGTGATATGGGTCTATCATCTGGGGTGGTGATTCCCCACAAGTTCAAAGTACCGGCCTTTTCTAAGTACGACGGAGTTTCTTGTCCAAAATTGCACCTCCGTTTGTATGTTAGGAAGATTCATCCATGCACCACTGACAAGAACCTTTGGATCCACTTCTTTCAAGACAGTCTCTCAGGGACTCATCTTGAATGGTTTTACCAGTTAGAAGGAGCTAGCATCCGTAATTGGGAAGATTTGGCTGCTGCTTTCTACAAGCAGACCAATACAATGCCGACCTCGCTCCCACGCGTACCCAACTCTAGGGTATGTCAATAGGTGCGGGCGAAGGTTTCAAAGATTATGCTCAGAAGTGGAGGGACCTCGCTGGAAGAGTGCAACCACCCTTGGCTGATAGGGAGCTAGTGGATATGTTTCTGGGGACCTTGTCTGGTCCGTATTTCAACCATTTGATTGGAAGCTCATCCTCCGGGTTTACAGAGCTGATTATGACCGGGGAAAGGATTGAGGCTGGTATTAAATCTGGTAAAATACAGAAGGGTGCTTCGTCAAGCACCGAGAGGAAGCCTTTTAAGAAAGAATCCATTGTTATGTACAGTTTAAAAAGCCAGAATAGACCTGAACGCCGCCAAGCTGTTAATGCGGTTGTTATATCAAGACCTGCTGGTGCTCCTCAACGCAACAATCAGTCAAGGGCCGAGAGACCGTGAAGATAATTCACTCAGCTCAACATGACTTTATCTCATATTCTGCCACGGTTATTGAAAACCAATCTGGTGATTCCAAGGGAGGCCCCGAAGAATACAAATACAACATCGCCGAAATACGATCTGAATGCCCATTGTACTTTTCACTCTGATAGCCCGGGGCATGATACGGATGACTATTGGGTCTTGAAGAACAAAATACAGGACTTGATTGATGCTAAGGAGATTGAGTTCGAAGCGCCTGAAAGACCTAATGTTGTGACTGCTCCTATGCCCAAGCATGGAGTAAATGCTGTAGATGAAGACTCGTTTTTGGTTTCTGTGAACGACATTGTAACCCCATTGATGACTGTGAAGAAGAACCTTTTGTTAGTCGGTTTATTTCCGGGTTGTGACGAAGGTTGCCGTATATGTTCTGCCCTACTTACCGGTTGCCATCTTTTGAAGTCAGGTGTCCAACGCCTGATGGATAACAAGGAAATCCTGTTTGAGAAGACTGTTGTTCCTTTGATTCCTACTGAAGAAGTTGCTATCATCACCATTTTCGACAATTCTTCCGAGGCTTCCTCGAGAAAGCCTGTTAGAATTACATTTGTTCCAAGAATCGCACCATTGATCATCACTGTTCCTGGGCATATCCCCTATACATCCGATAAAGTTGTCCCTTGGCATTACGGGGCTGATGTATATTATCACGGAGTTAAACAAGATTTGGATGCTGATACAAACGTCAGCAATATTGTTGGACCTGCTAAAGTCACCCGCAGCGGAAGACTTTTCTCCCCTGATATCTCTCCACCAACTGCCTGGAAACCTGTTGTTATTACACCTGCCAGTGTACTTGCTACTATTCCTGCTCAAGTTCCCATTCTTACCCATGTTTCCAAGTCATCCAACACTCGGGGCAAAGGGACCACTGATGAGCCTACCCAGACGGAGGCACCAAAGAAGATTACTATTGAAGCCTCTAGACAAGAGATGGAGGAAATTTTGAAAATCATCAAAAAGAGCGACTACAATGTAGTCGAGCAGCTGGGGAAAACCCCATCCAAAATCTCTATGTTGTATCTGTTGCTATGCTCAGAAGCCCATGTCAAGGCTCTAATTGCTTTCCTGAAGACTGCACACGTACCGCAAGAAACATCAGTTGATCAGTTTAAAGACTGTGTGGCAAGTTTAACTGCTGATAATGGGTTGGGTTTCTCCGACGCCGACTTGACTGCTAAGGGGAAGAATCACAATGATGCCCTGCATGTCTCCATTGAATGCAGGGGCACTACTCTTGCTCATGTATTGGTGGATACTGGTTCCTCATTGAACGTTTTGCCTAAGAAATCTCTAGACCGGTAGACTGTGAAGGGTTGGAGCTGAAACCAAGCAACATCGTCGTCATGGCCTTTGATGGGTCTAAGAGGATGGTGCATGGAGAAGTGGATATTCCGATTAAGGTTGGTTCTCAGGTTTTCACCTCTACATTCTATGTGATGGACATTTGGCCATCTTATTCATGTTTGTTGGGTCGTCCGTGGATCCACAAAGCTGGGGCAGTGACGTCTACGCTCCACCAGAAGCTAAAGTACCCGGTGAAAGGGAAAATTGTGATAGTGCAAGGAGAAGAGGAGTACATGGTGAGCCACCTCAACTCTTTCTGATATGTAGATATGGATGGGGAGTACATTGAGACCCCGTTTCAACATTTTGAAGAAGTTCCCCAGACGCTGGCATCAGCTGAAACTGTTGTTGAAGATCCTCCGATGAAGATGGCTTCCTTCAAAGATGCCCGGGCTATTGTCGAGAAAGGTGGGTATGCAAATTGGGGACAACTCCCTGATTTTACACAGAAGACTAACAAGTTTGGTTTGGGTTTCACTGTAGAACCTCAAAAGGTTGTTCAGAATGCACGGATCAGAAGACCTCCCCTGTTCATCAGCAATTCAGGAGTGAATGCCATTGAAGGCGATGTTGAAGAGTCTGAGTTTGACAGTTGGATCTACCCAACGACCGACGGTGGACTAAGCAACTTTACAGCAAAGGACTCCATCCCAATTACTTTTGTTACCCAGTAATGAGACTTTTGTTTTGAATTTGTAACAGACAATGTTTTAAACTTTACGGACCGATGTCTTACCCGGGGCACTGTGGTTTCATTTGTGAGGGTTTTATGTGTGTCATCTATATATATCATTAATAAAAGCATTGGACGTTTCTTGCACTTCAAATCTTGCGCTCCTTGTTTTTCTTTTATTATATTGCAAAACAGCTATTTACACACACTCACATATACAGGTCTACACCCACTCTGGATCTCACTGGTAACGACTCTGTTACTTCCAGTTATGACTTCAAAAGTCCGATCAACTTAGCCGAAGACGAAGGTGAAGATGATTGCGAAGTGCCTGGAGAACTTGCTAAACTGCTACTTCAGGAAGATAGGGCAACTCAGTCGCATGAAGAGTCGGTGGAATCAATAAATCTGGGTACAGAGATAGACAAGAAAGATGTCAAGATCGGGGAAAATTCGGAGCTTAGTGTGAAGCAACGGTTGATTCAGATGTTGCGTGACTATGTTGAGATATTTGTCTGGTCTTATAAAGATATGCCTGGGTTGGATACCGATATTGTAGTTCACCGATTGCCTACCAAGGAAGACTGTCCTCCAGTGAAACAGAAGGTCCGCCGAATGCGCCCAGATATGTCTGAGAAAATCAAGGCTGAGGTTATGAAACAGTTTGACGCCGGTTTTCTAGCAGTTACTTCTTACCCACAGTGGGTGGCCAATGTGGTTCCAATGCCGAAGAAGGATGGTAAGGTTCGGGTAAGGTTCGAATGTGTGTTGACTACAGGGATTTGAACAGGGCGAGCCCCAAAGATGATTTCCCTCTACCTCATATCGATGTTTTGGTTGACAACACCGCTCAACATAAGGTATTCTCCTTTATGGATGGTTTCTCCGGTTATAATCAGATTAAAATGGCTCCCGAGGACATGGAGAAGATAACCTTTGTCACTCAATGGGGTACCTTTTGCTACAAGGTCATGCCTTTTGGATTGAAAAATACTGGGGTAACGTATCAGCGTGACATGGTTGCTTTGTTCCATGATATGATCCATCATGAGATTGAGGTATACGTTGATGACATGATTGCAAGATCCCAGACTGAGTAAGAGCACCTTGACCATCTTTAGAAATTATTTGACAGGTTGAAGTTGTACAAGCTAAGGTTAAACCCGAACAAGTGCACCTTCGGGGTGAGATCTGGTAAGCTGTTGGGTTTTGTCGTAAGCGATAAAGGTATTCAAGTGGATCCTGCAAAGGTGAAGGCCATACAGGAAATGCCAGCACCCCGAACAGAAAAAGAAGTCAGAGGCTTTCTGGGACGACTGAATTACATTGCCCGATTCATCTCGCACCTAACTGCTACTTGTGACCCAATCTTCAAGCTACTGAAGAAAGATCAAGTAGTACGTTGGAACGATGAATGTCGGGCCTCTTTCGAAAGGATCAAAGAATATCTCCAAGAGCCACCCATTATGATGCCACCAGTTGAAGGGAGACCTCTGATCTTATACTTGATAGTACTCGATAACTCAATGGGGTGTGTGCTGGGGCAGCATGACGAGTCTGGCTGAAAAGAGCATGCTATTTATTACCTTAGAAAAAAGTTTACCAACTGTGAGACCCGATACTCACTGCTCAAGAAAACTTGCTGCGCTTTGGCATGGGCTGCTCGTCGACTAAGATAGTATATGCTAACTCACACTACTCTATTGATATCAAAGATGGATCCAATCAAGTAAATCTTCGAAAAGCCTGCCTTATCCGGAAGAATAGAAATATGGCAGATGATCTTGACTGAGTATGACATCTAGTACACGACCCAAAAGGCAATCAAGGGAAGTGTGTTGGCAGACCATTTGGCACATCAGGCAGTGGATGATTACCAATCTATGAACTTTGAATTTCCATATGAGAATATCATGATAGTAACCGACTGTGAAGAACTTGGACCGGATGAAGGACCTGAGGAGGGATCCCGATGGTATATGTACTTTGATGGAGCTTCAAACGCTTTGGGCAATGGCATTGGTGTCGTGATCATATCTTCTAAAGGCTCTCATACTCCGTTCACCGCCTGACTATGTTTCAACTGCACCAACAATATGGCGGAGTATGAAGCGTGCATCATGGGTCTTCAAGCAGCAATTGACCTAAGGATTAAGTTTCTGAGTGTACTCGGAGATTCCGCTCTCGTGATCAGTCAGATCAAAGGCGAGTGGGATACGAAACACCCAAATCTTATTCCTTACAAGGAGTATGTGTTGACATTGCTTCCCCACTTTGAGGAGATAACCTTTGAACACTTCCCTAGAGAGGAGAATCAGTTGGCGGACGCGCTAGCTACGATGTCTTCTATGTTTAAAGTCAATTGGGACAACGAAGCTCCCCAGATTATCATTGAAAAACTGGACGAACCTGCACATTGATGTGACCTTGAGACTGAAGAGGTAGCAGATAAACCCTAGTTTCATGAGGTGAAGAGATACCTTGAGGCTCAGGAATACCCCGAGGGTGCATCTATTAATGACAAGAAGTTTCTGAGGAGGTTCGCGACGAAGTTCTTCATCATCAATGGTATCCTTTACAAGTGTAACCACGATTCAACCTTACTACGATGTGTGGATAAGAACGAAGCAGAAAGGATCATGACAGAGTTACATGAAGGTACTTTCAGAACTCATTCCAGTGGACACACCATGGCAAAGAAAATCCTTCGGGAAGGATATTTCTGGTCCACAATGGAAGCCGACTGTTATCAGCATTCTCGGACCTATCACAAGTGCCAAGTCTATGCTGATAAGGTGCATATACCTCCAGTTCCTCTGAACTTCTTGACTGAACCTTGGCCTTTTGCAATGTGGGGCATTGACATGAACGAAGAGATCATACCTACAACATCCAATGGGCATCATTTCATCTTGGTAGCTATTGATTACTTTACGAAGTGGGTTGAAGCGGCTTCCTTTGCTACCGTAACCAAGAACGTCGTGGCACGGTTCATTCGGCATAATCTGATTTGTCGATACGGTGTACCAGAGAGGATCATTACGGACAATGGTACAAATCTCAACAATAAAATGATCACTGAGCTCTGCAAGCAGTTCAAGATACAACATCACAACTCTTCTCCTTACCGGTCGAAGATGAATGGGGTTGTTGAAGCGGCTAATAAGAACATTAAAAAGATTGTGCAGAAGATGACGGTGACGTACAAAGAATGGCATGAGATGTTACCATTTACTCTTCATGGGTACCGTACCTCAACAGAAACGTCAATAGGGGTAACACCCTATTCTTTGGTTTATGGCATGGAGGCAGTCTTGTCCATTGAAGTTCAGATACCCTCTCTCCGAATCATGAAGGATGCAGGTTTGAGCGAAGATGACTGGATTCAGACCCGGCTTGATCAGCTGAACCTAATCGACGAAAAGAGACTTACTGCTATTTGTCATAGTCAAACGTATCAAAAGCGGATGATCAAGGCATTTAACAAGAAAGTTAGACGACAAGAGTATCGAGTCGGGGACCTGGTTATCAAGCGCATCATACTGCCACAAGGTGATCCCAGGGGAAAATGGACCCCTACCTACGAAGGGTCATTTGTGGTTAAGAACATTTTCTCAGGAGGAGCTATGATTCTAACCACCATGGATGGTGACTACCTTCCTCACCCCGTCAATATAGACATAGTGAAAAGATACTACGCATAATCAAAGACTCGCTAGGTCGACTGGACTAGGCAAAAATAAGGGCTTCCTGGCGAACCAAAAGGGTTCGGGCAAAAATAAGGGATGAAAATAAAAAAAATTTGTACACCCGGCAAGTCGAAAACCTGAAAAGGCGGCTTGGGCAAAAAAGGGTATCCCGGTGGACTGAAAACCCGAAAGGGCGGTCCAGGAAAAAATTAGGGATCAAAGTGTAACATTATGTCTCATTGGATCACCTTGCATCCAGACTTCAGTATCGACTATCAAGCTCGGACGACAATAATCAATCTGATCTACCATCAACCAAGTAGCAAAGTGATGAGACGCTTGAGGACATAAAGGCAATAGCAGAGTTGGAACCCAGTGGGATTGTTCACATAGCTGTTTGTTTAGTTTTTCACAAATCGTATAAACTTTATTTGCTGGGCGGCGTTCTCTTACTAGAACGTCATCCTCTTGTACAAAAAACGCCTATTTACAGGCCAATACTTCAAAATCAATACAATTCATTTTCAAAGAAATTTCAAACTATTTTTCCTTTCTCTGTTTTGTTTTGCAAAAAACGTCCAATGTTCAGTTTTTGATATATGCATTTGACATTAATTGCTGCTCATAAATACTTACATGCGAAACAAAAGATGATTACTCGTAATATCAGAAACAGGGGTAATAAAATTGTCCAAACTGTACAGTTTCTCTATCCACCAGGTACAATGGTAAATTCAGCTGAAGAATATGGCTAAGATACTTTCACTCCCCGCAGAGTAAGACAGTAATGATAGCTCTCCCCAGCTGAGACTTGCAACTGTGAATGAATCAGTAATATTCTCCCCCAAGCAGATTTTATCTACCATCAATACTGAAAAGGCTTAATATCCCCGGCAATCTTAATATTCCCCAACGGAGTATAAGAATATTCCCCGGCAGAATACAAGATATCCCCAGTGGAGTTAAAATTTTCCCATCGCAGTCTGAAAAAGCTTTCCCAGCGGAGTTGAAGAATCATCCCCAGTAGACTCTGGAAGTTCATCCCCGACGAAGTATAAAAATAAATATCCCCAGCCGAGTTCAAAGGAAGATTGTCCCCAACAAAGCTCAAAGGATTATCCCCATTAGAGTCTAAAAGGTTATCCCTAGTGAAGTCGCAACTGAAAGATCATCCTCAGCGGAGTTCTTTCCTTTCACAAACAGGAATTCAATCCCCAACAGGATTCAATATCTCCAGCAACGGTAATTCATCCCCAGTGGAATTTATCGGTGGAATCCTCAGTAGAATATCTCTTCCCCACAGAGTAATCTCCTCATCAGTTTATTCCCCAACGGAGTTATCCTCTCCTGCAGGTTTATTCTTACAATCATCTTCATTCGTCATCCCTAGCAGAAACGAAGAATTCAACTCTATTCTCCAGCAGCTATTCGGGATTTGTTTTCCCCAGCTAAAAGCATTACATTTCCATACATCATGACATATGCATATACGCATCATACAACACAATCTCATTTATTTTGAGAACATCATTGCTTGATATATATCATGTATTGCATACGACTGACCTTTACCTTTCAGGAAGGATGCAGTTAAGTTCTCAGCTATGTCGAAGACCTGACCGGTTCTTAAATCTCAACTGAATTATTCTCAGTTGAATTACAGATAAGGTTCTCAATCTCGACAATTTTCCTCCGTTGAAGTGTGGACGAGTTCTAAAATCTCAACAGAATTATCCTTCGTTGAAGACCAGACAATCCTAGATCTTGATGAAGATGTTTCCCTCAGTAGAAGACCTGACCGGTTCTTAAATCTCAACTGAATTATTCTTGGTTGAATTACAGATAAGGTTCTCAATCTCGACAATTTTCCTCCGTTGAAGTGTGGACGAGTTCTAAAATCTCAACAGAATTATCCTCCGTTGAAGACTAGACAATCCTAGATCTTGATGAAGATGTTTCCCTTAGTCAAAGACCTGACCGGTTCTTAAATCTCAACTGAATTGTTCTCGGTTGAATTATAGATAAGGTTCTCAATCTCGACAATTTTCCTCCGTCGAAGTGTGGACGAATTCTAAAATCTCAACAAAATTATCCTCTGTTGAAGACCAGACAGTCCTAGATCTTGATGAAGATGTTTCCTTTAGTCGAAGACCTGACTGGTTCTTAAATCTCAACTGAATTATTCTCGGTTGAATTACAGATAAGGTTCTCAATCTCGATAATTTTCCTCCGTCGTAGTATGGACAAGTTCTAAAATCTCAACAGAATTATCCTCCGTTTAAGACCAGACAGTCCTAGATCTTGATGAAGATGTCTCCCTCAGTCGAAGACCTGACCGGTTCTTAAATCTCAACTGAATTATCCTCGGTTGAATTACAGATAAGGTTCTCAATCTCGATAATTTTCCTCCGTCGAAGTGTGGACGAGTTCTAAAATCTCAACAGAATTATCCTCCGTTGAAGACCAGATAATCCTAGATCTTGATGAAGATGTTTCCCTCAGTCGAAGACCTGACCGGTTCTTAAATCTCAACTGAATTATTCTCGGTTAAATTATAGATAAGGTTCTCAATCTCGACAATTTCCTCCGTCGTAGTGTGGACAAGTTCTAAAATCTCAACAGAATTATCCTCCATTGAAGACCAGACAGTCCTAGATCTTGATGAAGATGTTTCCCTTAGTCGAAGACCTGACCGGTTCTTAAATCTCAACTGAATTATTCTCGGTTGAATTACAGATAAGGTTCTCAATCTCTATAATTTTCCTCCGTCGTAGTGTGGACAAGTTCTAAAATCTCAACAAAATTATCCTCCGTTGAAGATCAAATAGTCCTAGATCTTGATGAAGATGTTTCCCTCAGTCGAAGACTTGACCGGTTCTTAAATCTCAACTGAATTATTCTCGGTTGAATTATAGATAAGGTTCTCAATCTCGACAAATTTCTCCTAGTTGAATTACAGACAAGTTCTTAAAACTCAGCAGAGGCATTCTCTCAGTTGAAGTACAGGCAAGTTCCTAAATCTCAACAAAGATCAGGATTCCCCAGCGGAATCCTCCACAGCAACAGATATGCAAGTTCTCGCTAAGGAATCTCTTATGCGATCGACACTCATGCAGATGGAATCTTTAAGCCCATCCTCCCACCAACAATTTCCAAATGGCATCTGTAAGCCCATTCCCGACATCACGAGGCTGATACCACTTCATGCGAGTGCAAATTTCTGGGCACTCTAGTGTTCAATCATCTTCCACCTTCAGATCACGAAAGGCACGAAAGCCAATCTACATCCTCAGGTTTAAGAAGATTGAACAGGGGCAGCTGTTGTACCCCAAAATTTTCCCTCTCATATTTCTCAAGACATTGCAAGGAAAATCTCCAAGTGGCTCAAGGTTGCTTAAGAGTTGGACAGTCAAGCTATCTCCTAAGGCAGTCAACCCCAAATTAGGGTTTTGTGTTGCATCAAGATCCTTGAGTCAAAAAGACCTCAAGTGCTCCCTAATGTCCTAATATGTTCTCAAGATCATCCATGTCAAATTTCAAGCCTTGCAGAGGAAGTTTGCTCAGTCAATTGCTCAAAGGGCCCAAAATCGAGTGTGCTAGGGCAAAAGTCAACGGTGACATATAAACAGTCAAACTTCAATATTTTTTGTCAACATTCTCATTTTGAAGGATATTTAATCATTTTATCAAGGGTTGATCATGATTCACCAAGGATTGCTCAAAATTCATCAAGACTCAAAAGTTGCTAAATTAGGGTTTTGTAGGAAAAGTCAACTCAACTTTGACCAAGCATAACCTTCTCATACTTTATGAGAAATGACCCATACAAAGCTCATCTTTAAGAGGATGAAATTTCCTACAATCCTTATTCATACCCCAAGATCAAGAAATGCACTCACAAGAGGTTATAAATTTGGACATTATAGGTCATTTTTGAAAGTCAACAAAAACACCTTTTTTGCCAAAGCTTATAACTTGAGAATGGAACATCAAAATGATATGAGACCAAAAGGGTTGGTTAGAGGACATATTAAGCTTTCTAAAAAGTCCAAGAAAACCTCCAAAAGTTCAAAATTGAAGAAGTTATGCATTGTTGAAGTTGGACATTTTTGCAAAATTGCCAAAAGTCAACTATCCACAAAACTTCAAATTTTGTCAAATGGGCCCATTCTTTTCCACTTGATTTGAGCTTTAATCATTGTCCAAGTGTCCTAGCTTCAGCCATGAGCCCATATCTTATTTTTATTATTTTATTTGATTTTTTATTGAATTATTTCATTTTAAATCAAATTAAATCATATAAAATCCAAGCTTTGATTACCTAAGATCTTTTTGGTTATTTCAGGTTATAATTATCATCAATATCATCATCAAACTCGAATCTCACCATGCCATGTGCAAAAAGATTGAGTTTTGGCAAATTTGGAAGGTTTAGTAATGGTGAATCAAATCAAATTTCAATGCATTGATATGGAAGGATTCAGGCCATATTTGTTACCCTAGCACATTGTATGAACATAAGGAAGCTAAACAAATCGAAATAAGGGTGGGAGGCTGCAATAAAAGGCAAAACAAAACTTGAAAAATAAACAAAAAAATCTTGAATTTGAATCCATAGTTAGAGAGATTTTCAGAAGCTGAGACCGGTCCCAAACGATTCCTGGGTGCTCACTCAGTCTACCTGGATCAAGAACAAGCATTCTCAGACCACCCAAAGCGTTGTAAGTATCACGATAATCCCCTTGGTTCTTGAATTCGGTTTGATCTGTTCTTGCATCTATAACAATAATTAACTGCATAATCATGATCACCATGTCATTTGCTAACTTTCTGTAATAGCCAATTCCATTTATAGGCGCTGTAACCCTAAATCGCCATAGCTAGGGTTGCGTTTTTTGTTTTTAGGGTTTTCTTTTTCAGGAAAAATCAGGGCTCAAGAAGGGTATAATGTTAATCAGGAAGCCAAGACGAACTCAGCCATGTGTTTGGAATTGATTTATGTGGCCTAGAATTGATTTTAGAGCAAGCTTGCGCATTTAGCTGTGGATCCAAATCCGCAGATAATATTTGCAGGGGCTGGAGGTAGGGGACGATGGCGTGTCGCTTACCCAATGGCCAATTCAAAAACCACGTGCGCTTTTTATTGTTTACTGGCATATTAACTTGTTTTAACATATTATACTTTGTGCGTATATTATTAACAATTGAAGCAAAACGACCTAGTGGTAAAGCGAGCTGGCAATCAGGTTCAGGACCTGGGTTCGAACCCCAGGTCCTTCACTTCTTTGATAATTTTGCTTTTCAGGCGATCTAGTACACATTCAAGTCAGCATCTCACCATACATCATCATTCAATCAATTGCCAGATGGCCATTGGCCAGATCTGGTGGCCAAGAGATGATGGTCCACCATAGTCCAAGTCAGCGTGCAAGCATCAGATCTGAAAAGTCAAACCAGGCCAGCGCTTAATGGGCCTCAGGATTGCTATTCTGACCTCCAAAAAACAGGCTCATACCTCTTTTCTCTTATATATTTACTTTTCTTGTTTTATTTACTTGTTTTATTATATTTTATTTAATTAATTAACCAACTAAAAAAATTCTTTTCTTTAAAATAAAATCACAAAAAAATAGTTTTTATCAAATTAAACTTTAACTTTTTTTTTTAATAAATACTAATTAAAATTAATTTAGGTTTTTAATGTTAGAATAATTTTAATCTTTTTTTGTAAATAATTAAAATTAACTAAACATAATTAGGTTTTTACTAACTCAATTAATTTTTATTTCTTTCTTAAAATACCAAAAGACCAAAAATAACTTATTTTTATTAATTAACTTAATTAATTTAATTTAGTAATTAATTTAGGTAATTTTCTTTCTTAATACAAAAAAAAATCTTTTCTTTAACAAAAAAAGGGTCAAAACCCTAGAACTTTGCGCTCGATTTAATTTCCCGCACGCGATCTATTTATTCAATATTGTACTTGTTCCCGATTTGTAATAGCTAATAGGACCTTTATTTATTTTTTATCGCCTTATTTATTTTTACAATGGGTTTGTCTTTGGCGATGTAAATACCTGACGCCTTGTAATTTAAATTCCGCATTTTATTTCCCGCAAAATATGACTGTTAGATGTTTGATAATAGGAATGCATGACAAGACTGAATGTTTTAACCTAAAATCAACTTAGATCACCCTTAACATGTACAAAGATAAAATTAACTGAAATCAACACACTCGCACATGCGCACTCTTAGGGTACACCTCACTTGGTTGCCTTCGTACACGGTCATTGAGTATAGGTCACTTTAGAGGTTGCCATCTTGTCTAAAAGATCATAGTCGCCTCGAAACGGTTGCCTCGGATATTGTTGCCTCAAACAAATGATCTAAGACATTAGGGTTACCGCTAAGGCGTCCTAACATTGCTTTAGTAACCGTAAGTCCCTAATTCAAATTGACCCTTAAAACTCCAACGACGATGCTACCTACTCATCAATAGTGGGATAGCATTGTCTAAAGGAAGATAGCATAGAATGATTCCTTTTTCGAGTAGGTAGATGGTTCTTAATGTACTCGCTCCTTCAAAAAACAAAAACTTTTCACACTTACACTTTTCGAACAAAGTTTTCAAAAACACTTCATACACTCTTGAGGACAGAAGCAAGAGTTAAATCAAAGTTTCAAATAAAAACTTTTCAAACCCACAAGCACAAAGAAAGCAATTTTGAAAACAATATGAGCAAGTATCTAAGAGCCCGTGGATAACCATGGATAGAAAGGGTGCTAATACCTTCCCTTTCTATAATCTACCCCCCCGAACCCGAGAAATATCTCAAAAAAGGAATTTTTCTGTGCTTTTTTCCTTTCCTTGTTGGATAAAATAAAAGTCGGTGGCGACTCTTGCTTACCGCGACATTTTGCAAATACAAACGCAAAATGCAAACCAGCATTCCAAAAAACAGTCAGTTCTTCCCACCGTATCATACCAGTGTTTTCCCAGGCTGTGATGAAAGTTGTCATTTCTGTTTGTCCTCACCAACCAGTTGTACTTTGTTGAAAGCAGGAGTTCAGTGCCTATTAGATAACAAGGAAATTTTGTTCGAAAAGACTTTTGTTCCAACTATTTCTTATAATGATGTTTCCATCGTTACCATTTCCGATAATTCTTCTAGGGTCTCCACCAAAAGACCCGTTAGAATTACATCAGTTCCAAAAGTAACTCCTTTGATAATTAAAATGCTTGGACGAATCCCATATTCTTCATACAAAACCGTAACATGGAATTATGGAGGGGATGTCTACTACCACGGTATCAAGCAAGATTGGCCAGCTGCTGAAGATTCAAGTTCTGAGAAGGATGACTCCAATATCAGTAATATTGCAGTGACTAGCAAGATTACCCGAAGCGGAAGGATTTTCTCTCCAGAAATTGATCCCCCAAAGCAGTTTCTGGACCCGTAATCATTCCTATTGTTGTTGCTCCTCCAAAGGCCGTTCCCAGTCCTACAATAATCTCTGCTAATACTCCTACTGACAAAGTTGTTACAATCTTTGCTATCACCCCTACTGATATTCCTCCTGCCGAATCAATTGAGACACGAGGTAAAAGTATTCTGATTGAGCCTGTCCGGATGAAGGCACAATCATTGGCTATCTCTGAGACCTCCTGGAAAGAGATAGAGGAAATTCTAAAGATCATAAAAAGAAGCGACTACAATATAGTCGAGCAACTGGGGCAAACTCCATCTAAAATTTCCATGCTGGCTTTACTACTATCTTCTGAGGCGTATGCAAAGGCGTTGGTAAAATTCCTGAAAATTGCCCATGTACCCCAAGAAACATCTGCCGATCAGTTCCAAGACTGCGTAGCCATCTTGACTGCAAATAATGGTCTAGGTTTTTCGGATGCTCATTTAACGCCAAGAGGAAGGAAGCATAATGAGGCATTGTATGTATGATCGGTGGAAATAGAACTGACTGTTTTTTAGCTGGTTTCGCGAAATGTCGCGGTAAGCAAGAGTCGCCACCGTCTTTTATGTTCTCCAACATGGAAAGGACAAAAGCACAGCAAAATTCCTTATTCGAGATTGTTTCTCGGTTCGGGAGGTAGATTATAGAAAGGGAAGGTGTTAGCACCCTTTCTATCCGTGGTTATCCACGGGCTCTTAGGTACTTGCTCTTATGTTTTCAAAATTTGTTTGCTTTTCAAGTGTGTGTGGGTTTTGAAAAAGTTTCGTTTGAAAAATTTCTAAGTAACTCTTGTATCTGTCCTCAAGAGTGTATGAAGTGTTTTGTTTGAAAACTTTTTGAAAGTGTGGGGTGCGAAAAGTTGTTTCGTTTGTTTTGAAAAGAGCAAGTACTTAAGAGAAGTCTACCTACCCTAAGGAATTAAGCTATGTAAGAGTCCTTTAGATAGTGCTATCCCACCATTGAGAGGTAGGTAGCACCATCGTTGGAGGTATTCGGGTCAATTCGAGTAAGGGATAGTGTGGTCACCAAAGCAATGGTAGGACATCTTAGAAGTAACCCTAATGTCCTAGATCCTTTTATCCGAGGCAACCGTTTCGAGGCGACTGGATCTTTAGACAGAAGGGCGACCTCTAAAACACCCTATACTTGACGACCACGTTCGAGGCAACCAGTAAGGCGTACCCTAGGAGTGGCATGTGCTTTGTGTGTTGTTTTTCAGTTAAGGTTATCTTGTATATTATTTGTGAGCTACGGATTGATTTTATTTACATACATTCTTGCAGGCATATTAACAATTAGGAGTGCGGAAAATAAATTGCAAAAATGTAAATCTAACTATTACAAGGCGCGGGTCTATACATCGCCAAAAAAACAAAGACCCGTTTTGGTAAATAAGTGCGAGAAATTTAAATAAAGCGATAAACCTATTTAATTATTACATACTCTGTACAGATACATAAATAATTAAAATAAATAAATGCACGCGAATAGAAATTTAATCGGGAACGTCCTAAGGGTTTTGACCCTTTTAAGAAAAGAATTGAATTTTTTGTCCTTTTTTGTGATTAAATGAAATTAGAATTAATGACTAATTAATTAATTAATTAAAAGAAAAAATGTTTTTTGTATTTTTATGTTTTTAATGAAATAAAATAAAAGGAATTAAAATTAAAAGTTAATAAAAACCTAATTCTAAATTTATTTTAGTTATTAAGAAAAAAAGGTTAAAGTTGCCTAATTAAAACTAATTCAATTTATTAGTATTTATTTACAAAATAATTACCTAAATGAAATTAATAAAGTATTTACATTTTTTTTGTTTTTTTTTAATTTTTATTATTAAAAATGTAGATTAATTAAATGGTTAGTAATTAAAACAATTAAATAAATAAAGCAAATGAAAAAAAAGAAAAAAAGAAATGCAAACCCAAAAGGGGGGGTATGGGCCAGAATGGGGTGTTTGATTTAGAAATTCTGGCCCAAGAACACTCCAAGCCTTGTTGACTTTGGGAATCGCCTATGCCTGCTTTGACCTGAGAACATGATGCTCCTTCCCTTGTGGCCATTGGATTTGCACTTGGAGACACTTGGCGTATGGATTTGTGAGGTCGTATGGTGAACTTCTGGGAAAACGCTGCATGAGAATATATTAGGAAAAATATGAACAATTATATGGGGGACCTGGGAATCGAACCCAGGTCCCAAGGCATTTTGCACGTTCCCATTAACCAATCCAACTACACGCTTCAATTGTCATTTAACTAGAGAGGAATTATTATATTGATTAACAAAATGCTAAGCTGGAAAACATAAATCGCGCGCGCCTTTTTTGAATGGACCAACCAGGTGCAAGCACATCGCCGTCTTCTTCCCTGAAACTACAAGAAATAGAGTTAGATAGCGGGGGTTTTAAACCCCCACAACCTGCAACATTGAAAAATAGTGAATAGGCGTAGGTGCAAGATAAATTGGGCGCGAGGGTTGGGTTGTGTTTGTCTCGTCCTTCTGAGTCCAATCATGGGTCTTAGACGTTCTGATTTTACAGTATGTGAAAAGCCCTAAATCAAAAGCTCTGAAACCCTAGGATTCGTTAATGGTGGTTTCGATTCCAGGGCCCCATAATACAATTGATTTGTACCATTAGCTTCAGAAGAGTGTTAGCAACTTAAATCACACAAAAAATTTCATCAATGATGCATGTATAATGAATTATGATTGTGAGATAAATATGCAAACCGTGAGTTCGTGTGGGGCGTTTTCTTGGGTGTTGACGCGTGGTTTTGATCTCCAAAGGTTCCTGGGGACTTAGGCAATGTATTGGAATCAATTAAAAGTTTGGAAATGGCCTGGAAGTAAGAAAACAGATTTCAACTTTTGCTTGATTTTTTGGATTTTGGTTATGCCGTTTTAGGAGTCTCCAGGTCGTGCTTCAGGTCTGCAAGGCTTGCATATATGTGTATGAATGAGAATCAAGTGACATCAGGAGCCTTAAACCATTGCAATGATGTTTTGAGATTCTTCATAACCACCATTAAAGGAACTTGCCATGTTTGTTCAAAATGTGAATTTTCCTGCCTAAATGATCTTTACACGAATTTGGTAGGTGTATTATGATGCATCAAAGTCATTCAAACCACAAGATATCATTGAATTAATTTTTTTGATTTTATTTGAATTTTATGGATTTAAAATGAATTAAATCAAATAAAATTAAATAAAAATAGAAAAATTAATGTTTAATCTTGAAATTGATCATGGGACACGTGGGTGGCATGACAAGGCTGAGCCAAGTGGAAAAAAGTGGGCCCTTTTGTCAAAAATTGAAGTTTCAAGGATAATTGACTTTTGCCATTTCACAAAAATTTCCCAACTTCCTCAATGCATATATTGCTCAATTTTGATCATATGAACATGTTCTTTGACATTTTGGAAAGGTCTTGAAGTCCTCTAATCAATGCCTTTGGTCCCATGTCATTTTGATTTACCAATCTCAAGTTATGGTCTTTGACTTAAAGTGCATTTTTGTTGACTTTTGAAAATGACCTATAATGTTGAAATTGATAACTTTTTGTGAGAGCATTTATTGGACTTGGAATGTGAAGACGAGTTGTAGGAAATGTCCTCCCCTTCAATATGAAAATTGGATTGGATTTTTCTGATGAACCATGAAAAAGTTATGCCTTGGTCAAGTTACAGTTGACTTTTCAACTGTCCAAAAATAGAAACTTTTGCATCTTGATGATTTTTTGAGCCATTCTTGTGAAATCATGGTCAAGATTTGACCAAATGATGATTGTGGATTCAAAATAAGATGTTGACCAAAAAATTTTACTTTTGACTGCCAAATGACCATTTTGCCCCTACAGTTGATTGTGAAGTAATTAGGGTTTTTAACTGTGCAACTTGACCTTGTGAGCCTTGAAACTTGACATGTAGGTGCTTGACAATGTGTATAGGCATATGTGACTTGATTGAGCCCTTTAAAACCTCAACTTCCTTGCAAGAACCAAAACCCTAGTTTTTTGACTGGCTTAGGAGGGTGCTTGACTGTGCAATCCTTGAGTAGACTTGAGCAAATTGAGATGATGCTTGTCAAAACTTTGAAGAATATGGGAGGGCAAATTTTGGGGTACAACAGTTGCCCCTGTTCAATCTTCTTAAACCTGAGAATGTAGATTGGCTTGCGTGCCTTTCGTGATCCGAGGGTGGAAGATGATTGAACACTAGAGTGCCCAGAAATTTGCACTCGCATAGTAGAGTATTAGCAGTGTGGTGGCGGGAATGGGCTTAAAGATGCCATTTGGAGAGATGGTGGATAGGAGGACGGGCTTATAGATTCCATCTGGAGATGTGACAGAAACTTATAGGGAATGGGCTTATAGATGCCATTTAGAAAGATGGTATGGGAGGATGGGCTTATAGATGTCATCTGGATGATGTAACAGAACCTTGTCGAGAATGGGCTTATAGATGCCATTTGGAAAGATGGATATGAGGATGGGCTTATAGATGCCATTTGGAGACGTGACAGAACCTTGTCGGTAATGGGCTCATAGATGCCATTTGGAGACGGCATGGGAGGATGGGCTTATAGATGCCATCTGGAGATGTGACAGAACCTTGTCGGGAATGGGCTTATAGATGCCATTTGGAGACTGTTGACAGGTGGATAGGCTTATAGATGCCATCTGGAGGTGGTCTGTTGAACTGTAATTTTTGTAAGTTGAAAGAGGGAACCTGTGTAGGGTTGCCTGATGATGAGCTCGTGTAAAGCTGCATCTTGGAATGGAGAAGGAACCTGTGTAGGGTTACTTTGATGACGAGTCCGTGTAAAACTGCGACTGGAGTTTGAGAAGGGAACCTGTGTAGGGTTTACTGATGACGAGTCCGTGTAAAATTGCATCTGGAGTTAAGAAGGAAACCTGTGTAGGGTTTACTGATGACAAGTTCATGTAAAACTGCATCCTTGGAAATAGAGAACCTGTGTAGGGTTTCTGGGTGACGAGTCCGTGTAAAACTTCATCTTTAGAAAGAGAGAACCTGTGTAGGGTTTCTTGATGACGAGTTCGTGTAAAACTGCATCTGAAATGGAGAAGGAACCTGTGTGGGGTTACTTGGTGACGAGTCCGTGTAAAGCTGCATCTGAAATGGAGAAGAAACCTGTGTGGGGTTACTTTGATGACGAGCCCGTGTAAAACTGTATCTGGAGCTGAGAAGGAAACTTGTGTAGGGTTTACTGATGACGAGTCCGTGTAAAACTGCATCCTTGGAAATGGAGAACCTGTGTAGGGTTTCTGGGTGACGAGTCCGTGTAAAACTTCATCTTTGGAAAGAGAGAACCTGTGTAGGGTTTCTTGATGACGAGTCCGTGTAAAACTACGTCTGGAGAGAGAGAACCTGTGTAGGGTTTCTTCGGGGTAAGTTCGTGTAAAACTTCTGGAGGAACCGGGGTAAGGTTACTTCGGGATAAGTCCGTGTAAGACTTCTGGAGGAACCGGGGTAAGGTTACTGCAGGGTAAGTTCGTGTAAAACTTCTTGATGAACCGGGGTAAGGTTATCTTGAGATAAATCTGTGTAAGACTTCTGGAGGAACCGGGGTAAGGTTACTGCAGGATAAGTTCGTGTAAAACTTCTTGATGAACCGGGGTAAGGTCATCTTGAGATAAGTCCGTGTAAGACTTCTGGAGGAACCGGGGCAAGGTTACTGCATGATAAGTCCGTGTAAGACTTTTTCTGAAAGAAAGGGAACCGGTGTAGGGTTACTTTGATGATAAGTCCGTGTAAGACTTCTTCTGAAAGAAAAGGAACCGGTGTAGGGTTACTTTGATGATAAGTCCGTGTAAGACTTTGTCTGAAAGAAAAGGAACCGGTGTAGGGTTACTTTGATGATAAGTCCGTGTAAGACTTCGTCTGAAAATTGAGAAGGAACTGGTGTGGGGTTGCCTGATGATGAGTTCGTGTAAAACTACATCTGAAGTTGAGAGGGAACCGGTGTAGGGTTGCCTGTTGATGAGCCCGTGTAAGACTTCTTCTAAAAGAAAAGGAACCGGTGTAGGGTTGCCTGAGAATGATCAAGTAGATAATTGTCCTGTTTGGTTTCGGATATTAACCCACGATCAGTCGTCCACAGAATTTTCCTAGCTTGTTACCAGTATTGATATGGAACTGCAGAGGTAGATGGTAATCATCTTTTGATTGACCTTTTCCTGAAAAGGCAAGCGTTAGCTGTATGCAGTGTCATGATGCATGAACTGCATGATATTAAGATGTTCTCAAGAATAAATGAGATTGGGTCGTATGCACTTTATCATGTATGTAAGCAGGATGTATGAAATGTGATATGTTTATGAATGTGTTTTCGTCTAGGAAAATAAATCCTTGACGATTGCCGGGAAGTTTGTTGAATCCTGGGCTGATGTTGAAGAGTCGAGCTCTTCGTTTCCGCTGGGGATGATGGTTGTAAGAATAAACCGGTAGGAGAAGATGACTCCGTTGGGGAATAAACTTGTTGGAGAGGTTACTCTGCGGGGAATTACTCTATGGGAAGAGATACTTCGCTGAGGTTTTGATGATAACTCCGTTGGGGATTCCATTGATGAGCTATGTTGGGGAATTTTGATAAACTCCGTTGGGGATAGGAAGAACTTCGCCGAGGACGATCTTTCCGTGGCAATTAGCTTAGGATAACCCAGTTATAAGCTCTGGTGAGGAATAACCTTTGAATATGGTCGGGGAGAGACGTTCGTACTCTGCAGGTGATAAGCTTCCAGAATCTACTGGGCATAAGCTTCCAGAATCTACCGGGGAGGATGATTCAACCCTCTTGGGGAAACTTTTGAGACTGTACTGGGGAGTGGCTCCACTAGGGTGTCTTGTATTCCACCGGGGAACAATCTTATATTAAGACTGTCGGGGATGCTTGCTTCGGAACATTTGTATACTCCACTGGGGAATGTTGAGATCTTCTGGGAATACCCAACTTCCTTAAGGCTGATAGTAGACTAACTCTGCTTGGGGAGCGCCTTGCTGACTTGTTAGGGATACTGTGCCTTTTGTAGGGCTGATGATAGACCCACTCTGCTCGGGGGGAATATTGCTGAATCTTATCTTACTCTGCGGGGAGTGAAGGTATCTTGGTCACGTTCTTCAGCTGAACCTACCGTAGTACCTTGGTAGACAGAGCAACTAGATTGCTTATACAACTCATATTGCCCCGATTTCTGTGGGAGAAGATACCTGTGGAGGTGCTTGATGACTGCCGATTGACAAATCTTCTTCTGGTAGGAAAGTGACGAGATGACGGGACATAGTCATACGCTTTGATCCCTAACTTTTTCCTGGATCGCCCTTTCGGGTTTTCAATCCAACAGGATACCCATTTTTTCCCAAGCCGCCTTTTCAGGTTTTCGACTTGCCGGGTGTACAGATTTTTCTATTTCATCCCTTATTTTTGCCCGAACCCTTTTGGTTCGCCGGGAAGCCCTTATTTTTTCCTAGGCTAGTCGACCTAGCGGGTCTTTGATTGCGCGTAGTATTTTTTGACTATGTCTACGCTCTCAGGATGCAGGGAGTTGTCACTGTCGGTAATGTTGTATTGCCCTACTACCAGAAGATGTTTGATCGTACCAGATTTGTTGCTGGAATTCATGTCCACTGCCCCAGTTGATTCAGATGGAGATCTGCCCCTGGTTATTTGGCATTTGAGAGATTCCTTGAATCTTGACTGGACTGCCCCAGATGATATACCATGATCATGTCGTGCCCCTTGACTGGAAGTGTTTCTTCCGCTTGAGGTGACCTTTTGGTTGAGAAGATTCTTGTTCACTAGACATTCGTCGTGCGAATTTCTCTGCATGTTCGAACAAATAGTCATATGCAAACAATGTTATTCTAAAAATGCAAAACTTATGTCAGTCTTGAAGTTTTTGAAAATGCATTTTTTTAGTAAAACAAGCAAATTATGTAACATGTGATGTCAACTCAAGATTTTACAGCGAGCCTTAAGGAGTCAGGATACCTTTGTAACAGTATGCTTTCGAATTAACCCATGCTTCAGCTAGGACTTTTGAGGGTTATAACGTGGCCTGGTTCACGGTTTAAGAAACAAAGGATAAAGGCCCAAATTTTTATTTGTACCCACCCGCTCTTCGTGATGTTCTTCAAACCTAAACTCAGCTGATCATGCGTTAGACCTTGTTTGAGTCTTTGCTTTGATATACCAATGATGGTTCGGATCTTGACAGTTTATTTTGACCAGGCAGTCATTTCTTTTGGTGTTGAGGGTTTGTAAGACCTCTTTCTTTTGATTTTACTATCCCTGTTTTTGCCTGAACTGTTTCTTTTGGAATTACAGTCAGCGGGATGCCCCAGTTTTGTAAGTCTCCTTCATAGGTTTTGACTTATTGGGCTTTTGTTGAGAAATAATGACTTCCTGTCTTTATGATTATTCGGAACCATCACTGTCTTTTGTTTTGTAAGGATTTCTTTGGTGCCACTTGTTGTGCACCTGGATCAAACTGAGAGAACTACCCTGCCCCAGGTTATGATTAAGGGTTTTAATTTTCGAAAAGAAAAACTCCTACTTCTTTGGCTCAAAGGGGTTGACGAGGGATTATCTTCCTTATAACTCCAGTGTTTAGGAATTGAAACAATGCCTGTACCTCATCAGTGGGGTCTGTTCAAAAGCATATTGTAAATGTCGTGGTATCGTTTTCGTCATCCTCCCTCAAGAGGCTTAGAATTATTAATTGAGAGTTGAACATCAAGAAAAAATAAAAGCAATTTTGAATATAGTGAACACAATTACTTCAAAACAGACACGTGTAATGCATTAATGAAATAACCAAGTTTGGCATGAACAAATGTTTGAATAAGCAAAAGAAAATTACAACTTGGAAATTCTAATGGACAAAAAGTCTTCTCGTCTCAGGACTTGTCACTTCAAATGGTGAATCCTGCAGGGATGGTAAAAGAACTCAGCCTGACCCTCTTGGGTGAAATCCACTGCTCCTTCATTAATCAGGTCCTGGACCTTGTTCTTCAGAGCCCAGCAGTCGACAGTGTCATGTCCAGGACTATCAGAGTGGTATGCACATCTTTTGTTGGGATGATAGTTAGGAGCAGAGATGTTGGGGTTCCTGGGAGGAGCCCTAAGTGTAATCAGGTTCAATCTCAACAGGTGTTGTAAAGCTTGAAACGACGACACGTTGAGCTGGGTGAATTGCCTCCTGGGCTTGTTTGGCTTACTCTGATCAACCTGTTGCTCTGGGAGAGGTTGTGGTTGGACCTGTGAAGTGGTAGCAATTTGGAGAGGTCTATTCTTCACCATACCAGACTCTTGTCCTCTTGGAAGATGATCAATGACCTGGTCCCTGACTTGGACTAGTTACTTCATGTTGTATCTGTCTTGATGAAGCTGACTGATCATGGTCCTCAACTCTTCTTGCTCCCGAGCTAAGCCTTGGATGAGAGCCATTTTCCCTAGCATCTGGGTTCTCATTGTATCTACCTCAGCTTGCAGACGTTTCAGTCGTTCGTCCTTATCATCTTCGGGACTTTTCTTGGCCAAATTCCCCATGAGGAGTGTCCTCAACTCTTCCTGTCCCTTGGATAGGCTTAGGAAGATCTCCCTGAACTGAGTCTCTTGAGCACGGAGACCCTGGTTATCTTGTTGGGAAGCCATTGCTGAAATAAATAGCGAAGAAGGTAAGCGACCTGTAACAAGGGTACCTGTAATGCAATGATATGTATGATATGCATGCAATGTTTTCAAGGACCTCGCGGGATAAACAAGAAAGATTGATAGAACTTGAATTTTGTAGCTTGATTGAAGGGACTTCATTTTGTTGAGAGTCCTTCTTCAAGAGTCAAGGCTCACCATATCCAGTGGGTCATAGCCCCTGACTCAAGTTATCAACCTTGGCTAGGGGAAAATAAATCCCCTTTGCCCCTTGCTAGACATTTGATTCATCATGACCTGCATCACAAACCCTTGAGATCCTTGAAATGGATTAGTCCTTATGTAAGATGTATGCAATGGTATGATGTTATGCTATGCATGGAGTGATGTAAGTAGGCCCTGTAATGAGTCTCAATTAAGGACTGTAAACAAAACCTGCAAGGAACTCGTGTTGTTAGATAACCAGCATGCAAGTAGTCAAGTTTGAAGGCACACAAGTCATACAGAGCCCTTAGAGTTTAGGCCAGTATGAAGTTTGGGGTACTACCCTCTTGAAGTTGGTGGGATCAAAACCTGTCCTATCAAAAGTAACCGGGTTCTAAGGAGCTCAATATCATTGGGTTGTTTTCTGTGTTCATTGTTTTGATTTAGCCACTGAACTAGAAATCAAAATATTCTAAGAAAACAACCCTCAATGAGTGTAGTATCGAGTATCTACCAACTTCGGACTGCACCAAAGTCGGTCATCTCACTACCCCTAAAGGGGCCAGGATGGTCAAGTAAGGTTCCTAAGGTCAGTTGATGCTTCACGACACCACGCAGCGGCCCCGTACTCTCCTTGACTTGACTCAAGGGTTACCGGTACTCACCAAAGTGCCACATCAACGTAGCAAACTGCTTCAACCGTGTTGGTATACCCTGCACAGTTCCCTCACAGTTTGTTGCTACTTTCTAAGAGGTATCCCCCAGATCCGGGTTAGGATCTATGAAACTCCCAAAACAGACCCACAATATTAAAGCAAGCAGATCAAGCAATTGAAAACATGATGATGAACTATTCCTAAGGTACACCTCACTTTTTAATATTCCCCAGCAGAGTCGCCAGTTCTGGTGATCGGTGGAAATAGAACTGACTGTTTTTTAGCTGGTTTCGCGAAATGTCGCGGTAAGCAAGAGTCGCCACCGTCTTTTATGTTCTCCAACATGGAAAGGACAAAAGCACAGCAAAATTCCTTATTCGAGATTGTTTCTCGGTTCGGGAGGTAGATTATAGAAAGGGAAGGTGTTAGCACCCTTTCTATCCGTGGTTATCCACGGGCTCTTAGGTACTTGCTCTTATGTTTTCAAAATTTGTTTGCTTTTCAAGTGTGTGTGGGTTTTGAAAAAGTTTCGTTTGAAAAATTTCTAAGTAACTCTTGTATCTGTCCTCAAGAGTGTATGAAGTGTTTTGTTTGAAAACTTTTTGAAAGTGTGGGGTGAGAAAAGTTGTTTCGTTTGTTTTGAAAAGAGCAAGTACTTAAGAGAAGTCTACCTACCCTAAGGAATTAAGATGTGTAAGAGTCCTTTAGATAGTGCTATCCCACTATTGAGAGGTAGGTAGCACCATCGTTGGAGGTATTCGGGTCAATTCGAGTAAGGGACGGTGTGGTCACCGAAGCAATGGTAGGACATCTTAGAAGTAACCCTAATGTCCTAGATCCTTTTATCCGAGGCAACAGTTTCGAGGCGAATGAATCTTTAGACAGAAGGGCGACCTCTAAAACACCCTATACTTGACGACCACGTTCGAGGCAACCAGTGAGGCGTACCCTAGGAGTGGCATGTGCTTTGTGTGTTGTTTTTCAGTTAAGGTTATCTTGTATGTTATTTGTGAGCTACAGATTGATTTTATTTACATACATTCTTGCAGGCATATTAACAGTTAGGAGTGCGGAAAATAAATTGCGAAAATGTAAATCTAACTATTACAAGGCGCGGGTCTATGCATCGCCAAAAAAACAAAGACCCGTTTTGGTAAATAAGTGCGAGAAATTTAAATAAAGCGATAAACCTATTTAACTATTACATACTCTGTACAGATACATAAATAATTAAAATAAATAAATGCACGCGAATAGAAATTTAATCGGGAACGTCCTAAGGGTTTTGATCCTTTTAAGAAAAGAATTGAATTTTTTTTTTGTCCTTTTTTGTGATTAAATGAAATTAGAATTAATGACTAATTAATTAATTAATTAAAAGAAAAAATGTTTTTTGTATTTTTATGTTTTTAATGAAATAAACTAAAAGGAATTAAAATTAAAAGTTAATAAAAACCTAATTCTAAATTTATTTTAGTTATTAAGAAAAAAAGGTTAAAGTTGCCTAATTAAAACTAATTCAATTTATTAGTATTTATTTACAAAATAATTACCTAAATGAAATTAATAAAGAATTTACATTTTTTTGTTTTTTTTGAATTTTTATTATGAAAAATGTTGATTAATTAAATGGTTAGTAATTAAAACAATAAAATAAATAAAGCAAATGAAAAAAAAAGAAAAAAAGAAATGCAAACCCAAAAGGGGGGGTATGGGCCAGAATGGGGTGTTTGATTTAGAAATTCTGGCCCAAGAACACTCCAAGCCTTGTTGACTTTGGGAATCACCTATGCCTGCTTTAACATGAGAACATGATGCTCCTTCCCTTGTGGCCATTGGATTTGCACTTGGAGACATTTGGCGTATGGATTTGTGAGGTCGTATGGTGAACTTCTGGAAAAATGCTGCATGAGAATATATTAGGAAAAATATGAACAATTATATGGGGGACCTGGGAATCGAACCCAGGTCCCAAGGCATTTTACACGTTCCCATTAACCAATCCAACTACACGCTTCAATTGTCATTTAACTAGAGAGGAGTTATTATATTGATTAACAAAATGCTAAGCTGGAAAACATAAAACGCGCGCGCCTTTTTTGAACGGACCAACCAGGTGCAAGCACGTCGCCGTCTTCTTCCCTGAAACTGCAAGAAACAGAGTTAGATAGCGGGGGTTTTAAACCCCCACAACCTGCAACATTGAAAAATAGCGAATAGGCGTAAGTGCAAGATAAATTGGGCGCGAGAGTTGGGTTGTGTTTGTCTCGTCCTTCTGAGTCCAATCATGGGTCTTAGACGTTCTGATTTTACAGTATGTGAAAAGCCCTAAATCAAAAGCTCTGAAACCCTAGGATTCGTTAATGGTGGTTTCGATTCCAGGGGCCCATAATCCAATTGATTTGTACCATTAGCTTCAGAAGAGTGTTAGCAACATAAATCACACAAAAAAATTCATCAATGATGCATGTATAATGAATTATGATTGTGAGACAAATATGCAAACCGTGAGTTCGTGTGGGGCGTTTTCTTGGGTGTTGACGCGTGGTTTTGATCTCTAAAGGTTCCTGGGGACTTAGGCAATGTATTGGAATCAATTAAAAGTTTGGAAATGGCCTGGAAGTAAGAAAACAGATTACAACTTTTGCTTGATTTTTTGGATTTTGGTTATGCCGTTTTAGGAGTCTCCAGGTCGTGCTTCAGGTCTGCAAGGCTTGCATATATGTGTATGAATGAGAATCAAGTGACATTAGGAGCCTTAAACCATTGCAATGATGTTTTGAGATTCTTCATAACCACCATTAAAGGAACTTGCCATGTTTGTTCAAAATTTGAATTTTCCTGCCTAAATGATCTTTACACGAATTTGGTAGGTGTATTATGATGCATCAAAGTCATTCAAACCACAAGATATCATTGAATTAATTTTTTTGATTTTATTTGAATTTTATGGATTTAAAATGAATTAAATCAAATAAAATTAAATAAAAATAGAAAAATTAATGTTTAATCTTGAAATTGATCATGGGACACGTGGGTGGCATGACAAGGCTGAGCCAAGTGGAAAAAAGTGGGCCCTTTTGTCAAAAATTGAAGTTTCAAGGATAATTGACTTTTGCCATTTCACAAAAATTTCCCAACTTCTCCAATGCATATCTTGCTCAATTTTGATCATATGAATATGTTCTTGGACATTTTGGAAAGGTCTTGAAGTCCTCTAACCAATGCCTTTGGTCCCATGTCATTTTAATTTACCAATCTCAAGTTATGGTCTTTGACTTAAAGTGCATTTTTGTTGACTTTTGAAAATGACCTATAATGTTGAAATTGATAACTTTTTGTGAGAGCATTTCTTGGACTTGGAATGTGAAGATGAGTTGTAGGAAATGTCCTCCCCTTCAATATGAACATTGGATGGGATTTTTCTGATGAACCATGAAAAAGTTATGCCTTGTTCAAGTTACAGTTGACTTTTCAGCTGTCCAAAAATAGAAACTTTTGCATCTTGATGATTTTTTGAGCCATTCTTGTGAAATCATGGTCAAGATTTGACCAAATGATGATTGTGGCTTCAAAATAAGATGTTGACCAAATTTTTTGACTTTTGACTGCCAAATGACCATTTTGCCCCTACAGTTGATTGTGAAGCAATTAGGGTTTTTGACTGTGCAACTTGACCTTGTGAGCCTTGAAACTTGACATGTAGGTGCTTGACAATGTGTATAGGCATATGTGACTTGATTGAGCCCTTGAAAACCTCAACTTCCTTGCAAGAACCAAAACCCTAGTTTTTTGACTGGCTTAGGAGGGTGCTTGACTGTGCAATCCTTGAGTAGACTTGAGCAAATTGAGATGATGCTTGTCAAAACTTTGAAGAATATGGGAGGGCAAATTTTGGGGTACAATAGTATGTCTCAGTGGAATGCAAGGGCACAAACTTGGCTCATGTTTTGGTGGACATTAGGTCGTCTCTGAATGTGTTGCCTAAAAAGGCTCTTGATAGGCTTGATTGTGAGGGATTGACATTAAAGCCAAGCAACATAGTAGTGAGTGCCTTTGACGACTCAAAAAGGATGGTGCATGGGGAAGTGGATATCCCAATAAAGGTTGGAACCCAAACATTTGATTCAACTTTTTATGTAATGGATATTCGCCCTTCATATTCCTGCTTGCTAGGCCGACCATGGATTCACAATGTTAGCGTTGTTACTTCTACGTTGCACCAAATGCTGAAATACCTGATTCAAGGGAAGATTATCACCGTTCATGGAGAAGAAGAGTATATGATTAGCCATCTCAATTCCTTCATATATGCGGAGTTAGATGGTGAATTTATTGAAACTCCATTACAGCACTTTGAAGAAGTCCCACAAGATGTGGCAGTGACCAAGGCTATGTCTCGAGTTCCCAAGATTACAAAGCCTTCACTCAAGATGTCATCTTTAAAGGATGCCAAGGCAGTGATAGAAGAAGGTGGGTGCACTATTTAGGGACAACTCCCAGATATCCCATACAAATCTGACAAGTTTGGTCTGGGTTTCACTTCAGGTGCCCAGAAGGCTGTACGCCACGCTCGTGCCGGAGGACCACCCCTGAAAATCAGCAACCACTAAGTCAATACAGTGGAGGATGATGAAGACAACTATGACCTAGAGGATTGGATTTTCCCAACTGTCAGTGGAGGGCTCAGCAACTGGGAGGCCAAAGACTTTGTCCCGATCACTTTTATCCCACAGTAATTTGTCTTTACATTTTGTTAGATCTGTAATATTAAAACAATTCAGGCTCTTAAAACCTTGTGTCTTACCCGAGGCACAATGGTCCATTTGTAAGGGTTATTATCTCATTTTCATATGACATCAATGAATTATGGACATTTTTTGCATACAAACTTTGTGCTCATTATTTTTCTCTTTTACATTTTCATTTCTTTCAAAGATAGATATACTCTTACACACACTCACACTCACAATGAAGGTCTACATCCACTCAGGATTCCATGGGTAACGGTTCTGCTATGGATTTTTGTGACTCTGAAAATATAATCTACCAAGCCGAAGATGAAGGTGAGGAAGATTGTGAAGTACCAGGGGAACTTGCCAGATTACTACAACAAGAAGAGAAAACCATTCAGCCCCACGAGGAACCCGTGGATACAATCAACCTAGGTACCGAGGAAGAAAAAAGAGAAGTCAATGTGGGTACCAATCTGGAACCCAGTGTCAAAGAGCGTCTAATTCAGTTGCTATACGAGTATGTTGAGGTCTTTGCCTGATCGTATGAAGACATGCCAGGACTTGATGCAGATATTGTGGTACATCGTCTACCTACAAAAGAGGACTACCCACCAGTAAAACAAAAGATCCATCGAATGCGACCAGATATGTCAGAGAAGATTAAAGCAGAAGTCATGAAACAATTCAAAGCTGGATTCTTGACTGTCACCTCCTATCCGCAATGGGTGGCCAATGTTGTTCCCGTGCCCAAAAAAGACGACAAAGCGTGAATGTGTGTGGACTACATATATTTGAATAGGGAAAGCCCTAAGGATGATTTCCCACTCCCCCATATTGATATTTTAGTTGACAATAAGGCACAACACAAAGTGTTTTCCTTCATGGACGGTTTCTCAGGCTACAACCAAATCAAAATGGCACCGGAGGACATGGAGAAAACAACCTTTGTCACACAGTGGGGCACATTTTGCTACAAGGTTATGCCATTTGGACTGAAAAATGCTGGGGCAACCCATCAGCGTGCCATGGTAGCTCTATTTCTCGACATGATACATCACAAAATAGATGTCTATGTGGACGACATAATATCTAGATCTCAAACATAAGAAGAGCGTCTTGATCATTCACATAAACTATTTGAGAGACCGAAGAAGTACAAGTTGAGGTTGAACCCAAATAAATGCACGTTTGGGGTGAGGTTTGGTAAACTCCTAGGCTTTGTCGTTAATAATAAGGGTATTGAAATGGATCCTGCCAAGGTGAAAGCGATACAAGAGATGTCTTCTCCTCGTACCGAGAAGGAAGTCAGAGGATTCTTGGGACGTTTGAACTACATTGTCAAATTCATTTCTCACCTGACAACTACATGTGAACCAATCTTCAAGTTACTGAAGAAATATCAAGTAGTCAAATGGAATGATGAGTGCCAAACTGCTTTTGACAAGATCAAATAATACCTACAAGAGCCTCCTGTGTTGATGCCACTAGTCTAGGGAAAACCATTGATCATGTATCTGACTATTTTGTAAAATTCAATGGGGTGTGTGTTGGGGCAGCATGACGAGTCTGGACGAAAAGAGCATGCTATTTATTACCTGAGCAAAAAGTTTACCGACTGTGAAACAAGATATTCACTGCTCGAGAAAACTTGTTGCGCTCTGGCATGGGCTGCTCCCCGGCTAAGACAATATATGCTGACCCATACTACCTTGTTGATATCTAAAATGGACCCAATAAAATACATTTTTGAGAAACCTACTCTCTCTGGGAGAATAGCGAGATGGCAGATAATCCTGACAGAATATGACATACAGTATACTACCCAGAAAGGAATAAAAGGTAGTGTACTAAGTGATCACCTTGCTCACCAAGTTGTGGAAGACTACCAGTCCATGAAGTTTGAATTCCCAGATGAAGACATCATGATGGTAAACAACTATGAAGATCTCAGGCTATATGACGGACCTGAACAAGGATCCCGGTGGACCCTGGTTTTTAATGGGGCATCTAACGCACTCGACAATGGTATTGGTGTTGTACTCATATCTCCTGAAGGGTGTCATACTCCATTTATTGCAAGACTTTGCTTCAATTGTACAAATAACATGGCGGAATACGAAGCGTGCATTTTTGGTCTCAAAGCTGCCATAGACTTGGGGATCAAATCTTTGAATGTATTCAGAGATTCAACTTTGGTTATCATCCAGATTAAAGGGGAATGGGACACCAAACACACTAACCTTATCCCTTACAAAGAACATGTTTTGACATTGCTCCCACATTTTGAGAAGATTACCTTTGAGCACTTCCCGCGAGAAGAAAATCAGCTAGCAGACGCACTAGCCACAATGTCATATATGTTTAAACTTAAATGGGATAATGAGGCTCCCCAGATCACCATCGAGCGAATGGATGAACCAGCACACTGTCACGAGATTAATACTGAAAAAGTAGTGGACCAACCTTGGTTTCACAAAGTCAAGAGGTATCTCGAGGCTCAAGAATATCCATAAGGAGCTTCAGTGAACGATAAGAAGTTCTTAAGGAGATTCTCTGATAAATTCTTCCTTAGTAATGGCATTCTTTACAAACACAACCATGAATGTGTGTTACTTCGGTGCGTATACAAGGTTGAAGCTGAAAGGATCATGGTCGAATTACATGAAGGCACTTTTGGCACCCATTCCAGTGGACATACGATGGCAAAGAAAATCCTACGAGCAGGCTATTACTGGTCTACCATGGAAGCATATTGCTATCAACACTCTTGAACCTTCCATAAGTGTCAGATCTATGCTGATAAGGTGCACGTACATCCAGTTCCTCTGAATGTCTTGACGGCCCCTTAGCCTTTTGCTATGTGGGGGATTGATATGATTGGGGAAATCAAGCCAACAACCTCCAATGGACACCGCTTCATCTTAGTGGACATTGACTATTTTACCAAGTGGGTGGAGGCAGCTTATTTTTCTTCCGTTACCAAGAATGTTGTCGCCAGTTTCATAAAGCAGAATCTCATATGTCATTATGGTATCTCAGAGAGGATCATTATAGACAATGGTACAAACTTGAACAATACTATGATCACCGCCTTGTGCAAACAATTCAAGATCCAACATCACAATTCTTCCCCTTACTGGTCGAAGATAAATGGTGTTGTCGAAGCCGCGAATAAGAACATTAAAAAGATCATATAGAAAATGACAGTCACGTACAAAGACTGGCATGAGATGCTACCATTCGCTCTCCACAGATATCGTACCACAACTCGCACATCAATCGGGGCAACACCCTATTCTCTAGTATACGGCATGGAGGTTGTCTTGCCTATTAAGGTCCAGATCCCCTCTCTGAGAATTATGAAGGATGCAGGGCTGAATGAAGAAGATTGGATCCAGACTCGACTTGATCAACTAAACTTGATTGATGAGAAAAGACTTACTGCTGTCTGTCATGGTCAGATGTATCAAAAACAAATGACCAAGGCTTTCAAAAAAAGGTCAGACGCCAACTGTATCAAGTTGGGGATTTGGTGATCAAACGTATCATACTGCCGCAAGGTGATCCCAGGGGAAAATTGACTCCTACATACAAAGGACCATTTGTGATCAAAAACAAATTCTCTGGTAGAGAAATGATTCTGACCACCATGGATGGCGATGACCTGCCGCACCCTGCGAATGCAGACATAGTCAAAAGATACTACGCATAAGAGACCCGTTAGGTTGACACACCTAGGCAAAAAAAGGGCATCCTGGCGAATCAAAAAAGGTTCGAGCAAAAATTAGGGATAAAATGAAAAAATTTGTACACCCGACAAGTTAAAAACCCGAAAGGGCGGCTTGGGCAAAAAAGGGTATCCTGGTGGACTGAAAACCCGAAAGGGCGGTCCAGGAAAAAGTTAGGGAATGTAAAGCGTATGACTATGTCCCGTTGGATCACTTTACGGATAACCTTTGGCTTCAACTGGAAAACTCAGAGGTTTTGATCAATTCAATCATCTTCGGACAAGGCAACAAGTGGACGAGATGCTCTGAGACACGAAGGCTGTAGTAGAATGGGAACCCCATGGGATTATTGCACATAGCTATCTTTTCTTTGTATCAAAATTTTTATTTTTTACGACGGAATTCTCTTACTAGAATGTTTGTCTCTTTGTACAAAATTACTTACTCAAAGTCAATATAAAGATATCCCTTTGAAAGTGCAAAATTATATGTTTTTCTTTACTCTTGTGTTTTGTTTACAAAAACGTCCAATGATTTATTTTTGAACATATGCATTTGAACATAATTATTGTTTACAAATAAACAAAATAAAAATACAATCACTGATGGCTTTAAGAGATAGGGCAATATCTTTGAGCTATTCCATAAAATCGCCCATAGTGTGCAGTTTAGTCCCCAGCAGAACAAAGCTTCCAGTTATCAATCCCCGGTAGAAGTCGTCGAATTTCTCAGGATTTTCCAACAGGATTTTACAAGCAGTACGCGACATTTCCCTAACAACAAAGTTTATTTATATAGGTGGAAATTCACCAACACTTCAACTTCATAACATGAAGACTTACATATCCTCAGTAGTGGTCAGGAATTTATTTTCCCCAAATACAACAGTAGTGCAGCAGACTATCTCACACGCGCATACTTCACATCCATATATCATAAATATTGATAACATGAATGCATCATACCATGCATTTCATATAACATGACTTTACATTTTGGCTAACATTTTACCCTTTCAGGATAAGGTTAACAACTACCATTAACAATGTTCAAAGTTTTCAGATATAGTTCAGATACGCTCCAAACACGGACGCCATTCCGATACTCATTCAGATTTAGCTTTCAAATACAGTTCAGATACGCTCCAGATACGGACGCCATTCTGATACTCATTCAGATTCAGCCTTCAGATACCATTCAGATACGCTCTAGACCCGTATGCCATCCTGATACTCATTCAGATTCAACTTTCAGATATAGTTCAAATATGCTCTAGACCCGGATGCCATTCTGATACTCATTCAAATTCAACTTTCAGATACAATTTAGATACGCTCCAGACACGGATGCCATTCTGATACTCTTTCAGATTCAACTCTCAGATACAGTTCAGATACGCTCCATACACGGACGCCATTCTGATACTCATTCTTTCAACTTACAAATTACAATTCAGCAATCACATTGGATAGCATCTACAAAGCCCATCTTCGAAAAATTTCTATCACCTCTCCAAATGGAATCTTTAAGCATATTCCCTCGACCATCACATCACTGAGTGCAAATTTCTGGGCACTCTAGTGTCCAATCATCTTCCACCTTCGAGTCACGAATGGAAAAACTAGCCAATCTAACTCTTCATGCTTAAGAAGATTGAATAGGGGAAGCTTTTGTACCCCAAAATTTGCCCTCTCACTTATCAAGAATTTGCTCATAAGATCTCCTTGGGCTCAAGACTGCACTAGGGTTTGATCAGCTCAAGACACCTCCTGATGCACTGATGACCAAAATTAGGGTTTGAGTTTGCACAAGGATTTTTGATCTTTCTATGACCCATATGATTTTCATGGATCATTATGGACCCCCAAGATTACTCATGTCAAGTTTCAAGCCTTGGATCATATTTTTGATCAGTCAATTGAGCAGTTGACCTAAAAATCAATTGTATTGGGGAAAAAGTTAACTATGGCCAATTTACAGTCAAACTTTATGATTCTTGATCCACATCAACATTATAAACTCATATGTATCATTTGATCAAGTTTGGACCATAACTCCTCAAGAAATTTGATCAAATCTCCAAAAGGGCAAAATGGTCAAAATTAGGGTTTTGATTGAGAATGGGCAATTTCTGATTTTTTGACCTAGAAAATGGTTAATTGGTTTAAGGAATGATCTCAAGAGTCCAATTGCATCATTTTGACCTAGTGACATGGTTCAAAACATTGCAAGTCCATTGGATTGACAAATGAATTTTTCAGTCAACTAATCAAAAGTCAATTGTATACTGAAAAGTCAAACTTTAACTTTTTGGTCAAATTCAAGTGCCAAAGATCATAATTCATCAAAACATGTCAAAATATGAAACTTATTCATAAAGAAATCAAAAAGTCAATATTCCATTTTGAAAAGTCAAAATTTCTAAACTTAGAAATTTTTCTAAGTGTTGGAAATTTTATATTTTTCCACAACTTTGAACAATTTTTTCACCATGATGCAAGATGATTCAAGAGAAACTTATAACATGAAAGTTGTATATCTCCATGAAATCTACAACTTTGATTTAAACAACTCATTTCAAAAGTGCTTGGATCTCAAGTTATAATTTTAAGAACATAGGGCCATGAAACAAAACACTTAGTGAAATTTTGCTCTAATTTGGTCAGAATTTTGACCTAACTTCATGGCACTTTTTCATATAGTTACAAGCGTAATATTCAAAAGAAATTCAAATATGGGTTGTAGATCATATTGCAAGCTTTCCAAAATGTCCAAGAACTCCTTGAGATCATTCTTGAGTAGGGAGAATCGAAGAGATAAAGTTAGGGTTTTATCACTTTAGTTACAAGTCATTTTAGTGATGAACAAAATTCAAATTCAAACCATGCTGCATAAACACTACTTTGCAGGCCTCAAACTTGTTAGGCACTCCATAATTAATGGTTTACACAGCTGTTAGAGGCCTCACTTCAAGCATTCAATGCATGACATGCTTTTTATCCATTTTTGGAAGAAAGGTCACATTGCCATTTTGATAAAGTGACTTTTTGTATAAAACTTGTTCTTGAGCCTCACACTTGTTCTCTTCTGATCAAACCAGTCCTATAACTCATGAGAAATTTCCCAAACAGTTACAATCACCCATCCCATGCTTGTACCTCTTCCTTGAAACTTGTTTCCCTCTTTTCTTCAAAATCAAGTAACCTAGCCAAAAGCTAAGAACTTGTACTTCTTACTTGCCAATGCACACAAACACGTTTGTTTATACATACACAAACCATTTGACACAAACACATTGTGATCGGTGGGAATAGAACTGACTGTTTTGGAATGCTGGTTCGCGAAATGTCGCAGTAAGCAAGAGTCGCCACCGTCTTTTATTTTCTCCAACAAGGAAAGGACAAAAGCACAGCAAAATTCCTTTTCGAGATTTTTCTCGGTTCGGGAGGTAGATTATAGAAAGGGAAGGTGTTAGCACCCTTTCTATCCGTGGTTATCCACGGGCTCTTAGGTACTTGCTCACTATGTTTTCAAAAATGTTTTGCTTTTCTTGTGTTTGTGGGTTTTGAAAAAGTTTGTTTGAAAACTTCGATTTAACTCTTGTATCTGTCCTCAAGAGTGTATGAAGTGTTGTTTGAAAACTTTTGTCAGAAAAGTGTAGGTGCGAAAAGTTGTTTTTGTTTTGAAAGAGCAAGTACCTGAGAACCTCTACCTACTCAAAGAAATTAAGCTGTGTAAATGTCCTTTAGACAGTACTATCCCACTATTGAGAAGTAGGTAGCACCGTCGTTGGAGTTTTCCGGGTCAATTCGATTATATGGGACATGTGGTCACCAAAGCAATAGTAGGAAGCCTTAGCGGTAACCCTAATGTCCTAGATCCTTTTTTATCCGAGGCAACTGTTTCGAGGCAACTTGGATCTTTAGACAAGAGGGCGACCTCTAAAATACCCTATACTCAATGACCACGTCGAGGCAACCAAGTGAGGCGTACCCTAGGAGTGGCATGTGCGAGTGTGTCAAGTATCATTTATATTATCTTTGTACATGTTATTGTGAGCTACGGGTTGATTTTAATTTCAGAGATAAGTCTTGTCATGCATAATTAACAGTTAATAATTTGCGGGAAGTAAATTGCGGAAAGTAAATCTACGCTATTACAAGGCGTCAGGTATTTACATCGCCAAAAACAACCCTTGAAAAGTAAATTGCGAGAAAATAAAGAAAGCGATAAAAGTCCTAATTACGCTATTACATCCTCGGAACAGTTACATAAATATGATCAAAATAGGAATCGAGAATAAGTATACGCGAGAAAAATTGAATCGGGAAAGTCATTAGGGTTTTAACCCTTTTTGAGAAAAGAATGAATTTTGGTCCTTTTTGCATTTAATTAAACCTAATTCTAATTAATTAAATAAAAGAAATATTTTTTAAGTTTTTTAATGTTTTAATGAAATAAAGAAAAGAAATTAAAATTGTCAAAAGAAAACCCTAATTCTATATTGATTTTAAAATTATTTGAGAAAAAGTTAAAATTAAACCTAATTAAACTAAATTAATTTGTGTTAGTATTTATTTACAAAAATAATGAATCAAAGGTGAAATAAATAATGATAATAATACAAATACTTTAGTTTTCTGATTTTTTTTGTGAAAATAATAATTATGTTAATTAAATAATAATAATAATAATAATAATAATTAATAAAATAATTAAATAAATAAAATAGTAAGTATAAAGAGAAAGAAGAAACCAGGGGGGTGATGACCCATTAAGGAGGTGTTATTGGCAATTCCTGGCCCATTAATCTCAAGCCTGTTTGACTTTCCCTGATTGTCCATGATACGCCTTGACTGGGAGTATGGTGGTCATCCACTTATGACCTTCAGATTTGTGCCTGTGGCCACTTGGCGCATGGGATTTGAAAGCGCATGGTGGACATCATTTAGGAAGCCTGCATGTGAATAGTTAAAGAAAAATAGAAACAAGTATTTGGGGGACCTGGGATTCGAACCCAGGTCCCAATGATCACCGGCCAACGCACTATCCACTATGCCATTTGCCTGCTTTTTCTTAATATAATGGACAATGAATATAATATATAAAAACAACAATTATGCTGGAAAGAAAATAAAAACGCGCACTATTTTAAACCACCCAACCATACGCTTACACCTCATCATCGTCCTCGCTGTGCCTGTAAAAAAACAAATAGGTAGCGGAGGTTTTTAACCCCCATAAACCATGATAACCAAAAATAGCGAATAGAGCTGTGCTCTATATAAATATTTCGCGAATAGTCCAATGTATTCGTCTTGTTCTGACAGTTTCAACCATATGCCTTAAAGGTTCTAATTTTTCCTGGATAATAAAGCCCCAAATCCAAAGCTCAGGAACCCTAGAATTTGTCAATGGCAATTCTTGATTCTGTACACTATAAGTCAATTAACTTATACCATTAGTTTCATAAGGATTCAAGCAATGCAAAACGAACCATAAATCATGTTAAAAGCTTATCATGAGTTTCGATAATGAGAAAAAAGGTCAAACCGTGAGACTGTAGGTGATGGTTTCTTGAGCCTTAGCGTTTGGTTTTGATTGCAATACATCTATGGGAACCCCTGCAATAGATTAGAATCAATAAAAGCCTTTGAATCATGCTAGAATATGGAAATCAGTTTTCAAGTTTCTTGAGTTTTTTTCAATGTGGCTATGGCTTTGTTTGCAGCTTATTCACGTGTGCATGATTAGGGTTGGCTTATGTATATATAGGAGACTGAAACTAGGTCAAATCTTGCACAAAAAAATCCATGGAATGATGATGGAATATTTGATTGAAAATCAAATATTTTTGAATATTTTTGATTGAATAAAGTTTCCAAACTTAGAGATTTTGATATCCTTGATTGGTACACGAAATTGCCTGCATATCTTGACCATATTTGCTTCACAAAAAGATTGAAAAATCAAATATTTGTATTTTCCTACAATTTAAATTAATTAAATGAATTAATATTAATAAAAAATTCAATTAATTAATAAAAAATAATAAAATAATTCAATTAAGCTTGATGGGTCATGCATAGGCCATGGATAAAGTTTCAAGAAGAAATTTGAGGCCCATTAGCAAAAAGAAAGTATTTTGAGCAAAGTTGACTTTTGCAAATTCATAAAAATTTCCCAACTTCTCCAATGCATATCTTGCTTAATTTTGATCATATGAACATGTTCTTAGACATTTTGGAAAGGTCTTGAAGTCCTCTAACCAATGACTTTGGTCCCATGTCATTTGGATTTATCAATCTCAAGTTATGGCCTTTGACCTAAAGTGCATTTTTGTTGACTTTTGAATTTGACCTATAATGTAGAAATTGATAACTTTTTATGAGAGCATTTCTTGGACTTGGAATGTGAAGATGGATTGTAGGAAATGTCATCCCCTTCAAAATTAGCATTGGATGGGATTTTTCTGATGAACCATGCAAAATTTATGCCCTGGTCAAGATACAGTTGACTTTTCTACTGTCCCAAAATAGTAACTTTTTGCATCTTGATGATTTTTGAGCCATGCTTGTGGAATCATGATCAAGACTTGATCAAATGATGATTGTGGACTCAAAATAAGATGTTGACCAAAAATTCCGACTTTTGACTGCAAAATGACCATTTTGCCCCTGCAGTTGACTGTAGATCAAATGAGGCTTTTGACTGTGCCAATTGGTACTGTGAGTCTTGAGACTTGGCATGTAGGTGCTTGAGGATGTATATAGGCCTATGAGACTTGATTGAGCCATTGAAAACCCCAAATTTCTTGAAAGAACCAAAACCCTAATTTCAACTGTCTTAGGAGGTGGTTTGATTGTGCAACCCTTGAGTGGACTTGAGCAATTTGAAGATGATTCTTGACATATCTTGAGGAATATGGGAGGGAAAATTTTGGGGTACAACAGTTGCCCCTGTTTAATCTTCTTAGACCTGAGGATGTAGATTGGCTTGCGTGCCTTTCGTGATCCGAAGGTGGAAGAGGATTGAACACTAAAGTGCCCAGAAATTTGCACTCGCATGGTGTAGTATCAGCAATGTGATGTCGGGAATGGGCTTACAGATGCCATTTGGAGAGATGATGGATAGGAGGATGGGCTTATAGATGCCATCTGGAGATGTGACAGAATCTTGTCGGGGGATGGGCTTATAGATGCCATCTGGAGATTGTTTGTTGAATTGTGATCTTGTAAGTTGAAAGAAGGAACCTGCGTAGGGTTGCCTGACGATGAGTCCGTGTAAAACTGCATTTTGGAATGAAGGAAACCTGTGTAGGGTTGACTGATGATGAGTCCGTGTGAAACTGCATCTTGGAAGGAAGGAACCTGTGTTGGGTCGCTTTGCAAGGAGTTTGGATAAAACTACGTCGGGAAATTGTAAGGAGGAACCTGGGTAGGGTTACTTTGTGATAAGTCCGTGTAAGACTTCTGGAGGAACTTGAGTAAGGTTACTTTGACGATGAGTTCGTGTGAAACTGCATCTTGGAACGAGAAGGAGCCGGTGTATGGTCGCCTGATGATGAGCCTGTGTAAAACTTCATCTTGGAGGGAAGGAACCTGTGTAGGGTTGCTTTATGATGAGTCCGTGTAAAACTGCATCTTGGAAAGAGAGGGAACCGGTGTAGGGTTTTCTGATGAGGAGTCCGTGTAAAACTTCATCTTTGGAAAGAGAGAACCTGTGTAGGGTTTCTTGACGACGAGTCCGTGTAAAATTGCATCTTGGAAAGAGAGAACCTGTGTAGGGTTTCTTGATGACGAGTCTGTGTAAAACTACATCTGGAATTGAGAAGGAACCGGTGTAGGGTTGCTTCATGATGAGTCCGTGTAAAACTGCATCTGGAATTGAGAAGGAACCGGTGTAGGGTTGCCTGAGGACGGGTCCATGTAAGACTTCGTCTTGGAAGGGAGGAGGAACCTGTGTAGGGTTCTTCATGATGAGTCAGTGTAAAACTGCATTTGCACTGAGAAGGAACTGGTGTAGGGTTGCCTGATGATGAGTCTGTGTGAAACTCCATTTGAAATTGAGAAAGGAACCGGTGTAGGGTTTCCTGATGATAAGTCAGTGTAAAACTTCATCCTAAAGAGAAGGAACCGGTGTAGGGTTGCTTCATGATTGTCGAGTAGATAATTGTCCTGTCTGATTTCAGGTATTAACCTACGATCAGTCATCCACAAAATTTTCCTCGCTTGTTACAGGTATTAATCTGGAATTAGTCGTCCACAGATGCTTTTCCTGGCTTGTTACAGGTATTAATCTGGGACTTGGAAAGGTTGACGGTAGCCATATTTTGATTGACCTTTTCTTGAAAAGGCAAAACATTAGTTGTATGCAATGTCATGATGTATGAAGATGTGATGTTTTTATGAATGTATTTTCGTTTGGGAAAATAAATCCTTGACAGATGCCGGGGAGTTTGTTAAATCCTAGGTTGATGTTGAAGAGTAGAGTTCTTCGTTTCCGCTGGGAGGATGAACAGAGATGATTGCAAGAATAAACCGGTAGGAGAAGATGACTCCGTTGGGGAATAAACCTGGTGAAGAGATTACTCCGTGGGAAATTACTCTGTGGGAAGAGATGCTTCGTTGAGATTTTAACGATAATTCCGCTGGGGACTCTGTTGATAAGCTCTGTTGGGGATTTTGATGAACTCCACTGGGGATAGGAAGAACTTCGCTGAGGACGATCTTTCCGTTGCAATTTGCTGAGGATAACCCAGTTAGACTCTGGTGGGGAATAACCTTTGTACTCTGCAGGGGGTAAGCTTCCAGAATCTACTGGGGAGATGATTCAACTCTCCTGGGGAAACTTTTGAGGAAATGGCTCCACCGGGGGTATCTTGTATTCCGCCGGGGAACAATCTTATATTTCTGTTGAGGAATATTAAGACTGTCGGGGATGCTTGCTGAGGAATATCTGTATACTCTGCTGGAGAGTATTAAGATCTTCTGGGGGTACCCAACTTTTCAGGACTGATGGTAGACTAACTCTGCTTGGGGAGAGTATTGCTGACTTGCTGGAGATACTGTGCCTTTTTAGGGCTGATGGGAGACCAACTCTGCTTGGGGATAGTATTGCTGATTCTTGTCTTACTCTGCGGGGAGTGAAGGTATCTTGGTCATATTCTTTAGCTGAGTCTACCTTGGTACCTTGAGGACAGAGCAGCGTGTACAGTTCGGACAACTCTTATTGCCCCAGTTTCTGCGGGAGAAGAAGGCTTATGAGGTGCTTGATAACTGCCGATTGACAAATCTTCTTCTGGTAGGCAAGTGACAAGATGACGGGACATAGTCGTACGCTTTTGATCCCTAATTTTTGTCTGGACCGCCCTTTCGGGTTTTCAATCCACCGGGATACCCATTTTTGCCCAAGCCGCCTTTTCAGGTTTTCGACTTGCCGGGTGTACGGATTTTTTCATTTTCATCCCTTATTTTTGCCCGAACCCTTTTGGTTCACCGGGAAGCCCTTATTTTTGCCTAGTCCAGTCGACCTAGCGGGTCTTTGATTATGCGCAGTATTTTTTCCGACTATGTCCACGTTCTCAGAGTGCAGGGAGTTGTCACTGTCAGTAGTGTTGTGTCGCCGTACCACCAGAAGATATTTGATCATGCAAGATTCGTTTCTGGAATTCATGTCTAATGCCCCAAGTGACTCAGGCGGATATTTGCCCCTGGCTATTTGGCATTTTGAGAGATTTCTTGAATCTTGACCTGACTGCCCCAGATTATGGACAATGATCATGTCGTGCCCCTTGATTGGAAGTGCTTTTGTTCACTAGATATTCTTCGTGCGGATTTCTCTGCTGTTGAACAAATAGTCATATGCAAACAATGTTATTTTAAGAATGCAAAGCTTATGTCTGTTTTGAATTTTTTTGAAAATGCAGTTTTCAATAAAACAAGTGAATTTTTGTAAAATGTGATGTCAACTCAGGATTTTACAGCAAGCCCTACAGGAGTAAGGATACCTTTTATAACAGTGTGTTTTCGAACTAACCCATGCTTCAGCTAGGACTTTTTAAGGGTTATAACGTGGCCTGGTTCACGGTTTAAGAAACAAAGGATAAAGGCTCAAATTTTATTTGTACCTACCCGCTCTTCGTGATGTTCTTCGACCCTAAACTCAGTTAATCGTGCATTAGATCCTGTTTGAGTCTTTGCTCTGATATTCTAGTGATGGTTCGGATATTGACAGTTTATTTTGAATAGGCAGTCATTTCTTTTTTTTTGTTGAGGGTTTGTAGGACCTCTTTCTTTTTGATTTTATTATCCCTGCCTTTTGCCTGAACTGTTTCTTTTTGTATTTACAGTCAGTGGGATGCCCCAGTTTTTGTAAGTCTCCTTTATAGGTTTTGACTTATTGGGCTTTTACTTTGAGACAATGACTGCCTGTCTTTATGATTATAGGGAACCATCACTGTTCTTTCATTTTGGAAGGACTTCTTTGATGCCATTCATTGTGCACCTGGATCAACTGAGAAAACTACCCAGCCCCAGGTTATAATTAAGGGTTTTAATTTTTGCGTGAAAAGAAAAACTCCAACTTCTTTGGCTCAAAGAGGTTAACGAGGGATTATCTTCCTTATAACTCCACTGTTTAGGATTTGAAACAATGCTTGTACTTCATCAGCGGGGTCTGTTCAAAAGCATACTGTAAAGATCGTGGTATCGTTTTCGTCATCCTCCCTCAGAAGGTTTAGAATTTTAGATCAAGAGTTGAACATCGCAAAAAATGAAGCAATTTTAAGCATAGTGAAAACAAATAATTCAAAACAGACATGTGTAATGCATTAATGAAATAAAAGAGCTTGACATGATAATTGTTTGAATAAGCAAAGAAAAATACAACTTCAGAATTCAAATGAAAAAAAGTGCTTTCAATCCTAGCCGTGTTTTGGCAAGGGAGCAGTGATCACATTGGGAGTCTCAGGAGGCTCGAATTCAATCTCTTTAGCGTCAATCATATTCTGAATCTTGTATTTCAGCACCCAACAATCGTTAGTATCGTGCCCCGGGCTATCGGAATGATAAGCGCACCTTGCATCTGGGTTGTAGCTAGGAGAAGAAGTCTTAGGGTTCGGATGAGGGTTTATCACCGAAATCAGATTCATCTTCAACATGTGCTGCAATCTTGTGACAATGGCATGTTGATGTTGGTGAACTGTCTTTTAGGCTCGTCCGGCCTTCGTTGATTTCCCTTTTGCTGTTGTCAGTGTGGCGCGGAACCAGAGATCAAGACTGCCCCTACGTGTTGGTCACGACGACTCTTTTGACGGTACACAGCATTGGACTCTTTCTTCCCACTGTAAGGCTTTTTGTGAGCATCAGAAGGTGTAGCTTCTTGAATCTTCCCACTTTTGATGCCAGCTTCAATTCTCTCCCCAGTCAAGATAAGGTCTGTAAACCCGACTGAAGAATTTCCAATCAAATTGTTAAAGAATGGACCAGACAGGGTCCCCAAGAACATATCGACAAGTTCACGATCAGTTAAAGGTGGCTGCACCCTTCCAGCAAGGTCTCTCCATTTTTGAGCATACTCCTTAAAGCTTTCGCCTGTTCCCATAGACATACCCTGGAGTTGGGTACGCGTATGAGCAAGGTCGGAGTTATATTGATACTGCTTATAGAACGCAGTAGCCAAATCTTCCCAGTTACGGATACTGGCTCCATCCAGCTGATAGAACCACTCGAGTTGAGTCCCTGAAAGACTATCCTAAAAGAAATGGATCCATAAATTCTTGTCAGCGGTGTAAGGCTGGATCTTCCTTACATATGACCGGAGGTGCATCTTTGGACAGGAAGCTCTGTCATATTTGGCAAAGGCAGGTGCCTTAAACTTATGGGGAATCACCACCCCAGAGGATAAACCTAGATCTTCGAAGTCTAGACCGGGCACCTTCTGTATCTCCATAGTGCTCAAACGGTCTTCCAGTTGTTTGTACTTATCCTCAGCAGGAGGGTACTGCTCTTCATCATAATCCGTCTCGTTGTCGGAGACCACGGGACTAGGAACCCTTCGCTCTTGTGGACTGTCTTTTCCTACAGACGAGGTGGTTAGGTCAACCACATTCTGCAGTCCATTCCCAAATCTGCGTCCGGTGTTGAACAAGACGGTCCTCTTCTTCTTCTTCTTCCTCTCTTTCAGAATCAGAGTCTTCAAATCCTGTTGACCCTGGGCTAGGCTCATAACCAACTCTTGGAACTGGGCGTTCTGGGCCTGGAGGGCCTTGATAGCTTGTTCAGTGGAAGGTTCAGTAGACATGATGATTGCTGAAATAAACAGCGAAAGAGATAAGTGACCTGTAAAAGGGATACCTGTTATGCATATGATGAATGATATATGCATGCAATGTTTTCAAGGATCTCGTGGGGTAAACAAAGAAACTTGTTAGAATTTGAATTTGGTAGCTTGATTGAAGGAACTTCATGTTGCTGAGAGTCCTTCTTCAAGAGTTAAGCTCACCATATCGAGTGGGTCATAGCCCCTGACTCAAGTTATCAACCTTGGCTAGAGGAAAATAAATCCCCTTTGCCCCTTGCTAGACAGTTGGTTCATCCTGACCTGCATCACAGACCCTTGAGATCCTTGAAATGGGTTAGTCCTTATGCAGGATGTATGCAATGTTATGATGTTATGATGTTATGCTATGCGTTTAAGCAATGGTGTGAGGTGATGTAAGTAAGCCCTGCAACAAGGACTGTAAACAAAACCTGTAAGGAACTCATGCTGTTAGATAACAAGAATGTGCAAGTAGTTCAAGTTTGAAAGCACACAAGTCACACAAAGAGCCCTTAGATTTCAGGCCGGCATGAAGTTTAGGTACTACCCTCTTTCAGTTTCAGTTGGATAAGACCTGTCCTAGAAAATAGTAATCGGGTTCTAGAGGATCTCAATATCACTGACTACCCTCAATCGGTCATAACTTCAGCTTCGCAACCTTTTCTTACGGCCGGAACCATCGCGAGAGTTTAGCCTCAATGAGTGTAGCATACTGCTACTGTTCTATGGCCAAGTTGGTCAATTTAAGGTTCTAAGATCAGCTGGTGCTTAATGACTCCTCAGAAGACCCATATTCTCCTCGTTCCAACACAAGGGATATCGGTACAGACCAAGGTGTCACACCAACGTAGCTATTGCTTCACCCATGTCGGTCTACGCCGGATAGGTCCCTCACAGTTTATTGCTACTTACCTAAACAAGGGTGCCCCATATCCGGGTTAGGATCTATAAAACTCCGATGCAAGCCCACAAAATTAAAGCATACAAGGCATACAATTGAAAACATAGAATGATCTAATCCTAAGGTACACCTCACTTATTTAATATTTCCCCAGCAGAGTCGCCAGTTCTGTGATCGGTGGGAATAGAACTGACTGTTTTGGAATGATGGTTCGCGAAATGTCGCGGTAAGCAAGAGTCGCCACCTTCTTTTATTTTCTCCAACAAGGAAAGGACAAAAGCACAGCAAAATTCCTTTTCGAGATTTTTCTCGGTTCGGGAGGTAGATTATAGAAAGGGAAGGTGTTATCACCCTTTCTATCAGTGGTTATCCACGGGCTCTTAGGTACTTGCTCACTATGTTTTCAAAAATGTTTTGCTTTTCTTGTGTTTGTGGGTTTTGAAAAAGTTTGTTTGAAAACTTTGATTTAACTCTTGTATCTGTCCTCAAGAGTGTATGAAGTGTTGTTTGAAAACTTTTGTCAGAAAAGTGTAGGTGCGAAAAGTTGTTTTTGTTTTGAAAGAGCAAGTACCTGAGAACCTCTACCTACTCAAAGAAATTAAGCTGTGTAAATGTCCTTTAGACAGTACTATCCCACTATTGAGAAGTAGGTAGCACCGTCGTTGGAGTTTTTCGGGTCAATTCGATTATATGGGACATGTGGTCACCAAAGCAATAGTAGGAAGCCTTAGCGGTAACCCTAATGTCCTAGATCCTTTTTTATCCGAGGCAACCGTTTCGAGGCAACTTGGATCTTTAGACAAGAGGGCGACCTCTAAAACACCCTATACTCAATGACCATGTCGAGGCAACCAAGTGAGGCGTACCCTAGGAGTGGCATGTGCGAGTGTGTCAAGTTTCATTTATATTATCTTTGTACATGTTATTGTGAGCTACGGGTTGATTTTAATTTCAGAGATAAGTCTTGTCATGCATAATTAACAGTTAATAATTTGCGGGAAGTAAATTGCGGAAAGTAAATCTACGCTATTACAAGGCGTCGGGTATTTACATCGCCAAAAACAACCCTTGAAAAGTAAATTGCGAGAAAATAAAGAAAGCGATAAAAGTCCTAATTACGCTATTACATCCTCGGAACAGTTACATAAATATGATCAAAATAGGAATCGAGAATAAGTATACGCGAGAAAAATTGAATCGGGAAAGTCATTAGGGTTTTGACCCTTTTTGAGAAAAGAATGAATTTTGGTCCTTTTTGCATTCAATTAAACCTAATTCTAATTAATTAAATAAAAGAAATATTTTTTAAGTTTTTTAATGTTTTAATGAAATAAATAAAAGAAATTAAAATTGTCAAAAGAAAACCCTAATTCTATATTGATTTTAAAATTATTTGAGAAAAAGTTAAAATTAACCCTAATTAAACTAAATTAATTTGTGTTAGTATTTATTTACAAAAATAATGAATCAAAGGTGAAATAAATAATGATAATAATACTAATACTTTAGTTTTCTAATTTTTATTATGAAAATAATAATTATGTTAATTAAATAATAATAATAATAATAATAATAATAATAATCATAATAATAATAATAATAATTAATAAAATAATTAAATAAATAAAATAGTAAGTATAAAGAGAAAGAAGAAACCAGGGGGGTGATGGCCCATTAAGGAGGTGTTATTGGCAATTCCTGGCCCATTAATCTCAAGCCTGTTTGACTTTCCCTGATTGTTCATGATACGCCTTGACTGGGAGTATGGTGGTCATCCACTTATGACCTTCAGATTTGTGCCTGTGGCCACTTGGCGCCTGGGATTTGAAAGCGCATGGTGGACATCATTTAGGAAGCCTGCATGTGAATAGGTAAAGAAAAATAGAAACAAGTATTTGGGGGACCTGGGATTCGAACCCAGGTCCCAATGATCACCGGCCAACGCACTATCCACTACGCCATTTGCCTGCTTTTGTTAATATAATGGACAATGAATATAATATATAAAAACAACAATTATGCTGGAAAGCAAATAAAAACGCGCGCTATTTTAAACCACCCAACCATACGCTTACACCTCATCATCGTCCTCGCTGTGCCTGTAAAAAAACAAATAGGTAGCGGGGGTTTTTAACCCCCACAAACCATGATAACCAAAAATAGCAAATATAGTTGTGCTCTATATAAATATTTCGCGAATAGTCCAGTGTATTCGTCTTGTTCTGACGGTTTCAACCATATGCCTTAAAGGTTCTAATTTTTCCTGGATAATAAAGCCCCAAATCCAAAGCTCAGGAACCCTAGAATTTGTCAATGGCAATTATTGATTCTGTACACTATAAGTCAATTAACTTATACCATTAGTTTCATAAGGATTCAAGCAATGCAAAACGAACCATAAATCATGTTAAAAGCTTATGAATCATGAGTTTCGATTATGAGAAAAAAGGTCAAACCGTGAGACTGTAGGTGATGGTTTCTTGAGCCTTAGCGTTTGGTTTTCATTGCAATACGTCTCTGGGAACCCCCGCAATAGATTAGAATCAATAAAAGCCTTTGAATCGTGCTAGAATATGGAAATCAGTTTTCAAGTTTCTTGAGTTTTTTTCAATGTGGCTATGGCTTTGTTTGCAGCTTATTCACGTGTGCATGATTAGGGTTGGCTTATGTATATATAGGAGACTGAAACTAGGTCAAATCTTGCACAAAAAATCCATGGAATGATGATGGAATATTTGATTGAAAATCAAATATTTTGAATCTTTTTGATTGAAGAAAGTTTCCAAACCTGGAGATTTTGATATCCTTGATTGGTACACGAAATTGCCAGCATATCTTGACCATATTTTCTTCACAAAAAGATTGAAAAATCAAATCTTTGTATTTTCCTACAATTTAAATTAATTAAATGAATTAATATTAATAAAAAATCCAATTAATTAATAAATAAGAAAATAATTCGATTAAGCTTGATGGGTCGTGCATAGGCCATGGATAAAGTTTCAAGAAGAAATTTGAGGCCCATTAGCAAAAAGAAAGTATTTTGAGCAAAGTTGACTTTTGCAAATTCATAAAAATTTCCCAACTTCTCCAATGCATATCTTGCTTAATTTTGATCATATGAACATGTTCTTGGACATTTTGGAAAGGTCTTGAAGTCCTCTAACCAATGCGTTTGGTCCCATATCATTTGGATTTATCAATCTCAAGTTATGGCCTTTGACCTAAAGTGCATTTTTGTTGACTTTTGAATTTGACCTATAATGTAGAAATTGATAACTTTTTATAAGAGCATTTCTTGGACTTGAAATGTGAAGATGGATTGTAGGAAATGTCATCCCCTTCAAAATGAGAATTGGATGGGATTTTTCTGATGAACCATGCAAAAGTTATGCCCTGGTCAAGATACAATTGACTTTTCTGCTGTCCCAAAATAGTAACTTTTTGCATCTTGATGATTTTTGAGCCATGCTTGTGGAATCATGATCAAGACTTGATTAAATGATGATTGTGGACTCAAAATAAGATGTTGACCAAAAATTCTGACTTTTGAATGCAAAATGACCATTTTGCCCCTCAGTTGACTGTAGATCAAATGAGGCTTTTGACTGTGCCAATTGGTACTGTGAGTCTTGAGACTTGGCATGTAGGTGCTTGAGGATGTATATAGGCCTATGAGACTTGATTGAGCCATTGAAAATCCCAAATTTCTTGAAAGAACCAAAACCCTAATTTCAGCTGTCTTAGGAGGTGGTTTGAATGTGCAACCCTTGAGTGGACTTGAGCAATTTGAAGATGATTCTTGACATATCTTGAGGAATATGGGAGGGAAAATTTTGGGGTACAACACACATGAATACTCGAGTCTTAAAAGAACCTATAACTCATAATCACACTTCACACTTCCATTTTCATACAAACTGACCAAAAACTTGAAACTCATAATCTACTCGTGCGTTTCTTGGCCTTTTGGTTTCTAAAGTTTCTAAATCTCACATAGAATCAATCCCACACCCTGTTTTAGAACTGTAACACCATTAACACCATCCTCCATTTTCAAAAACTCAGCTCTGCACATTGACTTCTCCAAACCATTTCAGCCATCTATTGTTCAAGCTAATCATTGCATTAGCTTCCTAGGACCTCAAGGAAGCTAACCTGATCATCACCATCACTTGAAACAAGCTCAAACTCAAAACACGATTTCCAGTTTTTAGGTAAGTTTTCTCAATTTGGAACTCTTCATACATGCATCATCAATGATTTATTTGTGAACAAAACATGTAGATATCATTGCCCTGAAGCAAACCATGTTCATAGTTTCCATTAATTTTGCTCGAGCTTAGAGAATTTTGAAACAGAAATTTCTGAGATTTTTAGGGTTCAGATTAGGGCCATTAAAATTCATGCTTATCTTTGATCTATAATTTTAATGCTTTATATTTCTGAAACCGTGAGAAAATTTGCTACAAGTTTCATGCTTACAGTTTTCATTTTTGATGAGAAATGAGCAAGTTACAGTTGGTCTGGCTAGAGGTTGAAGATGAAGTCATCAGGGTGCGTTTTGCCTTGTATATTTATTGTTTTGCTTATGTTAACGGATGTATAGCCACCCCAGTGGTAGAAGCGCGCGTCTGTAACCTTTGGGACTTGGGTTCGATCCTCAGTAGTACCCTTTTGCATTTTTTACATGTTTTTCATTCTGACTTTTTTTAGGCGCTTGGGCCTTATTGGACTTGTGTTGTTTTTTTTTTAATTTTCTGCTTGCTAACCCCCAGTAGACTACTGGCACCCCTGGCCCAAGTATATTTTTTTATTTTTTTATTTTATTTTTATTTTCTTAATATATTTTCTAAATATTAAAAAAAAACATAAAAAATATTTTTAAAAAAATAGGTTTTTATTTTAACTTAGTTTATTTTTATTTTTCCTCACAAAATAGATTTTTATTAACTATACTTTATTTATTTTTACTAATTTGTCTTGTAAATTTAATTAATACTTTTTTTATTTCACACCATTTAAAATATATTATTTTAATATTAAAGGCTAAAAATATTTTATAATGTTATAAATATTTTCAAAACAAAAATACCAAAAAATACTTTTCTTATAAAACTCAATTTCTTTTATTTTAATTAATAGAACTAGGGTTTTATTTAAAATCTTTTCTTAAACAATTTATTTTTATTAATTATTTTTCTTTAAGTTAATTATATTAAGACAAAATCCCCTTTTCCTAAAAAAATTCAAACAAATATCCATTTACTTCATATTTTGCATTTTTTGTACATTTATTCATTTTGTACATTGTATCCATTTAAATTCGTTGTACATTGATACCCATTCAATATGGTTGTAATAGACTAACTAGGTTTACATTTTTGCAATCCCCATTCAATTTGTATACCTCCCCACAAATGTTGTAATAGCGTAGTAACTTTAAATTTCGGAATTTATCGCTTTTATATATAACATGTTAGTAATTAGGGTTTGTATGGAAAGACTAAAATCAATACTTAGAAAACCCTAATTCAAGACAAAAACAAGCATGAAAGCAATACACTTGCACACAAGCACCCCTAGGGTTATTCCACTTGGTTGCCTTATACAAAATGACCATATTACGCATGTAAGGTATCTTAGCAAAAACAAGCGAATACAAGATCATAGTCCCTCGATAACGCTATCTAAGTTTCCTTTCAAATGATCTTAGTCCCTAAAAAAGAATGCTAAGATACCTTGCAACATTGCTAATCATGGTTATACGATGACCTGTGCCCGTCCAGTTTACATCCAAAGATAGGGTTACTTACCAAATCAATGGTAAGGTAACAATGTCAAAGGAAAAAGGAAATGAACAAGAAGGACTTTTGAGTAGGTAGAATGCTCCTAATTACTTGCTCAATTTCAAACAAACATCCTTGCTATTTTCAAAATAATCACCTACACTTTCAAACATCTTAGAAAATTGAAAATATTTTCAAAAGATCAAACATCTTTGTATACATTCTTACAAACAAAAATCATTACAAAGATTGCCTAAACAATGACCTCTTTACAAAATACTTTCAAAAACCACACCAAGCACAATTTTCAAACAAAAAATAAGTGATCTAGCAAGTAACTAAGCGCCCATGGAAAACCATGGATGAAAAGGGTGTTAATACCTTCCTTTTTCATAATCTACCCCTCGAACTCAAGAAATAATCTCAAAGGTCTTTTATGTGCTTTTTCACCTTTCCTTTTGGATAAAAGAAAAGTCGGTGGCGACTCTTGCTAACCGCAACATTTGCGATTAAACGCAAAACCTTCAAGTCGGTTCTCCCACCGTATCACAACAGCCACGTGCAAATACCGATCAGATAGATCTTATCGAGTACATTATCGAGGATAAGTTTAAGTTGTCTCATTGCCTTCTCAACAAAGGGTACTTTGAGGGGGTCCATCTCTTACCGTACCATGGGCAGAGTCATTACCGTCGAATGGCCTCGATATGGCGGGAAAAAGGAAACTCGTGGCCCAGGATGTTGATGCCTTGATGAGGATTGTGGATATGGCGGTGGTCTATGTTGATGGGGAGACTTGTTCTTCCAAAGAGCTAAAGAGGGTGAAGGCGACCATTGTAGATCTTCAGGCGAAATTGACCAAATTAAAAACCGACTTCGATGATTATAAAGACTGGTATCAGATCTAGACCGGGCTCATCATTTAAATGATCGAGCGATGCGTGTCCTTTGCTGGTCCTAAACTGATTGGGCCAATATTTTTGAGCCGTTTTAGAGCAGAAGTGGATTGGGCCGTGTTTAGTTGTTGGCCCAATCCAGAACAATTATCATATATTTTTAAAAAGTTTGACATGAATTAATGAATAATTTTATAAATTAAATTGATATGAATGTAAAATATTTAATTATAGAATTAAATATATTTTTAATCTTCAAAATATATAATTGATAAATAAAAATTGAAGAATTCTTTAGTTATAATAATTTATCTACTATTAATACATAAAAATTGATATCACCATTTTTACGAAATTAACCAACTTAAAATTAATTACATTCTTTAAATTAGGATTATTTCTGCCATTTGTATATCATTTAATTTTCGATTCAAATTTATTTAAATATTTTAAATTTTTTTAAATACTTTTTCTATCCATCATTAATATAATTACTGTATTTTAAAGTTTATTTAGTCTTTTAAAATTGTATATCCTTTAATAGCGGTGTGTTTTTAAGTACCGTAGTTAAAATTATTTTTTATCTCAAATTCGATTTGATATTTATAGTATATTTATTATAAATAGAAAATAATATTTTTTTATATATTATTTTATAATTTATTTTTTAATAATTAATATTATTTATCGGTCAATAATATATTATTTTATAATTTCTCATTCAATATATATTTCTTAACCATCACTATATATATATATTTATTTATTATTTATTATGATATTGTGCGATCTTTGCAAAAATACGAGTATATAACAACTTAATTATTTTATTTATTTTTTCTACTAGATATATATTTCGTCGTGCCGAGACTATTTAATTTGTATATCTTTTATATATAATCCTTAATTATCATTATACTATATTTATTTACTATTTATAACGATATTGTACAATCATCGTAAATGCACGAATAGATGACAACTTAATTATTTAATTTATTTTTTCTACTAAAATATATATTTTTTACGAATCGAGAGTACTTAATTTATATATATATATATATATATATATATATATATATATATATATATATATATATATATATATATATATATATATATATATATATATATATATATATATATATATATATATATATATATATATATATATATATATATATATATATATATGATCTGACCTGATCAGAAGGTTTGGACCGTCACGGCTTTCTCCGAGCTGAAGGCTTTTTGAACGAGGAGGGGGGTACCTGCAAGGCACTCCGATGCTAAAGTCAGTGGGAGTACGAGCAGATAATAGAGTTGAGGTTAGAATGATGAATACCTGACCCTCTGGAAACAGAGGGTATTTATAGCCCCCAGCGCTGGGCCAAGGTTCCTTCGTTGGGCTGGGCGGATTTGGCCCAATGGAGGAACTGCCAGGTTCTACGTGGGTAGTGGGGACCCGCACGTGGTCCCCTTCCTGGATGTGCTGCGTGAAGTGCGGGCGGACAGAGACGCGGTCTTTCCGGAGTATCGTTGGGGGAACGGTGGACTGAGTCTGCCCTAGCCGGGTAGCTCGGGGCCATGTCGAGCGGGGCAGCACGGTGCTGAGCTCGACGCCAGGGCCTCGAGCTGGACGGCGGGTGTCGAACTGGATACCAGGACATGGAGCTGACGGCAGGGTGCCCACACGACTTCACCGCGTGGGTTGGACATCGGGATGTCGAGGTGGATATCAGTGTGTCGGGCATGGACGTGACCCCCTTTGCCCAGTGTGGTCCTTAGTGAGTCTCTTTGGACTGGGCCTCAGTAATGCTTTTGGGCCTGTCGGGCCCAGTCCAGAACAGGAGCCCCCCAAGTCGTGGTTCCTTTACGAGGAGCCATGACTTGAAACCAAGTTGTTCCGTCGTTGAGGTCTCGTGCCCGGAATGGAGGTGTGGGCCCTCGAGGGGCCTCCCCGTGTCGTGCTCGGAGACGTCCTCGGTGGTGGATGCGTGGAGGATCCGTACCGGGCGCGTCGGTCGAGCACACGAGGCATTTTTCGGGAGCTGTGCCGCCACCCTAGGGGGGTAGGGCCATCATTGCGTTGGGGGCAGCGCGTCGAGGAGATGGAGTCCGTGGTTGAACGAGGTGACGTTTGGTATTCCACGTCATCACTATAAATAGGATCCTTGGGCCCCATAATACGTTTTCCGTTCTCCGTGCTCTCTCCGTTGCCGCTCTCAACACTTTCTCCAGTTGCGACTTCCCGTCTCAGATTCTTCATTTCTTAGCCAAATCTCAAACTTTGATCCAAGTAAGTGATCTACTTTCTTTATTTTTCCGTTTTAGAATGCATGATTCCTGGAAATTGTAGATGTTTTAGGACCGTGCGTGTGGGATTAGCCCGGTAGACTCGTGTTTTGCCCGACATATTCATGTCTAGGACCGGCAAACGCATACTCGTGGCCGACACATTCATAGTTTTAAGTGAAAAGCTTCAGAGCTGCCCGGGGTCTTCATGATCCGGGGCGCCTGATTCATGGCGGTGCCCGGTATGTTTATGGTCGTGGCCGTGGGCTTCATAGTGCGGCTCGCCATGTTCATACCTCGGGTCGACATACTTGAAGAGTGGCCGCGCAGTTGGTTTGAGGAAGAACACTGGGTTCAGGAGAGTCGGGGAGACATCCACTTGTGAAAACGGACTTGTGTAGTAGTGTATGGACGACATGATTATGTCGAGCATAGGACTTCATGCTCAATCTGATTGGTTTCCCGTGCTCTGCAGGTAACCATGGCGGATGAGCCGAACTCCTCCGGTCGTCGTGATCGCGAAGAACAGAGTGCCGACGAGTCGGCCACCCTTATAGATACCGTGACCGACCCATCGCTGGAATGGGTGGGTGTCGAGCCTCGAGGGACAGCGTCGATATACAGTCGGGATGACCGACATCCATTCACCGCTATTGAAGAGGGTCAGGACCAGCCCGACTTCCAGCAGAATTTTGTGGTCATGCTTCCGTCGACCAATGCAAGAATTTGCTCAATGTATCCGGACTACAGCCTTGCGATGTATGAGATCGCGTTTAAAGACTTAGGGCTGCGGCTGCCGTTCACAGATTTTCAGGCCGGGGTCTTTACGCATTTGGAGCTGGCCCCGTCCCAGCTACACCCAAACTCTCTCGCCTTCATCCGGGCGTTTGAGCTGACGTGTCGCTACTTAAGGATAGGGGCGACCATCCCTCTTTTCTTTCGGGTATTTCACCTGCAGCGTCAGTCCCGAGGAGGGAAGCACAGCTGGGTGTCCCTGAAGCAGTCGAGGAGACTGTTTAAGATGTATATGGACTCCGTGAGGGGGTTCAAGGACAAGTGGTATGTGGTACGCCCTATTACCGACTCTGCTGTAGATTCCCTCTTCGAGGAGGAAGGGCCGGTCAGCGATGATGACGGGGAAGCGATGGTGGCCGACAACGGGAGCCCCGTGCTAGGTCGTAGGGCTAAGTTCCCGGTGTACTGGATGTCCCGACACTACGAGCATGGAACAGGTTATTTCCATACCGCAGTCGGGGATATGTGCACGGAAGATCAGCGGGCGTACGAGGCTCTTTGCCGGTTTGTCGACAGTTTTCATCCCGCCCAATGGGTTACGCGGGAAGGGAATGATATCCTCGACAAGGACGGTTACCCGACGTTCGAGTCTCGCCCGATCGACACCAAGGCGCTGGTGGAATGTCCGACATATAGGCAGGCAGCCCGCCTGTTAGGTTGTTTGCTTGAAATTCTTTATGCGTCATTTATTTATGCAGTCTGCTCGATACTGACTTCTCCTTTACTTCGTGCAGGTTCGATGGCTAGCCGACACGAAAGGCTCCTGAAATTGTCAAACGACCAGAGGCGAGGTAGGAGGGTCGTGAAGCCCCCGCAGATGACGAGGATGGGACCACCCCAAAGCCCGACCGCTCCTCAGCCGGTGAGGGTCGACTCGACGTCGAGCTCGGGGCCCGCGTCAGATCCAGAGGTCGAGGAGATTGATCCCAGTGCTATGTTGATGCAGAGGAAGAGGACCCGCGTGGAAGGCGGTTCGACTGTCGGGGAGGATGCCGGTGCTGTTCAATCTTTTGCCTTCCCCCCTTGCTTCGAAGAGGCGGGATTTTTCGAGCGATTCCCTCCGACAGTGGTCGCCCATGAAGCTGAGGCCATAAAGAAGATGACTAAAGAGGAGAGGAAGGCATATCTGGCCGCCAGCGTGGACGGGCTGGTGAAAATGGCCGAAATGGCTTTGGTGTTATCTGAGGATGCAGGGGATGCTGCTCGTGTTGAAGAGCTCGAGCAGGAGAAGGCGGCCTTGACTGCGAGCTCGCGGAAGCTGAAGGTCGCTCTGGAACGTTCCGAGGGAATGTTCCGAGAGCAGACCGCGATACTTGATGCCGAGAGGGAGATGCTGACCCTGGAAAAGGAGAAGTCGGGGAGGTTGACTGAGGAAGGGGAGTTGCTCCGGACCGATAGGGATCGCTTGGCTGCTGAGGTCGAACGCCTGGGTAAACAGGTTGAGGAAATGAATGCTGTCCTGCAACCTGCCGAAGATGAGCCCGAGGATATAGAAGCCTTGAAGAGTCGGGCGGAGCTGGTCGCCCACATCCGGCTCCTCGAGGTGGACTGCGTCGGTGCTCTGGAAGACGGGTTCAACTCTGCAATCGATCAGCTCTCATTGCTAAACCCTGGCCTGGTCACCGAGGGTATCGGTCATACACACCGGGTTGTGGGTGGCGCGATCATTCCTCCGCCCGACTCTCCCAGCATCGACAATGATGATAATGTGGAAGTTTGATATTTGTATTCTTTGGATAGCGGGCCTGCGTGCCCTTGATATTTGTATTCGTATTCTTTGGGCCTGCGTGCCCGTTTATTGTATGTTTTGAACACCGCCGGCCTTCTTGGTCGGTTTAATATTGCTTTGTTGCTTTCGGGCGTTTATACCTAGTTATTTATCTTGGATTTTTTGCCCTTGTTTGAGATCACATGCTTGTATGAAATTAGCCTAAGCCACGGGCCCGAGGAGTGCCCGTAGGTGGCTTTGATTTGGCGAGTGAATCTGCTCATCTCCACTTGTATGCTATCTCGGCCCTATTTCGGTTGGCCGGGGTTGCCTAAGTGTTGCGCTCGAGGGGAGAGATTTTCTTTTGACCCTTGTAGATGTCCCGTTATTCTTGATGGAATGTCGGGCATTTCGAAGCGAGGTTGCTCAGTCGGGCGTGGAGCCCGTAGGGACGATTCGCCCTTGGCGTGAACTGCCCATCGCGAGCTGGGTGTTCTGCCTTATGGGTACGACGACGGTGGGGCTCGGTACAGCTGTCCACGTCGGGCACTATCGATCGTCAACGTTTACCGCGCGATGCCGTGCCATTTTGGTCGTATGTCGGGCCTGTACCTTAGCCTTAAACGAAATTGGACGTTTTTCCTCGTTGCTCGAGCGTGGTTGCTTCTGGTCGAGGGTCCTAGGTGTCGACAGTTTCTAACTAGTACTGCTTCAACTTAGCAGCATTCCAGGGTCTTGGTAATGGCTCTCCGTCTAGCTGCTCGAGGTAGTATGCCCCGGTACCCGTGGTGCCGTGGACGCGGTAAGGTCCTTCCCAGTTCGCGGCCAACTTCCCTTCGCGGGAGTCTTTCTGGTTTCGGCGTAGTACCAGGCTGCCTATTTCGAACTCGCGCTTGATGACCTTGTCGTTGTGGCGTAGAGCCACTCGCTGTTTTAGGGTGGCTTCGCGCAGGGCAGCCCCCGATCGGATTTCCTCGACCAGGTCGAGTTCATCCCTTAGTGCTTCGTCATTCATTTCTTCGTCGAGGGGTTCCTCTGTTCGTCGGGATGGTTCCATGATTTCGACCGGGATGACGGCTTCGGTGCCGTACGTTAGTCGAAATGGTGTTTCACCCGTCGTTGAGTGTGGTGTGGTGCGGTATGCCCACAGGACGCTGTGGAGCTCCTCGACCCATCCTCTTTTGGCTTCTCCGAGTCGACGTTTGAGCCCTCGGAGGATGACTCTGTTCGCGGCTTCGGCTTGCCCGTTGGTCTGAGGGTGTTCGACCGACGTGAAGTGATGTTTGGTCCCCAGTTTGGTGACGAAGTCTCGGAATCCGTGGTCGGTGAACTGGGTACCGTTGTCGGTCACCAGTGCCTGCGGAATTCCGAACCTGGCGAGCACGTTTCTTTTGTAGAAACGGAGGATGTTATGGGAGGTGATTTTTGCGAGTGCCTCGGCCTCGATCCATTTTGTGAAGTAATCCACGGCGACGATTAGAAATTTGTTCTGATAGGTCCCTTGCACGAAGGGCCCGAGGATGTCCATGCCCCACCAGGCGAACGGCCATGGGGACGACAATGTGTTCAGCTCGTGTGGGGGAGCGAGGTGCATATCCCCGTGCTTCTGGCACTTGTCACATTTTTTCACGTGTTCCTTGGCGTCCTGTTGCATCGTCGGCCAGTAGTATCCTGCTCGAAGGGCTTTCCTTGCCAAGGATTTACCGCCCATGTGCTGGGCGTTGATACCTTCGTGTATCTCCCGCAGTACGTCGGGGATGGCGGACTCGTCAATGCATTTCAGGAGGGGAATGGAGAATCCCCTTCTGTACAGTTTTTGCTCGAGAACAACATAGGAACACGCTCGCCGCTTTATTGTGGCAGCGTCGGCCTGGTTCGTCGGGAGTTCCCCCTTTGTTAGGAAATTATAGACCGGGGTCATCCAAGACGTGGCGTCCCCGATGGCGTGGACCTCGACCGTATTCGAGGGTGGTTCGATGCTTGGTCGTGCCAGAGATTCCTGGATGACGGATTTATTCCCACCTTTCTTTCGTGTGCTCGCGAGTTTGGACAATATGTCCGCCCTCGTGTTTTGCTCGCGGGGAACATGAGAGATTTCTGCTCGTACGAACTTTGCCATATGTTTTTTGACTAAGTTCAAGTACTCAATGAGGTTGTCATTCTTGGCCTGGTAGCTTCCTTGTACTTGGGAAGCGACGAGCTGGGAGTCGGTGTAAATTTGAACTTCGCGGGCTCCTAGGTCCTCGGCTAATCTCAGTCCCGCGAGCAGGGCTTCGTATTCTTCCTGGTTATTTGATGTCGGGAAGGAGAGAACCAAGGAGTGCTCGATTACCACCCCTTCTTCGTTTTCCAGGAGGATCCCTGTGCCGCTTCCGGACGAGCTGGAGGCTCCGTCGACGAAGATGGTCCACTTGTGTCCCTTTCCCGGGGGAATGTCGTTAGTGGTCATCTCGGCGACGAAGTCGGCCAAGGCCTGTGCTTTCAGGGCTTTCCTGCTCTCGTACTGAATGTCGAATTCAGAGAGTTCCAGGGACCACTTCAGCATTCTGCCCGCCATATCTGGCCGACCCAGGAGTTGCCTCACCGGTTGATCGGTTCGCACGATGATGGTGTGCGCTAGAAAGTAGTGCCTGAGCCTCCTCGCAGCGTTGACGAGGGCCAGAGCAACCTTTTCTATCTGTTGATATCTGCTCTCGGGGCCTTGTAAGGATTTGCTCGTGAAGTAGACAAGTTTCTGCCCGTCAGGAGTCTCGCGGACAAGAGCTGCACTGATGGCTTCGTTTGAAACTGCCAAGTACAAGTATAGTGGCTCATCGTCATCTGGTCGAGACAATACGGGCGGTTGAGACAGGCTCTGCTTCAGATGGCGAAGTGTGTGTTCGCATTCCTCGGTCCATTCGAAAGCTGCTTCCTTTCGAAGGAGTTTGAAGAAAGGAAGGGCGTGCTGAGCGGACTTCGCGACGAAGCGTGAAAGTGATGTCAACATGCCGTTCATTATCTGTATCGACTTCTTCGACGTTGGAGTCGGGAGGTCGGCGAATGCTCGACACTTGTCAGGGTTGGCTTCAATGCCTCGTTCTGTTAGATAGAATCCGAGGAACTTTCCTGCCTTAACCCCAAATGTGCACTTCTCGGGGTTGAACCTCATCTTGCACTGTCTTGCTTGGGCGAAGACTGTTTTGAGGTGAGCTGCGTGATCGGTATCTGCTCGAGATTTGACGATCATGTCGTCCATATATACCTCGAGCATGTCGCCGATTTGTTTGTTGAACACTTTGTTCATCATGCGTTGGTAAGTCGCACCGGCGTTCTTCAGTCCGAAGGGCATTACGTTGTAGTAATAGTTTCCCGAGCTGGTCATGAACGCCGTGCAGCGTTTGTCGCCCAGGGCCATTGGGATTTGATTGTATCCCGAGTAGGCGTCCATGAACGACAAAGTCTTGTAGCCGGCCGAATTGTCGACCAGCATGTCGATGTTAGGCAGAGGAAAAGCATCCTTCGGGCAAGCCCGGTTGAGGTCGGTATAATCAACACACATTCTCCATTTTCCATTATTCTTTTTGACAAGTACAACATTTGACAGCCAGGTGGAATACCGGGCTTCAGAAATAAAATTTGCCTCTAAGAGGTCTTTTACAGCTTTTTCAGCAGCCTCAGTTTTTTCTGGAGACTGCCTACGCCTACGTTGTACTACGGCCTTGGCGGCTGGATCAATGGCGAGGTGATGACAGGCGACCTCAGGGTCGAGTCCGGGCATCTATGCAGCGCTCCAGGCGAAGAGATCAGCATTCTCGCGCAGACAGGCCTTGATTTGCTTCCTGGCCAAGTCGGGGAGGTCCTTGCCAATCTTCACTCCCTTGGTCGGGTCTGCTCCGAGGGGAACGAGTTCGAAATCGCCGTCCGGAATAGGTCGGAGGGGGATTTGCTCGCTGCTGGCCGGCTCGTCTTGGTCGAAGCGGGCGTCGAGGGCTATGGAGTCGACCTTTGGTGGAGCCTTCTGAACTTCTACCTCGGGAGATGCTCTGTCGGGCTCTTGTTTTGTCTTCTTGATGGGCCTTGTGCTGGTACCCACGTCGACAGTATCTCGTCCCCTTGAAGCGGCGTTGAAGCACCTGCGGGCAGCAGCGAGGTCGCCCTGGATGGTGGCTACCCTTGCCCTTTTGGTATAGAACTTCATTTTTAGATGGACAGTTGAGGGAACCGCTGTTAGCTCCGCCAATGTCGGCCTCCCCAAGATGCAATTGTATAGGGACGGGCAGTCAATGACGAGGAAGCAGACCTTCACCTGTCTTGTAGCAGTTCCTTCCCCGAAGGTCACGAGGAGCTCGACATATCCCCAAGGTTTGGAAGTCGAGCCGTTGAAGCCTTGGAGGTCCGAACCTATATACGGAGACAGATGTGAGTCGTCCAGTTGTAAGGTCCGGAATAGCTGGGTGTACATCACGTCGACGGAACTCCCTTCGTCGACCAGGATGCGATGTACGTCAAAATTGGCCATCTTTGCCCTTATCAGCAAGGGGATGACTGCGTTCGGTGCTCCGCCGGGGAGCTCTTCCAAGTAGAAGGTGATAGGCTCTGATCTGCCCCTCACCATTTCGAAAGTCACAGTTTGTGGAGGAGCTTTGTCGACCAGTTCGTCCAACTTCCTCTTGGCTGAGTTGATGGTGAGGTCGTTGAACCCGCCCCCGTTGATGACCATGGCGGAGGGGAAGTATTCCCACCTGCTGTGTGTCGTCAGGGGCTCCTGCAGGAGCTCGGGAAGTTCGAAATCCTCGGGCCTGGTTACCGAGAAGGCGGTCTGGATTGGCACCGACTCGTCAGATGGTCGGGCATCTTCTTCGGGCTCCTTTGCCTCGCGGACTTCACGACGGGGAGCGTCGTTTCGCCTGTACTGTGCAAGCCTCCCTCCTTTGATGAGGGTTTCAATGGCGTCCTTCAGGTGGACGCAATCCTCTGTCAAGTGACCATGACTCCGATGGTACTGACAGTACTTGTTTTTGTCTACTCCTGGCTTGGCAGGAGCTGGCCGGGGACGTTTGACGCCACCGTCTTTAAAATCTGTACTAGCACACTCCGCCAGAATACGCTCGCGGGAAGCCGTGAGCGGAGTGTACTCGGTGAAACGGCCCGAGGGGCCCCTTTGTTCCCGGACCTCCCGGGGTCGATCTTCCTTCCTCTTCTCTCCGGTACGTCGGGGAGGAGGGTCTTGTCTCGAGCTGCTGCCATGATTGCGAGCCCTGGAGTCTCGTGCCCTGTTGGCAGCTTCTCTCTCCTCGTAATCCATGTATGCTCGGGCTTTGTCGAGGAGAGCATCAAAAGTTGCAGGTGGCTCAATGCCCACAGCTTTCCTGAACTCTGTGCCGGGGAGGAGGCCCCTTTCCAGCAAGTACCTTTTCATATGGTCCGCGCAGGGGACCTGTATTGCTTCCCGGTTGAAGCGGTTGATGAATTCCCTCAAGGTCTCATCATGTCTTTGAATGATGGCCTCGAGGGCTGCCTCAGTCTTCGGGTGGCGACGGGAAGCTGTGAAGGAACTGATGAACTGGTTCTTCAGGTTCCGCCACGAGGTAATGGAGCCCGGGGCGAGTCCTTTATACCAGTCCATGGTCGCCTTCCTGAGAGTTGTGGGGAAGAGACGGCACTTGATGGGACCCCCGACATTGTGATAGTGGAGCATGGCCTCGAACCCGTCAATGTGGTCGACTGGGTCTGCCACTCCATCATACTCCTTCAGATGTGGGGGCTTCTCCATGCCCGGGGGAATAGGTGCGTCCATGATGGCCTGCGACAGGGGACCGCGGGGGTCGTCCTCGTCGCTCCTCTCCGGGGAAAGAGAAGGGGTCCTGTAATTATGTCTGGCACGCTGGTCGTGCTGAGACTCCCTCGAGCGTGATGCTCGGTGGTTGAAGGTCACACGCCCGTCTCTGTTGTGCCTCCTGTCGTGCCTTGATGGGTCGCGACTGGGCTCTTCGGTAGGGATGACGGGCTGTCTTTCATATTGGGGCCGCCTCTGCCTTGGTGGGGGAGAGGGGCTCCTAGAGTTCTCCCTGTAATGTCTCCGCGGGGGAGTAGGGTGTCGAACTTCTTCGACCCGAGGAGGTGGAGATGGTGGCCTTTGATGTCTCCTCGGGGGGGCGTCGATCATTTTCAAGTGCCCTTAGTCTTTCTCCTTGGGCGAATAGGAGATAATTTGTTTGGTTGATGGCCGCGAACAGTGCCTGAGTCGTGGCATCTGCCCCGGCAGGAACTTGGACTTCATAGAACCGGGCAGCTCTGCGGTAGGCGAGGGCTTCCGGGTCGTCTTCGAGTCTTGGAGGAGTTGTCGAGGACGATGCAGTGTTCCCGTCCCTGCGGGTGGAAGGTCCAGGGGCGGTAGTCACGGGGATGGCATTGTGGCCGGCATCACTGGGATTGTCCAGGTGTCCATTCTTGTCCGCGGGACCGTTGTTGGTGTCGGTGACGCGGGTGTGCTGTTCTTCACGAGCTGGATCAGCCATGACAGGTAATTAAATTGAGCTTTGGTCTTTGAAATTGTTCGTTAGACGGGGAAGCTGTTTCCCACAGACGGCGCCACTGATCTGACCTGATCAGAAGGTTTGGACCGTCACGGCTTTCTCCGAGCTGAAGGCTTTTTGAACGAGGAGGGGGGGGGGGGGGTACCTGCAAGGCACTCCGATGCTAAAGTCAGTGGGAGTACGAGCAGATAATAGAGTTGAGGTTAGAATGATGAATACCTGACCCTCTGGAAACAGAGGGTATTTATAGCCCCCAGCGCTGGGCCAAGGTTCCTTCGTTGGGCTGGGCGGATTTGGCCCAATGGAGGAACTGCCAGGTTCTACGTGGGTAGTGGGGACCCGCACGTGGTCCCCTTCCTGGATGTGCTGCGTGAAGTGCGGGCGGACAGAGACGCGGTCTTTTCGGAGTATCGTTGGGGGAACGGTGGACTGAGTCTGCCCTAGCCGGGTAGCTCGGGGCCATGTCGAGCGGGGCAGCACGGTGCTGAGCTCGACGCCAGGGCCTCGAGCTGGACGGTGGGTGTCGAGCTGGATACCAGGACATGGAGCTGACGGCAGGGTGCCCACACGACTTCACCGCGTGGGTTGGACATCGGGATGTCGAGGTGGATATCAGTGTGTCGGGCATGGACGTGACCCCCTTTGCCCAGTGTGGTCCTTAGTGAGTCTCTTTGGACTGAGCCTCAGTAATGCTTTTGGGCCTGTCGGGCCCAGTCCAGAACAATATATATATATATATATATATATATATATATATATATATATATATATATATATATATATATATATATATATATATATATATATATATATATATATATATATATATATATATATATATATATATATATATATATATATATATATATATATATATATATATTAATCATCATTATATTATATCTATTTATTATTTATAGCAATATCGTGCGATCCATTCAAAGACACATGTTTCAATATTTTATACATAATATTAATTATAATCTTTATTATTATTTATAATAGAAGTATAATACATCTCTATATTATATTTATTGATGAGTTTTTAACTATACTACGAGATTAGTGCGAACTCACAAGTTCTTTTCTAATTAATTTTCCTAGTTAATTAGTAAGAAATTTGTACATCCACACGAGTAACTTAATTCTTAATGTGATAAAATAGTAAAAATACAATTAAAATAGCTATCACATGTAGATATAAAAATATTGAATTAAAGTTAAATAAATATTACATAACTTAAATTAATATTAAGTATAATTTAAACAGAAAGTATAGAAATAAGAGAAAACAGAATATAGATAAGTGATAAAATAATATCTTCAAAAGAGTTTCAAAAAAAAAGTTGACAATCGTATATCTAAATATTTCATATTTATCTGAAAGAGAATAGAAATGAAAAAGTTAAAAAAGAAATTATACAATAATTGTTGTGTATTTTGTTAATATAAAATTTAATAAACAACTATGTGAATGGTGAAAATATAACAATAAGTTGATTGGATATAAGTATTATATAATAGTTAAAGTATACATCAAAAAGAAACAACACTTGTTTCTTTTCTCTTGCGCTACCACATCTCAACATTGAACATATTTATTTTCAACCATTGGATTAATCTAAAGGCAGATAACGGTGTAGCAAAGAGTACTGTGGAAACGATAACGAAGCAAACCCTGCAAAACAAGGAGAAAGAGAAAGAAGAAGAAGCAAAAACAGACAAAAATGGCAGAGAAATTGGCACCGGAAAAGCGACACATCTTCCTCCACAACGGTATTTTCCATTTCCCCCAATCTCCATCTCTCCAATTCCATTTCGTTCTTCTTTAACCAAATCCAATTTTCGATTTAGGCCAAAAGGTTTTCGAATGGGATCAAACCCTAGACGAGGTCGATATTTACATCAATCTTCCTCCAAATGTTCATTCCAAGCTATTTTACTGTAAGATTCAGTCCAAACACATTGAACTTGGTATCAAAGGCAATCCTCCATTTCTCAATGTAACCCTAATTTCATTCCCTTTAATTTTCTTCCGTAATTCATCATATTCATATCTCATAGTTTGTTATTTGTGTTTTGTTTATTTTTTCAGCATGATCTTAGTTCTCCGGTGAAGACAGATTCTTCCTTCTGGACTTTAGGTAAGTAAAAGTTTTTACTTTACATAATATTCATATTTGTGCATGTGCATTTCTGTTATGATGTTAAGTTTGTGTTCTTAAAATTGAAATGAAACAATGATTAATTTGGGTTTGGTTACGTGTTTTGTTTATGGATTGGTGCTGATTTTGGAACTTGAAATGCAGAGGATGATATAATGCATATAACCTTGAATAAAAGAGATAAGGGTCAGACATGGGCTTCTCCTATATTAGGTCAAGGTCAGTTGGATGCTTACTCTACTGATCTTGAACAGAAACGGCTCATGCTTCAAAGATTTCAAGAGGAGGTGAGTTTTACTTTCAGTATAAATCATAACCATTCTTTCGTGTGATGTGATTCAAAAGTTGATTTATTTGCATTTTATGCTGTTTGGTATATCCTTTGCCTGAAACTTGATTTTGATACTCTTTTGTTGAACTTTATTCATTTCTTGCCATTTCATCTTTATCTTCGATTATGTTCATTCTACGGCAATTATATTCTAACAATGAGTTTGTTGTTACTATATTAGAATTGTTTTATACTCTTCATGTTGATGAAAAATAATGAATTTTTATTCCAAGTATTTCTTGCCATACAAGTAAGTAATATGCTACTATATTCATGTGTTGCATGAGTTTGTCCTGCTGTTAGGTCGTGTTTCTCTATTTCCAGACTATATTTTGATGTTGATTTACTTGTACTTCAGAGTTTTAACTGGCATGCCTGTTGAAAATGAATTCACTTTTTTTTGGTTGATACTATATTTTCCGAAAAACATAGATGTTTGACTAAAACAACAAATGCTCACTTTGTGTAGTCTGACAACTTGATCTGCACCAATTTATTGTTGTTTCTTCTCACCTACCAATGTCAACTTTTCTTGAATAATTAGAATGTTCTCTTAACCAACTTGCCATGATGTTCCCTTTAGAGTTGTGAGGGAAATTCATGAACTTGACAAATAATTAGTCAATATCTGCGCTATCCTGCTATGCGGAGCGGAGCGGAGGCCGACCGACGACCGCTATGGGAAGAGCCTTAGAGGTGCATAACACTATAGCGGCTGCTATAGGGTAAATAGCGGGATAACAGATCATAGTGGTTCCCTGCTTGATATCCTTTCCTCCTCTAAAAAACCGAAATTACCGTCTAAACTTGCAATGTTTTTAGGGGTAATTTTAGGATTGTCAATCAATTTTGTAGTTGAGACTCCACATTAACCTTCCTTCATAGTCGATTATGCACTTCAAGAGTCATGTGTGCTTTGATTTATGAATATTTTATGAGTTGAGTTATTTGTTTAATTTTCCACTAAATATATGTTTATAGTTATTATATGTAATTTGTCCAAAAATGATCAAATAGAGCGGTCATCCCGCTATACGCTATCCCGCCATCCCACTTTTGAGGTTGGCCGCTCCGCGCCGTTATCATGGAACGACTATAATTTCACTAATAGAAAACTATTCGGATTTTAATAACTTCTAACTTTTCTGATAGTGGGAACACTGAACTGATAGTATTATCATTTTGTTTTAGACACCCACTGAAATTATTCTCCTTTTGAGTCCGAATTTTTGTTGAACTTTGACCTTCCCCCATCTGAAGAAAAAGAAGTCTCTTTGTTGTTAAATTAGAATGATTGCTTCTGAAGTTGTCAATATTGCTCAGGTTAATGTTTAGTGGTGAAGTTAATAACTATATGTGGCAACAGTTATAGATTGTGTTAGACTTAGATGACTATGATAATCCATACTCACATTCCATTATTTGGGTTAAACTGGAATAATCTTTTGCCTCTAACTTCTATTCTTATTGATTATGTTGTGCATCTTTCAGAACCCGGGTTTTGATTTTTCACAAGCTCAGTTTAGTGGAAACTGCCCTGATCCAAGGACCTTCATGGGTGGAATTCGATCAGATTGATCTTTGCCATATGAGTTTGTATTTACCTGCTGTAATGTAAGATGATAGTCAGATTAATGGTCTGTGTAATCTCTTTTGTCCCCTTGTTTGATGCCGTTTAATTTAATTATAAAGCAATCTTAACATACTCTAATCAAATACTCACTTTTGGCATCTTTTGTGGTGTTTGGTAATCTTTCAACTGCCCTTTGTTGGCTTTTAAAATTGTATATATAAAAACACATTTTAGTAGGACTTATATATTGTCAGCTGTATCGTCAGGGACTGGTTATTGGATCATAGTATTTATCAGTCAGTTTGGCTTGCGTCTGGTGCTGCAATAAAATCGCGCGGTTTCATCTATATCACCTCAAAGTTTTGCCTTGGCTGTGGTAGTATTTAATCAGTAGATCCAGAGTGGCGTTTGGGTTTGTAGTCCAGCAGGGTGCGATGTCAGGACCATAGTGGAATCAGGTTGCAAAAGTCTGGTTGTTTTTGTTGAACATAATCAGCTTTTGCTCCGGTAGTTTTTTCAATCGTTGGAGCCGTTTTTTTTTTTTTGCGGGAAGTATTCCAGTTCAGTTGTGGCGTCATGTCTATACAGTACCATTCCTTTCTGTTGCCTAAACCAGTTTTAGTTAGTAGCAGCTTGGGACTTTTCTTGTATGCTCAGGGGCGCTTTTATTTTGTTTCATTTACATACTTATTATGTGTAAGGAGATTATCTGGTCTTTACAAACTTTCTAGGTGAGTAGGGACATCATTTAGATTTGCTTCGTAAATCACCTCCAATTTTTGCAAACTGTCTAGGTGAGTAGGGCCGGAAATTAGTTAAGCTTAGTTGAATTTGGCTAAACTCGATAAGCTTTGGATCAGCTTGAAACTCGATATCAGTTTGCATGAATATTTTTTCAATTTAAATTTGGTTTGATTAGTTGTTTCAACATGTTAGCTTGAATTTGGTTCAACTTGATAGTTCCAATCAATAGAATAAAAAATAATTAAAAATACAAAAATTTAACTAGCTCATATAATTTGTATTTGTCCTAATAATTAATTTTCTAATGTAGGACTGATAGTATAATAGTAAAAATTAGGAGTTTGTCATTTATAAGTGTTGAACATAATTATAGTTAATTTTGGATAATAATATTACAATTAAAACAATTTTATTTAACTTTATCATATTCATAAAATTATAAATAATATTTTTAACTTTTATATGATACAAATTCCAAATTAAAAGTATATCTATAAATCTAGTTATTGTCGATAAAGATCCGTCATTCTACAATCTTTTGGATAATAATATTACAATTAAAACAATTTTATTTAACTTTATCGTATTCATAAAATTACAAATTCCAAATTAAAAGTATATCTATAAATCTAGTTATTGTTGATAAAGATTTGTCATTCTACAATCTTGTCATAAAGATCTCTCATTCTACACTTTCAAATCCTCCGTAAGGCAAACTATAATAGATACTTCATGTTGGTGTAAGTCTTAGATGTCAATATTTTTTATATTTGTATTGAATTATTTATTAATAATAAAAGATATTTCTTTATTATTTTTTTATTATGTTTGTTTTTTCAAAATAATAAAGTTTTTATAAAAGTTAGTCTTTTTAATAAAATATTAAGTGTGACTTAATTATGAGATTCCATTAAATATAAAGATGTCATTTTTTAAGTATTCATATTCAAGATTTATTGTGAAATAGAATAACATTAAAACATTGAGACTATTATGTAGATAGACTCATGATCACATCTCATGGATCATGGATAAAGCGTTATCAAGTCTTAACATAAGTATGAATATTATGAGTAATATTTATACTAGATTGAATCTCTATCCGTGTACTACATAGAATATTATGCAAAATATCATAAATTATTCTCGTGGTGATAATGATGTATATCACCCTTAGACCCGAAACCACTATGGACCCTAGATGTAGAGTCGAGTTATGTACTACTGATCAAATATTATCTGTAATTGAATGACCATAAAAGGAGTTGATGGGTACTCCACAAAACATGACGGGGGACATGAGTGACCTAGATGAAATTTGTTTATCATGCTGTTGGCTGAAGATTTTGATGATATTATTAGAAGCGAAGCAAATTGGACGTTTCGATTGGAATAAAGCAAGATGTCATGTTTCGAAATGGTAGAAGCAGTGCTTCGAATGGGCATATCAAAGCTTGGAGCTTCGAGTGACAGTTATGAGGATATATTCAAAGAAGTCTCGAAATGTTAACAAGGTTGTGTCCAAGAAATGCGTTCGAAGCGAAGAAGTGCCAAAACATTTGAAATTCAAATGCAAGCGGGATGTTCGAAATTTGAAATATATGCGCTGGAGCATTCGAAGACGCGTGGAAACTAGAGAGAGGCATTGCTCTGCATGTTCTGAACGTGGCAGAATCTTATAGCAAGACCGTTATGGTCGAAGTAGTATAAATAGAAGTCTTAGCATTAGGATTTCGTGTGTCATATCTATTGTACAAAAAACTCAGTAAACATTCAAAATACCACATGGCTAGGGAAACGAATGCACGAGCAATGTACGTATGATAACACCAAGTGTTTATGATTTAATGAAACTCTTTATCATTTCCAGTATTTTCCTTTATCTTCATGTCAATACCATTCAAAAGCTTTTGCACTAAAATGTTTTCATTCGAAGTCTTTTTACTGATGCCTTACATTTAAATGCTTTCTTTCCATTTCAAATACTTTACATTTCAGAAACTGTTGTACATTTCATGCCTTTATCTTCAAGCTTTTATCATTCGAACACCTTTTTTCACTTAAAGTCATTTTACTGTTTTCTTGCATTTAAACGCTTTCTTCATATTTCGAATCTTTTACATTCCAGAGAATCTTTTACATTACATGTTTTTATGCTTCGAAGCCATTTACTTGTCTTTTATGCAGTTTTATATGTCTTTACAATTGAACTTTATTCATGCAATTTAGTTTCGCGCACATTTACTTGATCACGCCTTTAGATCTTTAATAGAGTAATCGAAGTAAGTTAAACACCTACACAACATTCTAAATACCAACCATGAATACCAGTTCTAAAATGAGAGTTATCCGAATGACCAATACATCCTAGGATCAATCTAGTCGATCCTGCGAGTTACCAGAGAGATTGAATAACAGTCATTCAGATTATTCGATTGTTTGGAGGACTAGCAGTTGTTTACCAGAAATCACTGTAAACAAATTGGCACACCTGATGGGACGCGTCATTGGCCATTACGAAATTTAGAACAAAATAAAATTGTTGAGACGTAACCATTGTAAAAATACTCTCTGAGTGATAAGTTTGTTGTTTTATGAACCTTAGAAGTGGTAGAATAACCAATAGCAACCAACCCTTATCCAGAAGAAAACGTTTGAACAAGATGTCTAATTCTGACAATCAACAAGGGGAACAAAATATCCCACATACAACAGGCACTAACATGTCCGCTTCGATGGGAACATCTAATGTGATCCCTTCGAATGCACAGTCTGTTGCATCCTCTACCAGTAATATAGCCACTAATGGAATAAGTGGCATATCAACTAACAGTTCGATCCTAGGAAATACTGGAACCATTGGTTATCCTGGGGGATTCGTCCCACCATCAGGGACACAAACCCATTTCGCCACCCCACTAACTAGACCACCCGATTTCGATGGTAATAGAACCAGAAATTCCTCTTATGGAATGCCAACATCTTTTATGGCAGGCTTACACAATTCCACATCGAATTCATCACCATGATTAGGGTCTGGGTCTGGAGCAAATCAGTTTATGACAAATAACCAAGGATCAATGGGTTATAGTGCAATGCCTATTTTAACCACAGAAAACCAGTTGGCTTTTAGGCAATTGATGGATGACAGTAACCATAATATGATAGGGGTATTAGCACAAACTATGCAGGAAATATTTGCCCCTATAGTACAAAATGTGACTGTAACAAACAGAGAAAACGCAGATAACATGAGTCGAATAGCAGATTTCTTCGCTCCCCCAGAGAGGCGTAGGCAGAATCCGGCGGGAGTTCGAGCGAACGTACCTATTATAGAACAAGCCGCTAACGACCCACCCTATAGACCAGCCAGAGAGGAAGTCAATGTGGGGGCAAGGGCACAAAGGCTAGAAGCCCCAATGATCCAAGGCCCACAAAGGGAAATTATGGAACCAGGGGCAAGGGTCGAAAGGCTGGAAATCCCAGAGTTTCGAGAAGAACAACCTAGAGGGGTTGTCATGGTGGGTCGAAATCAAGATGCTGATGCAGTCGTTCATAGAATTCGAAACGATAACATCTTGGCAGAAAATAATTTAACCACCATGATAGAGAGAATCATGGCCCAGAATGGCCTCAACACAGGGATTGGAAGGCCAAATTATGCCTCCCCTATATTAGATTACATAATGCACACTGATTTGCCAAGGGGATATAAAGTCCCTAAGTTTACAAAGTTTGCTGGGGATACCAATGAGTCAACAGTCGAACATATAGCCAGGTATCTAACCGAAGCGGGAGATATAGCCAATAATGAAGACCTCAGGATCAAATATTTCCCAAGTTCCCTGACTAAGAACTCTTTCACATGGTTCACCACTTTGCCTCCTGGATCCATTGATACTTGGGCTCTTTTGGAGAGATTATTCCATGAACAGTTCTAC